>OX637467.1:18235515-18635072 GCA_951799995.1 Trifolium subterraneum
CATATCAGTGATATCAAAGCTCATCGTTCATAAGGACCTGAAAAAATGAAAAAAGATGATGATGAAGACAAATATGAAGAAGAAAATCAACAATAACCATAACCAACAATATCATAACAAACAATCATAACCAAAAATACATCTTCATGTGTTAAATGAAATATACACATGTATTACATAATCCATAAGACATTATAACTGATACATGAGAAGTATGAAATATACACATTTATTATATAACTCATAACCAATACATGAAAAGTATGCCCACGTATCATGTGAAGATGTATAGATGAACAACAATGACAACAACAACAACCACAACAAACAACAACAAAAAATCAACACGAATTTCATGCTGAATACATCACAAAGATATTTAGTTAGGGAGTGTTGAACAATAACAACAAAATAACACGAATCTCATATTGAATACAACACAAAGATATTCAGTTAAGTACGAGTGTTGAACAACGATAACAATTTTTTTTTAACTCAAATCTCAGGTTAGATATTGTAGTTCCTATGGTTGGCTGCATTATATGCTAAAACAACTTCATGTGAAAGTGCAACGTGATGGATAAGATGTCTCATCCTAAGTAGGACATCTTGCCTAGCATCAGCAACATGTTGAAGACAGATTCTAGTACAACATGTTGGACACGATGTCCCAACTTGAGTAGGACATCATGCATAGACAAAAGACAACTAGATTATCCATACCGCGTGTGAATCTTTCCAAATCAGTTACAAGGTGCGATCTGAAGATTGTCTAAGATAAATGTTTGTTATAGAAGAGTATTCAACAAGCCTTAGAGTTGGATATGGTTGGATGCATAACTAACTCAAAGATAAAAGATTCAACTTTGAATATTTTATCTTAATAGAGTTTGTTTTAAAATAAAGTTTGTTTTAAAACTAATTCTCTATTTTGATGCATCTGAAATACAAAACAAATCAAAGGAGCTGCATCATTATAAATAGAAGACTCAAGCAAAGGAATCATGCACCCGCAACAATTGAAGATCTCTAGAATAAAGCTAAATTGCGAGTCAAAGATCTTGTGCCCACTATGCAAGATCAAACTCTCCTTTCTCTGTAACTTAGGTGCTAAGGAATAGAGTTAGGAAGAGCTAGTTGAACATCATCGTCCAAGGATCGTACAACATCACACTAGGTGATAATAGGTTGCGATTACTCATGTGTGGTAAGGGAAGTGGGTAGGTTCTCATATTTAGGGGGAGTAAACCTCTAAGTAGAAGAGGCACTAGAATTAAGAAAAGACATATACATCAATCGGCTTCGGTATGCGTTGTAAGACTAAGTATTAATTCGAAGTAGTGATATTCCTTTCCTGGATTGGTATCCCCAGAGTAGATGCAATTGCATCGAACTGGGTTAACAATTGATTGTCCTTTACTTGCTTTCAGTACTTTATTTCATATATATCTTGCATCGCAATTGTTGTACACGTTGTCTTAAACATTATCGAAAGCACACAATTGTCTCAGACAATGTATAATACATCTATCCCCTAACAAACAAAATTTCAAATATAACACAAAGAAAGATATTCAGTAATGGAGGAGTATTGAGAAACAAAAAAAAAAATTAAACCAAATTTCAGGTTGAATTCAACACAAAAACGTTCAGCAAGAGAGGAGTATTGAGAAACAAAATAAAATTTAACTCAAATGTCGGATTGGATACAAGAAAAAGATACTCAGTCAAGGAGGAGTGTTGAAAATAATACCTAAATATCTTTTGAAGATTTCAGGTTTAAATATAGTTTAAATCTAATTTAAAATAGTATAATATTAGGATTTATAATTTTAAGATTTGTTTAGATTTTTAGGATATGTTTAGAATTTATAGGATTAGTTTTTTATTTAATGATATGATTTATGTATATAGAGTGATATAGCTATGATTTATAATTCCGCAATACAAAAACAAAACAAAAAATATATCACAAAACGCACTTGGGTTGGTCTGGTGGTATTGACTTGGACCTGAGAGTTTGTTCTTTCTTAAGGTTTTAGGTTCGAGTATCTCTTGTGCTAATTTGGGTGAACTAGTTTAGCTTCGTAAAAAAAAAAACATATCACTCCCCTCAGAGAATGAAGGATCAACCACTATGTCATAGAACTTATGAAAAGATCAGAAGAGATTGTCTCCATAATAGGTTTCATGTTCGATTATCTCTATGCTAATTTGGGTGAGCTAATTTATCTTCTTTTTTTTTTGACGCAAAAACATAAATATTCATTCATTGAAATTCATATGGAATACATCAATCAAAATCATTACAAGTTCAATTTCGCTAAAAATTAATAAGGATGAATCTTCAAACAGACTCACAACATCCGAGTTAATAGCATAAAACGGCCTAATGTCTATGATAAAGCGTGCTAATTTAACTTCTTAAAAAAAAAATCATATCACTCCGCTCAGAGAATGAAGGATATGAAAAGATCGAAAGAGATTGCCTCCATCATATATAGATTATTATTCCAAAAGCTAAGGAGATATACCGTGAGTGACCAACAAATTTTAATGCTATATATTGCTTGCAATTCCATTTTTCCCACAATTGTGACCAAGTTCAATATATTACCTAGGAAAGCTCAGTGATCCAATTTCATAATGAAGGAGGTATGGTTTATATACATACATATTGTCTTACGGGTACATTTCATCACCACATGGTAGCAACCAAATAAGGGACATTAATTGATACGATAGAGGAGAAACCTTTTGTTAGATTTTGATGATTTTAAATAACTTTAGAACAAGAATATTTCTTTCATATCATCCAAGAATAACCCTCTTGCCAAACATCTTGACTATGTTCATTTTCAGTGTGGTACAAACTAACTTTATGCATGACCAAACAAAGATTCATGTTTCTTTTTGCTTTGAATGTCAAATATAAATAGAGCACTTAACATTGAATGTTTAAGCAAGACAAACAAGCTAGTGAAGCATGTTTATTAGCTAAGTAATTATTTGTTGATTTTTTCTTAGAGTTCCTCTCAATGCTTCATACAAAAGGATCTATCTATGATCTATATGATATGAAAGTCATTAGAAATTAAGGATAGTTCTTGTTCAGTGAAGTGTTTGGGGGAACTCTTGGAGTAAAATCAACACCACACATCAAGAATACACCAATTAAATTCCTTTCATTCCCAACACTGAATATTTCTGATCAAAGATTTTGCTCTGTTTTTTTAGGATTAAATATGTTTTTAATCTTTCTAAAATCACGAGCTTTTAAATTTAGTACCTCAAAAAAAAAAATTTACTTGTACTCTCTCAATTTGTATTTTAAACTGACTAAAGTATCCATATTTTCTAAAAAGTTTTTAAAATAAGAACTATTTTTACAAACGACAATAATATGAAAGAGTAAAATTACCATTAAAATTTAATAGAGAATAAACTCAAAAAAACATTATTTTCTAAGTACTAAAAATATATTTAATTTACATTTTTTATATCTGATAACTTCTGTTGGGCATTTTACAATGTCCAAATAAAATTCTTCAATGATAAATTAAAGTTATCATTTTAGAAGAACTGAAGAAAGGTTGGTCTCCATGCAATTCATGGTCGGAGAAGAATTTAGGATTCTCTAAGGCACTAGTATGTGATAAAAAAAATCGATATTTATTGACTTTAACCGTTATAGATTGATGTATCTTTCAACATCGGAAAATTTTCGGCCTAAAGCATATTTTCTTTTAATATTCATTATTATTTGCCATTATAACGAGCACTATTTTACCTTCTCTTGCTTGAAATTTTATTTATTGCACATTTTAGGTAATGATCCTATTAAATAATCATTTTCATCTTTAATAGTACTTCAATTGTGTAAAGAGAATACTGAATGCTAAATTTTCGATCAACACATTTGATAATCGAAATTATAGAGTCTTAATAAGATTAATATTAACATAATATGCTCCCGGTATTTTCTTTGTATAATAATTTTAATAAAATATTATCTCTTGAATGAGAAGAACTTTTTTTCTTCTCTTTATTAATTTAGAAGCACTTTAATTTAAACAAAGAAAATACCTCGAGGAAAAAATAAAATATATTGTGCTTGTTTAGGAAAAGAAATACAAGCAAGGATAAAACAGTGCTTGTGTAGTAAAAAAATATTAGTATAAAATACAAGCAAGAATATATATATTTTTTTTAAATTATTAGTAATAAAAAAAAATCAAAATATATTGTCTAATGCACGTTATTTGAAAAATAGATTAACTTCACTTTTTTATTTTATAATTATCATATTTTCACTACAAGAAATCTGACATACAGGACACCAAACAACCGTAGGTATAAGTCCAACCTATACCCACAAATGTTCTGTTCCGTAAACTTGATTCACCTTTACCCACATAAATATGTTGTGGGTATAGCCTATAGCTACGGTTTTTTCAACCGTTGCACAAAGTCTCCGAGCTATATCACGACCAATGAAACCTAATGAATTACTTTTACTTACCGCCGTTGGTATATGTTTGGCAATATCTCCATATATAATCTAAAACAAAAACATGTTCAATGTTTTACTTGATTGTCCCTCAAATTAAAAAATTGTCTTTTTTAAATGCACTTTTGTTTTGCAAAACATAGGGTTATATTTGTCATAAAATCACTAAAATTACCACATTCATCCTCAAAGCATTTTCCGAGCTGGGTCGGTTTTGCCCCCTCTCAAAAATTATTTGGAAACAAAGGAATTTTAAGGGTATCACCGAAAATACACATTGAATCTAAGAGGCAAACCACTTTGAATTTCAAATTCAAATTTTAGATTTGTCAAATCCAACTTTTCTCTTTCTGTCAGATCTCTCTTTTCTGATTTCTCAACACATCCCTTTCTTTCTTCTCACATGTTCTCCTTCTCCATTCTTACTTTTGCTCTCTCTCACACCATTCCACCATCCACACTCAATTGAAGGCCCAATCGATGCAACAACTGCAGAAGCAAGGAGAAAGAAGATTCGACGCTGAAGAAGAATACAAGGAAGGAAGAAGAACATACATGGGTTAGTGATTTTCTTTATAATCATCTCTCTCTATATATATACTGTAAATTTTTTGATTTGCTCTTCTTCATTGCTTTGACAATCTTCCTTACTTTATTGTAAAATTTTCTACTACAAATCTTCTTATTTGTTTCTTTGTTTGTGTTGGAATTTACTTACCTAATAATTTTATGTTGTTTTGTTTCAGTTTTATGTATGCACACCATATGTTTGATAAATGTTATTGATAAAATGCACACCATATGTTTCAGTTTTACTTACCTAACAAAGTCTTCATTTATTTTTTTAAGGTGGAAGGAGCTACTTCTTCAATGAGATGTAAAAGGTAAATTTTTGTTGTGATGTTGAGATCTATCATGAAATACACTTTTAATGAAAGTTTTGCTTAGATTACACCTTTTCTATACCCTTAACTTCATAACATATTTTTCAAAGATGGAGTCTAGATTTCAAGATTAAACTTTGTTTTTTCAAAGTACAAGTTCAGTAGACAAACTTTTTATGGTCTTTTATTTTTTATGTAACATCAATGCCAACCAATGGTCTTTTTATGGTCTTTTTATCTCTTCCCGAAAGTTCATCAGCCATCGAGATAACTCACCACACACCTTGCATCAATGCCAACCAATGCCCGTGTGTTGTTCTGAATCCCTTGCAATAACTTGTCCTTTTGCATGTGTATAGCGGAAATACCATAAGGACACATACTGCTCCCGATTCACCTGGACAATTTCTCTTTAAACTACTCTGAAACATACTTCAAGTCATTGTTAGTCTCCAACAATTTCAGTTAAGTTCCACCACCTAGTAAACCTTGTTTCACTAGTCCAACTAAACTCATGTTGTTACACAAGTGACTCCAAACACACAAGAGGGGGGGTGAATTGAGTGTTTAAAGATTTAATTAAAAAAACACTTTAAAAAGGTTTAACAAAATAAAACTGAATTACTTGAATTTTAAAAGTAAATAAAATGCAAGACAATAATTAAAAGTGCAAAAGGATAAAGACAATAAGTAAATTGCAGGAAATAAAGAGACAAAAAGAAAAGGACACAAGAGAATTATCCTGATTCGGCCAAAAAACTAACTATGGGCCTACTCCAGTCTCCAAGGAAAGTACCTTGAGATTTCACTAAAAAGAACAAAGCTTTTAAAACAGGATTACCTTAAAACCTTTACAACCGAGAACTCTCAACACAAATAATGGGATATCACCTCCCTTGTGCAAGAGCCTCTAAAACAAGGGATATCACCAAAGTGTAGATTAAAACAATTTGAACCACAAAAATAATACAATTGAAACTATGTAGTAAAAGCTCTCAAATAAACTAAATTAACGTGAACTAATTAAAAATATCAGTGAGATAGAATATGAGTGTAAGAAGCAAGAATTTTTAGAGAAATTTCGGTGACTGAAAACGTGAAAAACACATCCTATTTATAGGACTTGTGAATAGAATAAGTTTGGAAAAGTAATTAATTCAAACGCTACGCGTATTCCATTATTTTCCAAAAGTAATAGCAGAGACATATATGGAAAGGATATAATTTGCTGTTATGATTTTGACTTTTGATAATAGGACTATTTTGAGAAAAATTCTTTGCTAATGATATAGCTCATTAAGAATAAATAAATGTATGATCACATAGTCCATATATACTCTTATTTGAAAAATGGTGATATCACATGATACAGCACATGATATAATCAAAGCCTTTCCCTTAATTCTTTTAACACACTTAGATATATTCTTTCCACCATAACCTTTAAAAAATATTTTAAAATAAATTTCTCACCACTTTTCATAAAGAATTTCAATAGAAAAAAATATTTGTAAGTACTATTTTGTGAGTATGTGATTTATTTTAATGAGAGTTTTTCTACTTACACAAACTCCCTAAAAATATATGGATCATAGAACTAATTTTATCGTCCACGTCTTTAAGCGCCGTAAATCCTTTGACCGCTTTTTGCGTATAATATTTTTACTTTGTCCATCATCAAATATAATAATCCTGTCAAGGCACATATTCACACATGTCATTAACAAGTACCAACCTAAGTCCCAGAACTTAACCACATCATGAGAATCATCACTAGTAACTGATGCATGACAAATAGTAGAACCAACTATCTTTGCATCAAAGTCCAGGAACATACCTCACATCGTGTAAAAGAAACACACAATTGTCAAACCTCGTAAGACAAACTGAAATCATACCTTGAACCTTAAGCTTTCCCGTCACCAAGATGAACGACTACACCTTCAACTAGCTCGAGAGTTTCAAAGCATTCCTTTTTCAAACACATGTGATATGAGCATCCAGAGTCCATGACTCAATAATCCACTGATTCCCAACTTCCACTAGCACCTTCGCATCCTCATAATCAAGTTGCTGTTTCAGAAGTAACCCGAGTATTTTTAGCACCGCCTCTCCAGGCTGATGTCGAGTATTATTACCACAGCCTCTCCAGGCTGACCTTGTGTAACTATGATTGCTTCAACTCTTCCATCAATTTTCTCTAGCCCTGCGCAACAGAACTCCCTCCTCCCTGGATCATACCAAAAGCTCTGATACCAGTTGTTGGGAAATAACCGGCATAGAGAAAATAAAAGAACAAAGAAAATAGAAGAGCACAATCACAACACAAGAATATAACGTTGAAACTCCAAACCGGAGAAAAACCACGGCCGTTGTCAAAACCGACAACGAGAGAATAAACACTATGTGAAATTGTTACAACACATAGACTTCACTCTCAACCACCCCATGACCCCAGTACACCCACACTCTTCAAAGTAAATATTTGAACTACATCTCAAATACTCTAAAACAAGAGCATAAGAGAAAAAGAAAACAAACACAAATATAAATTTAAAGTGTTTACAAGTGATACTGCTTGGTGTGTTGAAACAAGGAACTTGAGGTCTCTTTATATAGCATTGAGCTCCCCCTTGCTTCACTATTCTAAGCAATGTGGGACTTCTCCAATATAATTTCCTTAAACTTCTTTTTTCTTTATTAGCAATGTAGGACTTACATTGCAAATTTGCAATCAACCCCAACACAAACTACATTGGATATTTATGTAGAATATATAAGTAACTTTGACCAATAGAAGTTTTATTCATAAAGAAAACCTTTAACCAACTGCAATCGGGAGGGGGCTGGAACCACTTGATGCCAGAACTGACCCCCGAATCAGATTAAACTGGTGGTGAAAACAAAAAAAAAATAGAATTAATTATATAAGGAAAAAAACTTAATTAACTTTGACCATTTTTTTCCATATATATTAGGGATGGCAAAACGGGTCAAGTTCGTCAAGTCGGCCCGTTTAACCCATCATTTTTTGCGGGGTGGGTTGACATTTTCAATCCGCAAAAGTGGCGGGCCCCATCCCGCCTAACCCGCAAAAAAGACGGGACGACGGCGGGGCGGGGCGGGTTGACCCGTCGGGTTTAACCACATTCTTTTTTTATAAAAGTTCCAGCCCATTACAAATGGATTTCTATTTTTCAGTCCAATTAACCTAATCTACATTTTAGTGTTGTTGTTGATTTGGATTGAAGAATAATTATAGTTTATTGTTTACTTTTGTTGGTGTGGATTTAAACATTGAATCCAAGTTTTGTTTGTTTTGGATTTAAACCGAGTATTTTCATAAGGTTTTATTATGGTTTCTTTGATTTTATAAACTATGGATGTTTGAAGTTTTGATTGATAATTTTAATTTTTCGTCACCTTGTAACTTGTTGGCTTATAATTATATTTTGATTTTCTCGGATGGTTATTAATTTCATTTTATTTGCAAATTTTTATGATATTTTTGCGAATTTATCGAATTTTTTATTTTTATTTTATTGACGGGGCACTCCCGCCAACCCGCCGCCCGCAAAGAAAAGGGGCGGGGTGAGATTTTCAACCCACTACCACTAGTTAGCTCGCCCCGCACCGTCCCTTTTTAGACGGGTTAATGACGGGGCGGGACGGAACGGGGCGGGTTGACCCTTTTTGCCATCCCTATTATATATATATGTGTGGAGGGATCCGTTGACTCAAGGAGTAAGTCTCCATTGACTTACTCCGTTTAACAACTTGATATTGACATTGTATGTCTTCAATCCAACCGTTGAATTCAAAGATCTCATTGAGTAGATAAACTCCACAAATTTTTATAAAAAATCAAAATCGTTTGATACTTTTTCTGATAACTTCAATTGAACGTACGAAAAACTTTTAAAAAAATCATTGAATTTCAATAGTCTAAATACATAACTACATTTTTTGAATTTTTATAAAAATTTGTGGAGTTGATCTACTCAATGAGATATTTGATTTCAACGGTTGAAGAAATATAATGCCGATATTCAAGTTATTAAGCGGAGTAAGTCAATGGAGACTTACTCCTCCACAAATTTTTATACAAAAACAAAATCGTTTGATACTTTTTCTGATAACTTCAATTGAACGTACGAAAAACTTTTAAAAAAACCATTGAATTTCAATAGTCTAAATACATAGCTACATTTTTTGAATTTTTATAAAAATTTGTGGAGTTGATCTACTCAATGAGATATTTGATTTCAACGGTTGAAGAAATATAATTCCGAGTTATTAAGCGGAATAAGTCAATGGAGACTTACTCCTAAAGTCAATGAATCCCTCCTCACATATATATATATATATATATATATATATATAGGGTTATGATCAAATGACATCAAGGTGTCAAATTTAATTTGACAACAAATTTAAACGGTCGATCTTCTTTAATCCAAACGTTGTTGTTTGTTGGAGATTTGCTAAATTAAATTGTCAAGATTTGCTTAATTTCTTTTTTTGGTATATAGATTTGGTTAACTAATTAAATTGAAGCAAATCATTTCCCTTTCAATTTCTTCATTCTTTCGGCATTCTCTCTCCCCCTCCCCGTGTCTATATTTCAAAAATATACTAGATCATAGCACAGTCAACAATGGTATGTATGTGGTCATACACACAATCTTTTTTTTCTGGAGAGATACTTGCACAATAATTTACATCTAAATCTATAGAAATTTAGAACTAATTTAATTAGCACGAAATACAATTTTTATTTCATGGCATTACAAAGAATAAAACACTCTAACTATATTTTCTTTTTGTTAATTTTTTCACTCAATCTACGAGAAGAGCCTAAGATCAATTTATTTCATGTCTTTTTCTAATAATGATCAAGGATGGAAATCGTGACCGGATGAAAAGTAGAACAAGCAAGCTAAATTATTTGATAGGAAGAGAGAGAATTAAATTGTAAAAAATTAAGAGCATTTATTAGCTAGAATCAAGATCTTTATTATCATGTTACCATTTAAAATTAAAGAGTAGAATAAGAGCCTTTAGATTAAACGAAATCAACGATTTGAATTTGGTGTCAAATTAAATTTGACACCTTAGTGTCATTTGATCTTAACCCATATATATATATATATATATATATATATATATATATATATATATAACATAGTATATGATAATAAAATAACTTTAACAAAAAAAATAAATAGTTAAAATAATTTCAAATCGCATTATTTCTCATGCTTGACCTTAAAAATTAAATTTTTTCTTACATATTTTTCCTTTTATAGATCATTCATTCAAAAATAAAGACCCCTGTCTAAGCATCATGAAAGCACACAAAACTTGTTTTATCACATAAAAGTTTCAATTTTGGGGATTCAAAAATGTCTGAGAGAATTTTTCTTAGAGATTATGAAGACAGCATCCTCAAGAACAAAATGGAGGAGGAGCCAAAGTTGATACCTAAGAAGGAACCAGTGGCAATACCACCAACCACGAAATCTAATAGTGAGAATTTGCTTACTTCGAAGCTTGGAATTCACTACAAGTCCACTTAAAAATCATATTGGAGATTGGTGAACAAAGTTCATCATAGAATGTTACAGGAGAACCTTCATCTCATAACGCTATTGGGGAACCTTTACCTAAGCGGAAAGTGAGAGAATTCCGTTGTGTTTTCTACGACTATACATTCTCAACTTCTCAAACATTTGGAGGACATCAAAATGCTCATAAGTTTGAGCGTTCCGTTTGTTTCAGCTTTAAAAAAATAGATTTTTTCTTTGTATTTTTGAAAATGGATTTTATAAAACCGTTTTTCAAAATATTATAAGTTTTTTTATATTTGTTTTTTCTAAATTCAAACACTAATTTTGACATCATATAACATAGACTTATATTATTGAAGAATAAAAAATAGTCAAAATCTCAATTTTTATAAAAAGTTGTATTTCAAAAATGATTTTTATGAAAATCTATTTGAAATAGCTTCAAAAAAAGTGATTTTTTTTAAATTTTGATATCCTTTTTTTTTTTTGATAAAATACCTAAAATAACATTTTAAGAATAACTATTCAAACAAAATTTTAATTTGAAGCTTTTATAAAAAATTTCTTTGTAAATTTTTTTTATACAAAATTTTTTAATACTACAAAATCTATTTTCAAAAAAATTCAAAACAAACGGGCCCCTAATAATCGACCATACCATTATGCATTTCAAGCCCTATTCACCGTAAATGGAATCCTCATATATATACATAATGCTAACTTGCACCACCCAATTAGCACTCCTTTAAACAATACTTGGGCTATTGGGTCTCCTTCTAGTGGCTATGGAGGGTTGTATATGCCAAATACACTCGACACATCACCCCACTTTTTGATGCAAATGCCAAATTCATTCCTCACAACACCACAATTTGGAATGACTAATTTTTGTGGTGGAAATCAAAATGTTGCCTTTCCAATTCAGCAAAGGCCAAACACTTTAAGTTTGGGACATTTGGCTCCAGCAAATCAAACCCCTTCAATTGTTGAGGGTGCTGAAAGCAATTTCAATTCTAAAAAGTTTCAAACTCTTCCTTTGTTGTCTTGTGATGATCTTATTGGAGACGGAACAATTCAAGCTAATCCCAATGTGTGTCCTCACCATCAACACAATCAACCTCAGAAGAAATTAACCTGAATCTCACCCTTTAAGAATATGGTCTATCAGCATAGTGTCAGTGAGTTCAGGTTTACTCCATTTAGGCTATCCTCCATTTACTCCATTTAGCTCATGGATACACGACACATGACAAAAGAAAATTCAAAGGCTGAGATTCTCATAGTCACGATACACAGTTTCTTTCCTCTTCCTCTCTTCACCATACACAATTTCTCTCTACTCAATTCTCATAGTCATTGTAACACAAAAATCCGAATTTACATAAAATTCTAACTTTAGAAAATTATTTTCATAAACTCGTAGCGGATAATAAAAATTTGTTTGCTTTAAACAACTAAAAATATAGAATATAGTTTGAGGTACTACATTCTCCAAAAATAATACTAAAAAATAAAAATAGTATTCACCGGTCGTACAATAAAATACTCCTTTTAATAATACAAATAATGAAAGTCTCGATAAACAAAAGTATATGTGAACCTTCCTGTGTCCTAATCAGAGCGGAACTTCACCGACAAACTCAAGCATAACATAAAGCCTGAGAACCTGGACCACCCAACGGTTCGCAAATACACAAAACAGAGAGTTAGATACACATAACCAATAATCATAAATGCAAGAATGTACTTAACATTTATCTCGGCAACAATAAATAACATACTATATCATGTCATTATATAAAATCACATAAGAATAATATATAATACATGTTTTCACATCAAATTCATATCCGATTAATTATCCACCAACAAATTACAAGGATTAACACCTAACACGTATAATTCACCCCTCGGTCAAGTATTAAGCACGCTTAGTTGCACATAATAAATTCCCAGTATTAACACATAATGCACAATTTCGTAATGCATTCTAATGTCATCTTCATGCTATGTCCCCTAGACATAACTAAATGCATGTGGTACCATTCACCAACAATTTTGGATACAAGAATCCAATGCGTTATGGATCAAACGTCCAAGCTTCATCTATGCGTTATGGATCAAACATCCAAACTTCATCAATAGACACGACTTATGAATGCATGAAGCATATACGCCAACATATGATATTTAACCTATCATGGTTATTCACCAACATTGCATGTAATAAATATATACATGACTTCACCAACTCACCATTACATAACATATATGTAAATATAATCTTCATCACATTCACCAATCATATATATATATATAATGCCTGTATACATATATAAATCAACATCACCATCATTATTATCATCATCAATCATTATCATCAACAATTGTCACTATCATCAATCATCATAATATCATCAATCATTATTATCATCATTAACATCACCATCATTATTATCATCATCAATCATTAACATCAACAATTGTCACTATCATCAATCATCCGCGAAACCTAGCGAGCTCCTGGAGAGACTAAACAAAAAGTCCCCAGTGAGTGGCGAGTTCGTCGCTCGACGAGCTAAACGTCTCGTCCAACGAGCCAACAAAGAAAGTGTTGCTCTGCTCACGAATTCTACGAAAAATTACTCAAAACTCCAAAATTAATTCCATTTACATAAAGATACTTCATTTAAGTTATAAACATACTTATACATTTAAAAGTACAACTTATAGCACAAAACAACATCACAACATCAAGAATCAAAGGATTTATCATGTTTTTTCCACAAAACTTCACAAATCTCATGAAACTTAACAAACATCTACACAAATCCCATTTTCAACCTATAAATTCATTTTTTCACATGAATAAGAGTTATTAAGCTTCATTAAAACAAATGATTTCATCAATTTATAGAAAATCCCCAAAACCCCAAAAAGAAAAGAGTGTGGTGAGTTTGGGTATGAAGAAATAGACATTCTCCCCCCTCAATTAATCACTCTAGCTATGTACATCTAATCTCTTACCTTGTTGATGAACTCTTTAGCTTTCACTCTTCAATCTTTCCCTCTAACTCGACTTCTCTTTTCTCCTTTCTTTCTCTTCTTCTCTTGAGAGTTTCTTTCTCTACCTCCACCAACAACAACACAGATGAATTTCTCTCTCTAAAAATACCTATTTATATATAGGTCACACTCACACCTCACCTCTAATTATCAAACTACCGTTCACTTATTTTAAGTCCAATAGCCAAACCCAACACTTCACTTTATTACTCTTCATAAAACACCCCTAATAATCACTACCTCACTAGTAACACCTCCCTTATGGCACATAAGTTAATAAAGTAATAAAACACAACAATTAGCTGGGTCATTACAGTCACCAACCACCATCTCTAACCATCTCCACCCACCACCTTTTCGAACCATGGCCACCCATTATTTCCCCTCCGTTCGTCCCTAAGTCGCCCATCTTCCTCTCATAGCCGCTCTCCGCCGTCACCTTCGCCGCCGCAAAATCAGAGTTGCAATTATAGTTGGAAATAAAATTTCAAAATCAAGAATAAAAAGAACCAAGAACAAAAATTGCAGTTTTGGAAAGCAATAAACCTTGACCAAAGAACGGTGATGGGTGGTTGGTGACAGTGGCGGCGATGGGTGATTAATAAAGAAGACATAAGTAATGATAAAGTCATATCACTACATCATCATATGATGCAAGTACATAGAGAATTTTGTAAATCAAGTGAATTAAGGTTTTATCAATCGGTCCCAAATGCAACTGGATTCTCTCCCATTATGTTTTCCTCCCATCCAATCTAAGCCTTCCATTGAAAAATTAAAAAAATGAAAAACATGAATGGATAAGATTTTAATGGGAGAAATGAAAACTGCTACCTCTTCAGTAAATAGTACACCAGAGGGAATCCACTCTCGTCCCAAATGGATGTGATAATTGGAATTTAAGTAGGTTGTTTTTTCTCCTTGATGCAAAGAGTGACTCTTTCAATTTTGTCTAACTGAGTTATTAGGATCCATTTTGTCTAACTGTCACTATGATATTGTCTTTATGTAATAACTCTTATGTCGAGTTTATTCTGAGAGAGGGTAATATGGTTGCCTCTTTGGTTTTTTAGGTGAATTCTTAAGTACACATATTATGTGGATGTGTACCGGTACACATCTGATTTAGTTAATAAGTAATATAGTAATTAATGCAGATTTGTCAAAAAAAGAAGTAATTAATACAGATTTTGTTTCTTTATTAAGTTTATTATATTAAACACTACTTTTTTTAATATTTGCAAATGTATCATTCCACAAAAAAAAATTCAAACTATGCATCATATCTTTCAACATATGATTTTCACTTTTTTTTCAACACATTTAAATATTTTAATATTATTATAATATTTTATAAACAATATTATTTTAGTATTTTGTATTTTCTTAAAAATTATAGTATGGTTTTAATAACTTTTTAATCATTCTAACAAAAAAAACTTTTAAAATTATTAATATGATTGATCTAACTATGATTTTAATATTTCAATATTATTACCTTTCAATTTTGTTTTTTAATATTATTAGTTTATAAAGATTGATATTTAATACCACTTAATCATTAATGCATATAATTATTAAAAAACATTCATTTTTTAGTAAAAAAAGCTTAAATTTTTTAATATGTGTATATATTTTAATGTAATATTGTTAATTTTCAGTGATTCATTATATTTTACAAGGTTAAATAAGTTTTTTTATCTCGATACGAAATTACTAAATTTAATTTTTCATGTTCACAAGAAAATGTCACATTTTGATCCCCACAAAATGTTTATGCATGTAATTTTTGTCATTTTAAAGTCGATGTATATTTCTGATGATTTTGGAAATATATGTAACACACTATAAAAAGTTTGTCCAAAAAGTAAGGAGCACAAAATTTGATTTCTAGGACAAAATATTCATTACTTTTATCTTGATACTTGATATTTTGATTTAGAAATTTCATATTTAATTAATTCATCTCATATTACAAAATACTAAAATTTTGTAAATGAACCTTTGATATTGTTCTAGACATGCCTGATTGTCGAAATTTAAATTCATAAATTATTGTTAGTCCAATTAAGTGATATTGAACTACTTGATTGAGAAAAATTGAATTTCTTAATGAAAGTAAGAATAATTAGTTAAGTTTGCATATGAACTATGTTTCAAGTTGAAGGGTTTGATCAAGAAATTTTGATTGGTTTTGACACAATTGGCATTATTAGTTGAGACTTAATAGTCATTTCATATGAACTAAGTTTTTTTAAGTCATAGTTAATCTAACTAGTTGAGGTTGAATTGTTTGATTTTATAATTTGAATTCTTAAGTGTTTCACGTTCCCATTTGGTCAAGTTGAATAGTCAGATTGAGAATGTTTGATCTCCTTAGTCCATTTCAGTCTAGTTGGTTGTGACTTAACTAGGTTTTTGGTATGATAATTCGTCCAACAATATGAAATTGAATTGTTGATTAGCTAGATTGTTGAAATTCAACTTTCACTAGTAGAAAAATTACATATTACTTAAGGATTTTACATCTGTGGAACATATGTCAGATGTAAAAAACTATATAGAGTTATATTTACATCTGGTGGCAATATCCACAGAAGGGAAAAATATATGGACAAAACTTTTTACATCTGGTTTCATTATCCCAGAAGCAAAACTGAACGCGGTGGCAATCTTGTAATTATGGAGAAAAGTAATAAATCAATTATTCACTCTGATTACCATCATAAAGCACAACTCGCTCGCGAAGAACAAATCTCTCTCGATCTCAGCCGCCGTCGTCTCTCTCTCACTCTCAGCCGCCGTCGTCTCTCTCTCTCTCTCTCTCACTCTCAGCCGTCGTCTCTCTCTAACCCGTTCTCTTGAATCGTCAAATCGAATCTTCTCTCTTGAACCCTAAGCCCAAATCGAAGACCTTTCACTACCAAAATTGAGTTTTGCGACTGAACAGTAGCGGCTGCTCTTTGATATTCGTTCAATCGTCTTCAACCTCAAGCTCGTTAGTTGATATTAAACTCCTTCGTTGAGATTTGTCTTCAGCTTCATCTTGTTGTAATTAGGTATTTGAAATTTCAGTATGATTTGAAATTTGGTAATTAGGTTTTTGAAATTTCAGTATGATTTATTGTTATAAATTTGCTAATTAGAGTTTTTTGAAATTTAGCTTCAGATTCAATCTTCCTTGAAATCTAGGTTAGTTAAAACCCCTTTATTTACATAGCTCATTGTATAGTAACACTAATTTGGTAATTAGGTTTTTGAAATTTATTCACTAATTTAGTAATTAGGTTTTTGAAATTTATTTATTAATTGATATATTATTATAGTTGATGATCATTTAATTTCTATTGACTTTATGCAATGAGATTTGGGATAACTCATATCTCTTTTTAGCCGCTGAAATTTGATTCTGCTATGCTTTTAGATTTTCATTTGAATGGTTTGGTTTTCTTGGCTTTCCATAATACTATGATTTTGCATTAATGTTGATGGTAATGGTAGGCAAAAACATTTAGAAGTGCAAGACTTAATCCCAGACAAAATGGGATTTAAGGTATTAATTGATCATGTTCTTAATTTATATTATGAATATTGATATTATTTTGCTCGTAAGATACTTGCAATTATCATAAGTAAGAGTTAATTTTTGTCTTGAATGTGTCTATGAATGATGTTGAATAATTTAGTGGTTGACTGATTTAAGTTTAATCTTGCAGACCACAAAGAACAAGAAGTCAAATGCGTGCAAATAAATCGACTATTCGGTATCCGAAAGGTACTGTATAGAAGAAATTCATATGCCAATTCAAAATGGAATAGATTGTTTTTTATACTCATTTGGTGTATGTTGACTTTGCAGGGGAACCTATCTCTGTGTTGGATGGAGGCTGTTGCTATCAAAGATGAAATAGATTGTTTTCCATACCCTACTACAGGTAGTTCTATGTCTACCAGTGATGTAATCATAATTTGAAATGGTTTAGATGCTGATATCATTATTCACCTTAAGCATCTTTAAATGGGGTCTTCTAGGAGGTACAAAGTGGTTGCACAAACAAAGACCTTGTACGGACGATGCTTACTGCATTAAGCGCTTAAGATTATGTGGCGCCATGCTTGTTGGGAAGACTAATATGCATGAACTCAGTGCTGGAACTAGCAGTATAAATCCACATTATGGGTAAGAAACCATGTATTAATCATACTACTTGCAATCACATTTTGTTAATGATGAGGAATCTGCTAGCTGCATCTGTGTTTAAAATTTCTTGATAGCAATTGCTTTAGTGATTGTATATTTCACATTTATGGAAACAATAGAAGCATTAAGACAATAATAACTGTCCTCTATGTAAACTATAGATTTATGTCCAATAAGAGGCAAACATGATTTTGTTTTTGAAAGACGGGGGTTATAGAAGTAGTATATTCTCTTTAACTTAGAAAATGATGCTCTTTTGAAACTATTGGAAGTTTTGATTTATCAACTAAGGATAGGAGATCACATTTCTGATTTTCTCAAGGTTGTTGAACAAATAAAGATGGAAAACACAAAAACAAAACTCATTTGTATTCCATGATAATGTTGTAGGTTCTTTAAGATTGTCTTGGCTTCCTGTTCTGAGGAACTATGTCCAGGAAGCTTTAAAAAGAATATGTTACTTTTAATTAATTTGTGGATATTTTAGCAATATCAATTTCACTATTCTAGCTTAAAAATTATAGATTTTTAAGGATTTAAGGAAAAGTTTTATCATTTTAGTTGTTGTAAAATGATATGTTGAATCTTGAATTCCAAATGCATCAGTGTTGCATGTTTAAACAAAGTGAAGTTCTTACCAATACGTTCCACTACAAGTTAGCATTATGTGGTTTTCTACTGCTGGCTGGGTCAAAGCAGCTTCATTGAATTAAGACTGAAAGTTTCATATGTTTAATTCTGTTGTAAGTTTATTTGTCCTTATTTTCTTTCTTCTCCATGCTGAATCATTGTTAGTTTGATTTGATGCCAATAGGTGGAGGGAATCCAGGTTTATGCAAATGAGGGTGGGGTAACACAGACGCGTGGTGGCATATACTGGGTGATTTTGCATGTTGGATGTAATACACTTTTTCCCTATAATTTTTAGTTTATATATATTGTGTGTGTGTATGTTGGTTATGCAGAAATTCTTATTATCTCTTCATATTCAGTGTCAACATTAGTCCTAATGAAGGTTTTATAAAGAACGGTCAATCTCTACTCTTACCATAAATTCAGCAGGTCATGTTCTGCATGTTTTTGTTAATGGTCAACTTTCAGGTCAGTGTGCCTTTTATTCATGAAAATTTGAAATTTGATATATTCTAAATTAACATTATGTATGTTATATGAATGAATAAAATGCTCTAGTTATTTTTAGACTTCATAGTACCTTGGATTTCTATTCTTCATTGCTTAAACAGTCTCAAAATGAATAAAATGCAAATTCTACAAAGGTAACTAAATGGTTATCTTGGTAAGTAGTGTAGGTAGGAGAGATAAAAATAGATTTAAGTATAAAATAGAGGTCAGTGAATATGGAGTAATGGCCTAATGAGTCTATGAAATTAGCAGTGCACAAAATGAAGGGTAATAATAAGCTCTTCTTAAGGTGTAAAACTATCATGCTTCAGATCAGGTAGTATTTTAGTTATACTAGAGTTAAGAAGGGCGAGCTTTAGGAGTGGAATAGCAAAAAGGTATGAGTAACATATTTGTTCCAGATGTAGATATTAAATATGGAAATATGTTACTCATACCTTCTGTGATATTAAATTTTAACTGAATGAATTTATCACTCAGTTTAAATGAATTTGTTCCAGATGTAGATGTTTTTCTTTGCAATGTGGCTATTATGTTTGGTTTCTTTGTAGTTAGCATGATTTAAATGAATTTTGCAGATTCGTTATTAGATAAAGTTGGTTGGTTACTTTTAATTGATATGACTGCAATGTCAATTAGGATATGTTTTCATTAACTTGCATTCCCAACATAAGTACTTTAGTTCTTGGATTAATCCTTCATTGAAAACTTGATTGTGTAATCACTTTTATGGCTGTGACCTCCTTTGATTAACTCTACCTATGGATTTTCCAAAATATTGTATTAGTATTAATTTTATGATAGTGCGACAAATTATTCTGTGAATTGTTTTGATTTGTATTTTGGATATGGTTGAATGGTTGTATTAATGAAATGTCATGATATATTCTAGTACTATATATTGGCAAATTGGAGTTACTTTGAATAGTAATGATAAACTCTGAACTGTATCACATGATTTTTTATGTGCTAAATGTCTGTAATATCACGGTGAGTCACCGAGATTTTTAGAAGCTACACTTTGTAGCTTTGCAAAATACGGTGGCTCGCCATGATTTTGGTGATACCAAACATGCACCAAGTGTATAATGATTAACAATGTGATTTCTATGTGTGCTTATTATTTTATATGGTTTGACAAATCTTATTCTGCTCTAGATTTTATATTTTACAATTTTTTATTTAACAATGTGTTTTCTTGGTTTTTTTTGTTGTTTATGGTTTGTCAAATTTCTTAGCATGTTCCATATTTAACATTTTACAATTTTTAACAGGATTCTGAGAGCGAGGAGGATATATTGGATGAAGGTGATGAAGAAAAAGGAACTTGGAGAGCTTGAGGCTCTTTTAGCAGATTTTGGAGTCCAGCCGAAAGAAAGTAATGATGGTCAAGCTCAATGAATCACAAGGTAGTTATTGTGCAGAATTGCATGATACATTATTTGTAGGATTATGGTTTATTTTTATTAGTTCAGATTATTGATTGGTCATTTGTTCATTCATTTGTTCTACACAATTGGTCTTATAATGTGCTCAATCTCGATCTCTCTCACTCACAATCTCTCACCCACTATGAGTTTTGTGCAACAACTGAATCCCTCTTCCCCCACTAGCAATCTTTCTCTGCTGCATGATGATGTTCCGTCTTTGCAACAAATGCCCTTGGCTCCAAATTTATTCTACGATGATGCTGATGAGAAAACTTAGGAGCTAGCTAGGTTTGTGTGAAGTTACAATGGATTAGTATTAATTATGATGTTTTGATTTGTATTTTGGTATTTTGGTTGAATGTTGAATTATAATGATATTAAATTGTAATGACATTTGATTATAAGTTGTGATGGTATTTTGGTTGAATGTTGAAGTGTAATGGTATTTTGGATTTTTTTAATTAAAAAAATGGATTTAAAATATTTATAAAAAAAAAACGCAGGATTTTAATTTTTTTTAAATAAAGTAAATATTTCACATCTGGTGGACTTGGTCAGATGTAAACTGTCCAATTTAATTAAAAAAAAATTGAAATGTGTATATTTACTACATCTGGCGGACTTAGGTCAGAGGTAAAAGGCGTTGTTTTTACATCTGACGCGAGTCAGATGTAAAAAGTGTATACTTACTATATCTCGTGCGTTTACATCTGTTTTACCGTCAGATGTAAAAAGTGTTTTTGGGCAGATGTAAAAAGTGTTTTTTCTACTAGTGTTTTTAAGTGTTTATCATTCCAATTAGGTCAAGTTGAATAGATTAACTAAGATGAATTGATTCCCTATGTCACAGTTGAGAAAATTAGTTGAGACTTAACACTCATTTCATATGAATTATGTTTCTTGAGTCATAATTAATCTAACTAGTTGATGTTGAACTGTTACGACATTTAAATTCTTATGTGTTTTACATTTCAATTTGGTCAATTTATTTCCTTAAGTTTTAACAGAACAAAAGCACCCTTAATTAATCATAGTCGGTAGAATTACTCTTTTTTTAAGAATCATACACTACATGAAAACCGTAATTTCCTAATAAAACTTGTTGAGGCCCTGCAACAAGTAAGAAAAGCCCTCAAACTTATTAGGGAGCTTGTTTCCTACATATGAAAAAATTCAATGTATCGGTACATTAGATCAATTAATTAATAAATTAATAATTATTTATTAAATCAAAATATTATTTGTCCTTTATTGTATTATAGAAATAATAATTTTATAAGAAAAAACAATTTCAATGTTTTTATAAGCAATACACAAACGTTTTTACTTTTTTTCATTAAAAAATATCAATATTGATTATTATGAACGATAAATTTTTTTAAAAATTTAAAATTTTTTTTTTTTTTTATAAATTTGATAAATAGTATTTAGTTATTATAATATTTTAAATGATAAAAAATAATTTCTTTCGGTAAAATATTCGTATACCTAATAATTTAATGATGTAATATACTGTTACATTGAATTTTTTATATGTACCATAGAATTTTCCAGCCACTTCAAATTTATCATGACATTTCTATTCTCTCTAATTTTTAGTTACAAAATTCTTCAGTTTCATGTTTCACCTAGGGGGTGCTCGTGGTTCGGTTTGGATCGGTTTTGAGGCAAAAATTCATTCGATCCAAAATTTATATCATATTAAAAACCTTTTGTAAGAAAAAAAACCTTTGAGTGTCCAAGATTTAAGCGGAGGGAGGGGAGAGAGAGATTCTTTTCAAATTACTGAAATATGTTTTAAATTTTTTAAATTATAATAATTTCCATTTTAAAATTTTTGTAAATTAAAAGAGTAATTTATGAAATTTCTATTTAGAGAAGTCTTGAAATAACATGTTAAATTATTATTACATGTGGACCATTTAAAATTATACATATTAACAGTGTATCGGTACACATCCACATAAGATGTGTTCCGTTCACTTTTTTTTAATGGCAAATATGGTTGCTGCTTTGATATTTTTTGGTGCAGTCGTGCAGTCACGTTTTTTATAGTCATCTGATCAAGATCGGACAATTACGATTTAAAGAATCTATTTAATGATTGCATTTGTTTAAACCGTCCGATTTTGATCGGACGGCTATAAGTGACTGCATGGAAAATTCAACTGTACAGAATCCATTTCCGGACCATAACTTTAGCATGATTGAAACATCGTTTAGTAAATTAATTTATTCTTTCAACTTCATTTAATATTAAATGATTATTTGAAACATCGTTTAGTAAATTAATTTATTCTTTCAACTTCATTTAATATTAAATGATTATTTTTTATTTATTTTTCACTTACTTAAGTAACAATTTTAACTTTAAGAAACGAAAGACGAGCGAGCACCTGCATAGGTGACATGTTTCCAAAAAAAAGAATTTGTAATCGCCACTAATTCTTTTTTTCAAACATAAACTGCTGCAAATAGTTACGTAAATTTAAAGGCCGCTAAAAGCATGCTGGGGATTATTCCAGTGGTTGTCGCACTGTATGTACCGACACCTCTTTTTTTGATAGCAAATCAATCCTACCGCCACTAAAGGTATTTTGTGGCGGTGGTGCGTGCCTGTTTCAATTTAGTGCAGGGGGTGTTGGGAAAAATATGTATGCATACAGAAAATAAAAGAACACAGTGGCAACACAAGAATATAATTGAAAATTGTTACAATACATAGGCTTCAATCTCAACCACCACAAGATTCCAGCACACCCATACTCTCCGAAGTATAAATATTTGAACTACATCTCACAACACTCTAAAACAATAGCATACGGAAATAACAAAGGCACAAATATAAATTGAAAGTGTCTACAGGTGCTATTACTTGATGTGTTGAGATAATGAACTTCGGATCTCTATATATAGCATTGAGTTCCCCTGCCATTCGCTTCTCCAAGCAATATGAGACATCTTCAATATAACTTTCTTGACATTTTTACCTTCATTAGCAATGTGGGACTTACATTGCAATCAACCCCAACAATCTCCACCTTGATTGTATTGGTCTTCCATCTTCCGCTTCCATTATCTATATTGACAACCATCGACAATTATAGTTCTCATTGTGTATACCGACAAATTAAATTATCATACTCCACCATAAATAGTACACTACACTTGGAAGTAAGCCATCCCAAAAAATTTCTTCACTCGGAACTAAATCATCCAAAGAATTTATTCACGTCGAAACCTCGCAGAAAGATTATGGTATTGTTCAAAAAAACATTATTCTTGTATCGAACACACCTTGCAACAATGCAATGTTAAAGTACAAAAGCAAGTATTTTTAAATATATCGTTCCACAGGGACTATTGTGATATTAAATGTCGTTCAACAATAAACATGATTCTAAGTGAGGGTTTTTGAATAGTATTTTGTGAATAAAACTTGTGTTTGCAAATTCGTAAAACGGTAAAAAGATGATTTCCTTAACAAAGAGAATAAATTGCTGGGGTTAGAATCAATTCACTCATTCATACACATTTCCTTAATCAGTTATACATATTCAGTTACTCATCAATATTATCACGTATTTACTCGTCAAACATTTCCGTTCCCAGATAATGTCGAGAAATCTATTATAACTATTAAACCCTAATCCCTCGAGTGATTAATCGGTATAATAGCATTAAGTTTCAATACTTTCAAGTAAATATTAAATATAAGTCTATTCCTAGAGCTTAGCTTTTAATAGGTGTTATCCTAGATCAAGATTCAAAACATATATCCCTATATTATTTAAAATCTAAAGATAAACAATAATAACAAAGATAACACCAATTTGATTTATAATTTGAATATATATAACACCATGATCAAAGGAAATACATGTAGAGTAAATGTTACATCTATGCCCAGCAAAATAAGAGTTTAGTTACCCATGATCAAAGTAACATCACAAAGATATGAGAACAAAAGATAGATGAACATCATGAGTTGATTCCTCAACAACAATGAGCAAATCCACCTTCCAAATGCCTTATGTACAATATCTATGATTTTCTTTATGTTCTGGACTTAAAAAGTGATAAGATCCCCTGAAAAATCAGCCTAATGTCTATTTATATTAGCTCTAAAAACAGTCTCTCGCTTAGCTAGACACCTCTCGCTGAGCTAGAAGACCTTTCTTCATCCATGAGTTTGCTGACACGTAGCATCTGGACTTAAACCGCCCCTCTCGCTGTCTCACTGCAACCTTGCTTAGCCAGAACGTGGCTAGAAAATCCTAAGCTCTCTGACTTGCTCTCGCTGCTAGCTCGCTCAGCCAGACTGTGGCTAGAGAAACCTGAGCTCTCTGACTTGCTCTTGCTACTGGCTCGCTGCTTTCTGGCTTAGCTAGACCTCCAAAATTTCAGCTTTTGCTTCTTAGCTACAAAACTTCTTAAAACTTGATATCCTATCACATAAACTGGGATTATGTAAAGTAAACACAAATTGATCATTCTAATACTCAAACAACTATTTACATAGAAATGGGAGATTTAATATGAATTACTTGCAAAAATAGATTAATAAGTGTCTTGATTAACTATGAAATTTAACTACTTTTTGGCACTTATCAACTCTCCCCAACTTCAGACTTTGTTTGTCCTCAAACAAATGTAAAGTCAAAATATAGACAAGCTAAAATTTACAATCTCAAGATTAGGTTTGTAATCAATCAAAGTTTAAAAACATTTTCTTTCCTCTTAGCATGAGCAAAGCATTAGCAACTACGGATCAATTTTCAAAATATTCAAAGAAATAGAGCATGATCGTGAAAGGATTGCTATGCCTAAGCAAGATTCTCATTCTTCTTATCAAACAATCAAAAATCAAGTACCATCACACATTTCTCATAAGTGTATCACTCAAGGACAAGTGTTTAACTCAATCTAGGCAATGCGCATACAACCAATCAATTCAAACATTCATCCAGGCAATATCATACAACATGTTATCCGTCATGGATCACTAAGGACTTTATTAAGTTTGTAATGGGGCTAGACTAAAAAAATCATTGTTTTTCTTTGGATTCAAAAAGCCTTAGGGATAAGAGAGCATACACTTTTTCTAATTACATCTACAATCCACTCTCACTCACTTCCCCATTTTTCAATTCCTTGGTGATTTTCTTTGATTCGACCCTTTTTCTTTCACAATTATTTTTCTGTTTTTCTATTTCCTTTTGTTTTTCATTTGTGTCGAATTCTTTCAAGTTTTTCTTTTCTTTTTACATTCAATCACCCTATTCAACAACTACTTTTCTTTATTGATTCTTTTTCAACTCTCTTCTCCCCAACTTGAATATTTACATACCCCTATTTGAAATACAATTGCTCTCTTATCCTAAGACAAGGGTAGAGTCGTTGTTTTTCATTTCTTTTTGGTTTCAGGGTTTCATAAACAAACAAATTTCAAGATTTAGGCTCAAAAGGGGACACAAAAGATCACACTTACTCACAGGGTAAGTTATTTTGGCCAAAATAGTTGTCACTCAAAAAAGGAACATCGCCTTGATCATTTCCATGGCATCAAACACATCAAACAATAGCAGGATTAAGCTAAAATCAACTGAGTATACACAATTGCCGGTTCTCAAATATTTTTTTGTAAACAATGGAAATGTCACTCAACTCACCCGGCTAGGTTGGATAGTACAAGTTCTATCATGTTTCACAAAAACAATGAGAATCATCTTAGGACAAACAACACATTTCAAGAACATGTTAAATTTCTAAGAACATTTCAACATTTAATCACAAGTTGACACATCTTTACAAAACATCATGCTTAGACATTTGATTTATCACAAACCTGTCTTCGAGATCTTGAAAGTATGTGCTTGTCGTCAAAAAGATATTCACAAAATTTTAACTAAGATAAACTTGAAAATATAAAGTAAACTACATTAAACTAATGTTATCAAACAACCACCATTAACGTTCAAAACATCAAACACGGATGTTCACAACATAAAAGTACCACAAGTTCAAACTGAAATCAAAATACACACAAATAAACATAAAGAAAATAAATGACTGAAAGCTTTTTTAAAAATATCACTCAGTGGTGGTGAGCTTTTCAGTCATCTCAAGTCTCATCACTCATCAAAATCTACCAAATCATCACCCTCCCTAGTCTGGTTCCGGTACAAAGAAGCGCAAAACAAGTGGTTCAGCCTGTGGCTCAAGATCCTATGATGCATTGAGGTTTCTAGGCCCGGATCAGCAAGCTAGGTTCGCGGAGCTTCAGAGCAGAACAATTTGGCCCGAGAGGCAGTTTTTCTTTAGCCCATAAGGTGCGAATAGGGTTGTTCAAGATATACTTGTGAGCAGGAAGTGGGACAAGTTGTTGGAACCTCCTATGAAACTCAATTATGAGGTAGTCCGCAAATTCTACGCTAATGCCATACCCATAGGACAAGAACCATACAATTTCACCACAGTTGTAAAAGGAAAGCAAATCCATTTTGACAGGGATGCTTTGAACCGATTCTTAGGAGAACAAAGTAACCTTGATTCAGACCAATTGTGTGAGTACTCTGAAACTTTGATTAGAGAGAACTGGTCGGTGGAAGATATGGTTAGAGATATTTTTATTGAAGGGGAATCATTTCAACTCAATGAGCAAGGGGAGGAGAGACGGGCAGTTAAGAGCACTTTGACAATTCCTGCTCAGATAATACACCTTCTGATTAGTTATAACTTAAAGCCTCGCAGCCATGTCCACACCGCAACCATGGACCGCGCTACTCTTCTTTGGTACATTTTAACTGGGCGAGAGGTTGACATTGCCCGGGTTATTGCAAATGAAATAAGAAGTGTTACCGAAAGTGGCATAAAAAACGTGGCCAAACCCGTTCTCCCATACCCTGGCTTGATCACAGGACTTTGTGAGGCAGAACATGTTCACATACCTGCTCTTGTATCTCATCAAATCAAACCGATTAATGATAAAACATCAAGAGATACTGCAAACTGAAAGAAGTCCAACAACAGCCACAAGCCCCTCAGCCACCTACAGCTCCATTACATCCTGTCGAACCTCAGCAAACCTATCCTCACATTGATCCAAGGCTCCAAAACTTGTTTTATCATACCTGGGATCATAATACATCCAATCATAGAGCTTTGACTGTTTTGCAGGAATCAATGTATAGGATGCAGCTATACCAGGGTGTTCCCGTGAACCCTGATTATCAGGTGATGGCTCCTCAACACTTTCAGACACATATTGCTTGGCCTGGGGACAGGCCACAATCCGCAGGAGGGGCAGGCGCAAGCAATGTTGGTGGAGACAATGATGATTCTATTGATGAAGCTACTGCAGATGCTATGGATGATGAGGAGGATGCTACTCAGACTAGGGAGGGTGATGATTTGGTAGATTTTGATAAGTGATGAGACTTGAGATGACTGAAAAGCTCACCACCACTGAGTGACATTTTTAGTCATTTCAAGTCTCATCACTCATCAAAATCTACCAAATCATCACCCTCCCTAGTCTGAGTAGCATCCTCCTCATCATCCATAGCATCTGCAGCAGCTTCATCAATAGAATCATCATTGTCTCCACCAACATTGCTTGCGCCTGCCCCTCCTGCGAACTGTGGCCTGTCCCCAGGCCAAGCAATACGTGTCTCAAAGTGTTGAGGAGTCATCACCTGATAATCAGGGTTCACAGGAACACCCTGATATAGCTGCATCCTATACATTGATTCCTGCAAAACAGTCAAAGCTCTATGTTTGGATGTATTTTGATCCCAGGTATGATAAAACCAGTTTTGGAGCCTTGGATCAATGTCAAGATAGGCTTGTTGAGGTTCGACAGGATGTAATGGAGCTGCAGGTGGCTGAGGGGCTTGTGGTTGTTGTTGTGGCTGTTGCTGGACTTCTTTCAGCTTGCCGTATCTCTGGATGTATTTATCATTAATCGGTTTGGTTTGATGAGATACAAGAGCAGGTAGGTGAACATGTTCTGCCTCACAAAGTCCTGTGATCAAGCCAGGGTATGGGAGAACGGATTTGGCCTCGTTTTTTATGCCACATTCGGTAACACTTCTTATTTCATTTGCAACAACCCGGGCAATGCGAACCTCTCGCCCAGTTAAAATGTACCAAAGAAGAGTAGCGCGGTCCATGGTTGCGGTGTGGACATAGCCGCGAGTCTTTAATATATAACTAATCATAAGGTGTATTATCTGAGCAGGAATTGTCAAAGTGGTCTTAATAGCCCGTCTCTCCTCCCCTTGCTCATTGAGTTGAAATGATTCCCCTTCAATAAAAATATCTCTAACCATATCTTCCACCGGCCAGTTCGCTCTAATCAAAGTTTCAGAGTACTCACACAATTGGTCTGAATCTAGGTTACTTGGTTCTCCCAAGAATTGGTTCAAAGCATCCTGTCAAAATGGATTTGCATTCCTCTTACAACTGTGGTGAAATTTTATGGTTCTTGTCCTATGGGTATGGCATTAGCGTAGAATTCGCGGACTACCTCATAATTGAGTTTCATAGGAGGTTCCAACAACTTGTCTCACTTCCTGCTCACAAGTATATCTTGAACAGCCCTATTCGCACCTTGTGGGCTAAAGAAAAACCGCCTCCGGGCCAAATTGTTCTGCTCTGAAGCTCCGCGAATCTAGCTTGCTGATCCGGGCCTAGAAACCTCAATGCATCATAGGATCTTGAGCCACGGGCTGAACCACTTGTTTTGTGCTTCTTTGTACCGGAACCAGAAGTTTCCTTTTTGCCTGGAGCGGATGATTTCTTTGGAGCCATTACCTGTAATCAACAACAATTCAAAACAGCTCAAATCTGGTCAAGACTTAGTTTTAGATTATCAACAATTTTGAAAGATCTTATAGACTTGTTCTTCACAAAAACAAAAGAAAACTTTTTATTTAAATATGTACAACCACTTTTTACAAATTTCCCTTTTTAGGAGAAGAACAAATCTGAGCAGGTCACACAGGGCAAACACATATAGTAAGTTCTAAACAGAAGTTCTGGGCAACAAGAATTTCTCTCACTCAGCACATACATGGCGCAAATTCAGCAATGGACATGAACAGAAGCAACAAGTAAAATTCACTCACATCCTTCATATGCTTTACAACAAGTAAAATTTTGACTTGGAATCACAATATAACTTAAAAAGAAGCAACTTTGGATTTGTTCTTTACAAAAACCTTTTATTTTATAGTTTTATTTACAAACAAAATTTCTCAAATCTCTTTTTCACAAAGAGAACAAACCCACGTGTGGTTTTGTTGTGATTCAAAGTTAGAATTAGAAAATACATTAACAAATTGAAGCAACAAATCCTATTTCTATGCAAATCTACATTCCATTGCTAAAGTTCAAATCTTTCATAAAATTAAAACCAAAAAGACATACCTTTGAATTCTTGATGCACGAAAATAGTAAGAAAAGATGAGGATGATGCTTGGGTATTCCTTGAAAGATGGGTATGGAAATTTGTGAGTGAGAGTGAGAAGAGATTTGTGAGTGTTAGGGTTGGAGAGAGTGAGAAGACTGGTTTTGAAAGTGTAGTTGGTGGTTGAGAGAATTAAAGTGAATTTTAATGGGCCAGCTTTTCGTTTCTAAACTTGTAACTGCAGAATTCGCAGTTCTTGCTGAGCTAGAGGGCGGCGAGAACGCAGCGAGCCCTTTTTTTTTTTTTTTAATTTTTGGCTGGAACTTCTAGCTTAGCCAGAATTCTCTAGCTCAGCGAGATTATGCAGAGACAGAAATTTTCTGCAAATTTGCTTGTGTACAGTTGATCCAAAATCAAACACCATTTTAATTCTTCAAAATGCAAACAGAAAATGAACAATACTTACAAAATTGGGTTGCCTTCTAACAAGCGTTTGTTTAACGTCATTAGCTCGACACCTTTTCTTTTTAATCAAGGATCGGAAAGTGATACTTTTGTGGCAAGCCGATCAATCTCGCCACCAAAGTAAGGCTTCAATCTTTGCCCATTGACAGTCCAGCTACGCTTCATTTCCACATCTTCAATTTCAATAGCTCCATATGGTTTTACATCCTTGACTTTGAATGGACCGAACCATTTAGACTTCAATTTGCCGGGAAATAGCTTCAACCTTGAGTTAAACAATAAGACCAACTGTCCCGGCTGAAAATTCTTGCTAATGATCCGCTTATCATGATACTCCTTGACTTTTTCTTTGTATAGCTTGGAAGATTCATAAGCATGGAATCTCATTTCTTCCACTTCATGGAGTTGTATTTTTCTCTTCTCTCCCGCTAGAGATGGATCAAAATTCAAAAACTTCAAAGCCCAATAGGCTTTATGTTCCAACTCTACCGACAAATGACAAGCTTTACCATATACCATCTAAAAAGGAGTGAGGCCTATCAGTGATTTAAAAGTTGTTTGATATGCCCATAATGCTTCATCAAGCTTCAATGACCAATATTTCCTTGATGTTGACACCGTTTTCTCAAGAATTTTCTTGATTTCTCGATTGGAAACTTCAGCTTGTCTATTAGTTTGTGGATGGTATGGTGATGCGACCTTGTGCTTGACTCCATAGTGCTCTAGGGCCTTTGCTAATTGTGAATTGAAAAAGTGAGACCTCCATAATAAGCACCCTTGGAGTACCAAAGCGAGTGAAAATATTCTTATTCAAGAATTTAATCACCGTTTTACCGTCAGCCTTTGGTGATGCAATAGATTCTACCCACTTGGACACATAGTCGACTGCAATCAAAATGTATTCATTTGAAAGAGATGATGGAAATGGTCCAACAAAATCTATTCCCCAACAGTCAAAAACTTCAACTTCGAGTATGCTTTGCAGAGGCATTTCATTACGCCTTGAAATTCCCCCGGTCTTTTGACAATTGTCACAGCTTTGGACATATTCATAAGAGTCTTTTGCTTCTTAGCTACAAAACTTCTTAAAACTTGATATCCTATCACATAAACTGGGATTATGTAAAGTAAACACAAATTGATCATTCTAGTACTCAAACAACTATTTACATAGAAATGGGAGATTTAATATGAATTACTTGCAAAAATAGATTAATAAGTGCCTTGATTAACTATGAAATTTAACTACTTTTTGGCACTTATCAGTCAACCAATGCCCGTTTTTTGTTTCGAATCCCTTAGCAATAACTTGTCCTTTTGCATGATATAGGGGAAATACCATAAGGACACATACATGCCCAGACATTCGACATCCTTAATGTAATCTTGATTGTATCAGCACATCCTTGACTTGATTTTCCACAAACATGATTCTTTCATCAATTTACCGACGCCTCTGTTTTTACAGCAAACCAAACCTACCGCCACTAAAAGTATTTTGTGGCGGTGGCGCGTCAGCGCGTGCGTGCCTGTTTCAATATAGTGCAAGGGGTCCAGGGTGTTTTTTTTTTTTTTGGTGAACAAGTGTCAAAGGTGTATTAAAAACAGTTCTTTATGTGAAATGGAGACACATGCAAAAAAAAGTGAACCTGGCCAAAACATTGAACTAAGGGTCCATTTGGTGCACCAATTGGAAAGGATAAAATAAACCTATTGCTTATCCTATCCTATTGAGCCTTTGTTATTTTAATCTTTACTTTAAGCTGGGTTAGCAACATGATAGGAATGTCCCCCAATCGAATCCGGGTGAATGCATTTTGATGAATTTTTTATTCTTTTATCACCATATTTTGCTATTAAGTCATGCATATATATATATATATATATATATATATATATATATATATATATATATATATATATATATATATATATTTTATTAATTAATATATATTACTTGATTCATACGATGATACGTATACTAATTAAACTTTATATGATTTTTAATTTTATTTAATATTTTTTTATTATTTTATTGTATAAAAACATACGTATACTAATTAATCGTTATATGATTTTTTATTTTATTTAATATTTTATTATTATTTTATTTTATAAAAAATGTGTATAAAATAATTTTGTCATTGCTTTTCGAGAATAATTTTTTTAGATAAATATAACATGTATCTACTTTACTTGTGTGTGTTATTTTAATTTGATATTTATCTTAGTGCTACAATTTAAATTTTAGTAGTATCAATGAATAAATATTGACAATATTATAAAACTTGTCACTATCCTATTATGTTTGCACCAAACACATGACAGAATATGTGTTTATCTTGTCACTATCCTATCATTTCCTTATCCAGCTTATTATACTATCATGTCTCTATGCTATCATGCGCACCAAACAGGCCCAACGGAAATGAGACATCTATTTGTTTTTCCTTTGTTCTCTATTCTCTATTTTAAGATTCCATGATACATACAAGTGTTAAATGGAATCTAATACTTGAAAGTGTGACCTAATTGATCCTTAAGATATTATTGATAAAGGGACCTTATGTTAGATTTTGAAGATTTTAATCGCTTTAACATTATGTGACAATACAAGGAGAGTATTTTTTACCATAAATATCATATTCCCAACTCCTCTTAGCAAACATCCTGACTATGTTCATTGCTCAATTATTATATATAGAAAACTATTTTTTTTGCATGCTCACACAACTTTTCACTTTTCTTTGTGTTTTTAATACAATCTCTCAATACTATATATGGAGTATTAGCTATGCATTATTTAGTCAGGGCTTGCAGCAATTGAATCTTATATATCTAGCAGAATAATTATTTGTTGATTGTCTCTTAGAGTTCCTTCGAACGTTTCATATATAAGGCTATCTATCTTATCTAAAATTCTTTAGAAAAGGTAGTACTCCTTTCTTCAATGAAGTGTTTGGGGGAACTCTTGGGTTCAACCAACAATACAACACACATATCATCGAATACAAACGGAAACCATCTACATGCAACAACCTGAAGGTTTTATGGAAGACATTTCTAAGGTATGTCTGTTGAAGAAATCTTTGTATGGGTTGAAGCAAAGTCCAAGGTAGTGGTATCGTCGGTTTGATGATTTCTTAATAAAGGCTGGATTCGTGAGAAGCAACTATGACAGTTGCATGTACATGATGAAGAAGAATGAGACAATCATTCTCTATCTTCTTCTTTATGTAGATGACATTCTTATTGAGAGTTCTGACAAGCAGGAGATCCAAAAGCTCAAGGAAAAACTAAATGGTAAATTTGAGATGAAGGATCTTGGTAATGCAAAGAGGATACTTGGTATAGATATCATGAGAGACCGGAGTAAAGGAGAGTTGTTCTTATCTCAGTATGGTTACTTGAAGAAAGTGGTGGAGCGGTTTAGAATGACAGATTCTAAGGTAGTGAATACACCACTTGGTCACCATTCAAAATTGTCAATAAAACAGTGTCCTCAATCCGAGGATGAGAAAAAGAAGATGGAAACTACCCCTTATGCAAGTGGAGTTGGAAGCATCATGTATGGCATGGTTTGTAGTAGACCTGATTTATCCTATGCAATAAGTGTGGTAAGTCGGTTTATGGCAAACCCGGGCCAAGTTCATTGGCAAGCTTTGAAGTGGGTTCTGAGGTATTTGAATGGTTCCTTGAAGGGAGGTCTGAAGTATAGAAGAACTGATACAAGAAGAGATGCTTTGGAAGGTTATGTGGATGCGCATTATGCGGGCAATGTGGATAATAGAAAGTCTTTATCTGGTTTTGTATTCACTCTATTTGGTACAGCAGTAACGTGGAAGGCAAATCAACAATCAGTTGTAGTCTTGTCAACAACTCAAGCGGAATATATAGCTGTTGTTGAAAGAGTCAAGGAAACTATATGGTTGAAGGGAATGATTGGAGAAATGGGGATAAGTCAAAGGTGTTTGAAGATACATTGTGACAGTCAGAGTGCCATTCATTTGGCGAATCATCAAGTGTATTGTGGGAGAACAAAACACATTGACATCCGGTGCACTTTCTTAGAGATATGATTGAGAAAAAAGAAATCATAGTGGAGAAAGTAACATCGGAGGAAAATCCAGCAGACATGTTCACAAAATCATTACCAAGAGTCAAGTTCAAGCATTGCTTGGACTTGATTAACTTCGAAGAGTAGACGAAGATTGGAGAGGGCAGCATGGTGGTTGGTGGGAAGTTGGCACCGCCATCAATTTAAAGGCAAAATGGAGATTTGTAGAGATTTACCTTAAAATTGGATGAAGCAGAAATCAAGTGGCAGGTTCTGAAGCTTGCGCGCTGCGCAGCTCCTCCCGCGCATCGCGCGGATACCCGAGAGACAAAGGGTTGTGATATCTGGTGGTGGCGCGTCGCGCTAGTACTCGGGAGGAAAGGCTGGATGCCTGGCAGTGGCGCGACGCGCAGGTGCGCGAACCCTATATATACAGGTTATGTTTTCTGCTGTGCCGTCACTGGAAAAAGAGGTTTTTGAGGGTTTTCTCAAACAACAAAAGGCTAGTATTATTTCTTAGGGTTGGTAATCACCTCTTTCATCTTGTAAACATATATCATTGAAATCTCTTGGTCACGGGGAGAGATTTGGGACAAGGGTAGAATTAGGGTTTCTAATTCTTGTAACTTTTGTGAGAATCTCATTGTAATCAAGGAACGAAATTTGATAGTGGAACGGAGAGCTGCCCCCAGAGTAGGTTCATTAACACCGAACTGGGTAAACAATTGTGGTTGTGTTCTTTACGTTTTCGCGGTTTATTTGTTGGTAGTATTATTGTCAACTTTATTGTTTGATTACTTTAATCGTATTGCTCCACACACTAAGGTATTGTTGTGAAGTTTTAATCGAATTCACAACATATATATATATATATTGTGTCCCCGAAGTAAAAATAAAATAAAAATACAATCAACTCACACATAGAAAACTCCTATGGTGGCCCTGAATAGACCGCGCCAAACCCCAAAAGTATTATATGACCAACAAGAAAGATAAAGACTACGAAATCAAGAGAAAAAGGCAAAATATATGCCTACACCCCTTCAGGACCCTGAGACCCAGGATCACCACCACACTAGAGTTTAACAGCTCCAGCACAACATAGGTTCCACCTTCCACTCATAAAGAGAGCAGGAAATGAGAATGTTTTTAACTAAATACCACTTTCAAGAAAGAAATTTTATCCTATCAACCAGCAGGTATTCAACAAATGAAGATCAATCAACAAAGATTATATAAGTGGTTCAAAGAATTCTAGATTGACCAAATAACAACATGTCAAATTAACAATCACCCTAAGTATGTCCTCCTACTAGTACCCATTCCTAGCATAAATTCAAACAAACCTATTATCCCCCACGAAAAACAACACTCCAAACTCCTAACAACCTAAAAATATAGTATCACGCCATAAAAGAATCATTGCAAGTTAAGATCATTTGTTGTTACGAGAAGACGATCACTTTCCGACGGGGCCGCTTCAACCTCACAGGCTCTTTCAAGATGCATTAAAAACACTTGTTCATGTAAAAACACTTCTTCATTAGAAACACTTCTTTATGTCAAACAGAGACACAGATGCAAAAAAGTGAACCTGGACGAAACATTGAACAAAAGGGAAATGAGACATATGATATCGAGTAGCCACATTCTATTCTTTCACTTTTATTTTTGTTTTGTCCCCTGTTTTAAGATTCAAAGATACAACAAGTGTTCAATGGAATCTAATACTTGAAAGTTGAAAGTGTGTGACCTCATGATCCATAAGATATTGAGGAGCGACCATATATGTTAGATTTTGAAGATTTATTTTTTTAGCGTTATGTGACACTAGAACAAGAAGAATATTATTTTACCATAAATATCATATTCATATTCCCCATTACTCTTGCCAAACATCCTGACTATGTTCATTTATCAATTATAGAAAACTAATTTTATGCATGCATGCTCATAAAACTTTTCACTTTTCTTTGTATTTTTATACAATCTCTCTATACTATATATAGAGTATTAGCTATGCATTATTTATTCATATTGCCTAGCATGCAGCAATTGAATCATAGATATATGTGTAATAGAATAACTATTTGTTGATTGTCTCTTAGAGTTCCTTTGAACGCTTCATATGTAATTAAGGTTATCTATCTGGCCTGTGATTCTTTAGAAAAGATAGTCCTTTCTTCAATGAAGTGTTTGGGGGAACTCTTAGGTTCAACCAACACACTACAGCATATAATCGAATACCAAAATGCGTCGAATGCTGCTGATCCATGTGTTTAGGGAAATTCCAGAGTTCATCAATTAAGAAAAGGTTAGTGAATTAATGTTTATGACACTTTAAGTTAGTTTTCATGTTTAGAACTTCAGATGTCCAAGTTAAAATTTCTATAACATCTTTCAGCTCCGATGGAATTTCCCAATTAATGAAGCATGCTATGTCTGAATATTGCTTTCATGAGAATTTGAAATGTTCAAACTTCAAACAACATTCCTTCATGACTTGTATTTCTAAAAAAGCTTAACAAGTGTTTGTTATGTCAAATAGGTCAACATCCATCTTAACAACTCAAAACTTGGAATGTCGCTTAATATTAAATCGGGCGTGGAACCGACTAAAAAAGTCTTTTATAATTGACTTAATTTTTTTTTTGTTATCCTAGTGCCGCTACCTTAGCCTTAGTGGTCCAAACTTGCAAAACAAGGGAATGTTTGAACGATCTATCCTAACACCCACAAATGAACCGACAAGGCCTTTGAATCAAGGATTTAATCACATGAACGATGACATCTTATATGGTTGAGTATTGGCCTCCCAAATTCTAATATAATCATAGAATTTGGATATGGAACTTACCAGTCCAAGAAAGTTGCAAAGTAAAAGATTTCTTAAAATAGAATTTCCTAGCTCGAGTTAGACGATGAAAAACGATGAACCATTGGATGGTTGAGGGAGAGGAAGCTTTTAAGATGCTAGGGTTTGAATTTTTGAGCGCGCGCTCTAGTTAACTTTTTCTTTACCAGCAATCATGACTATAGCAATGAGGATCAGTTTATTCTTGTATAAATAAAATTATCCAAAACATCTCATACTATAAAATTTGAATGAACCACATGTTATCCTCTGTTGTCTAATGTTATAGCAATGAGTAATGTTCCTTTTGCTTTTGAATTTTGAGATATTCTCATGTGACTTTTCAGGTACTAAAATGAGGTACGGAAGGAAATTTCATATTGGAATGGCAAAGTGAGATTATAGATTAAAGTATATGATAGTGTGAATTTAATTGGTTGGGTGGAGAAACATTTTTATAATGGAAAATAGATAAATATATATATATAACCGATAAAACAGACAAAATACACAACGTGAGTATTAGAAATACTCAAAAACAAAGATAAAATAAAGCTATATATATATATAAGAAACACCAAAAAGTAGGGGTGCTCGCGTTGCGGTTCGATTCGGTTTTGAGCCAAAAAGTCATCCTAACTGCAAGATAAAAATACATGCGGTTCGTTTTGGTTCGGTTGGTTTTTAAAAAGTCATCCAATCCAAACCAAACCAAACCAACGCGGTTAGGATCGGTTCGGTTGGTGCGGTTTATCCCGATATAAAAAATATGACGATATTACCAACTTGTTACGAAATAAACATAGGAAATTTTAATTTATTTATTGATATAATATGCATATACACAAATTACATATACATAAGAACTTGTTTTTAATACCAATAATATAGTTTTGGATCGCGTTAAATGATATGTTTTCACAGCGTACTGTTTTATGGATTCAATTTGGGTTGAACTTGCTAAGTCGGACTAGGTAATATGTTGATTTCTATTAATTGATATAGTTAAGTTAAGTATTGCGGTTTAGTTCGGTTTTCTAAAATGAAAACCGCAAACCTAACCAAACCGTGCGGTTTAGATGAAAAACTATTCGTGCGGTTTAAACTAAATGCGGTTTTTTGCGGTTTCGTTTTGAATTAGTTCGGTTTGCGGTTTTACTTTTGGATTGTTTCGATATGATCACCCTTACCAAAAAGGACTGTGGAAAGCAACAAACCACCAAAACCACTCAAAGCAGCCCCACAAAAAGGAAGGGGAAAAACCAACTAAGAGCATGCACCCCAACATATACTACTCAATAAGAACTAGATACATCCAGACACTTTGCATCCTCACCTCGCCTTATATTGGACAAGCATAAGGGAAGTTGTACCTCTCACTCGTAGAAAGCGTATGAGCTATCAAAGTTTTTACCTAGAAACCGTTTTTTCCATGAGAAAAGTTTCACCCTATCCAGAAGATTATCGATGGTTGGGTGGAGAAACATTACTAGAGTAAATTTTGATTTCTTAAGCTATTGTGTTCCGTCTAGCCTAGTATACACTTTCAAATTTTAGAGTTGTAATTTTTTTATTTGAAGGAACAAGAGCATAGATATTTTTGGATATGTGGTGTTGAACATATGTATTAGGGATTATCACATTATATGTAAATTTTCTCTATTTTATATACAAGTTTCTTCGAAGATTTTGCATTTCACAAATTTTCATCTTCCTTATACAACAGCACAATATAAAATATTTGCAGTATGATATTTGATTTGTTTATAGTTTTTGAAACAGTGAAGCAAGAAATTTCCACAATTCCCCTCCATTTTTAAAAATTTCCACAATACCCCTCCGTTTTGGCAGAGATTCCTCTGCCACAGGGGTCCCACAATGGCGACACTGGGAGTGTAACCATGCATATGTCAACGGCGACACCCCCAGTGTAGCCATTGAGTTGCAGCTTTTCTTTTTCTTTTTCTGCAACAAATTTCAGTTGATTTTTACTGCAACAAATCTCAGTCCTTAGGCTCCCAGAGCCTGAACCAAAATAGCTAATAATGGAGACAAGATGGTTATAAGAGAATGGAGGCTTGAAACAAGTCGCACACCAACCAGAGAGATCAGATCTAGACCCAGCACCAACAACCCACCAACCTATGACCAATAACATTGTTTAGTGCTATGATCAGATAGAATATGGCATAGGGTATCTTTGTCGGTGGGCGACTTTAGTGGGACATGTTGTTGTGTGGTCTATTTGGACTTTTTAGAATGAGTGTATCTTTACTGGTGGGTATTCTTCGATTGAGAATTTGGTGGATTTCGTAAAACTCATTTCCTGGAAATGGTTTCTAGGTAAAAACCCTACTATCCCCTGCTTTTCTTATGAGTGGGATACCCAACCTCTATTGGATTCGATAGGTTGTGGCTGGTCTGTCCTATCTATATTGTCGGGGGGCCCGGGTGAGACGTCTCTATCGAGATGTTTAATTTTTCTTTGTCTCTGATCCAGATTCTCGCTTGTCTTTCTTGGCCTTCTGTGGGGAGTGTTTGGTGGATTTTTTTTGTGTTTTTTCGGATACAGGTGTTTTTTGTGGTTATTATCTCTTTCATATCTCTTTTGACATTTTTGTTTTCTTCTTATGTACTATGGAATTTATGGAATTTTATATATATATATATATATATACACACTTATATTTGCCATTAAAAAAATATGGCATAGGGTGTGGTTTTCTTGTGTTTAAATAGTCTATTCTCAACCCTAGGAAACATATATACGCATCAAAAACACAAATAAATACAAATATGATATTATGAAATTTTGGGCATCGAATAAAATAACAAATTTTATATTTTGATATTAATAAAAAATAACATGACAATCCAAAAATTACAATACACATTGCACTACTATGGCAACCGAAATTTAAGACAATGGAGACCATTGTTTATGTTTGCCAAAATATATTAAACAGTTGAGCTAGTGGAGTAAGACAAATTAAGCATCTATTCCACATGTTGCAGATTTGTTTTGAAGGGAATTTTCCTTAGTAGGAGTCATTCACTCACACTCAAACAAAATTCTGCACCAAAAAATTATTTATTAAACAAGCTATTGTTCATAACAGGTAAGATTCTCGTGACCTAACCTTTTGAAAACAATTTTCCCAAAGTGGAAATATTCTTCTACATCAAACTGGAATCTCCATTTGAAGAGTAAAAAGAAACATTTTTTAGTCCACGCCTCAGTGAAAACAACTATGTATTGGGCAAGGAAAGTATATAGAAAGTGATGGAATAATATATATGTTAAATTAACTCTTTCTTAATTTTCTTGGAATAATTTAAAGTTTTTTTCAGTACTATCCTTAATAATTTAGGGGTATTGAATCCAACAACCAATGAGAACAAGTCACATGCACACTACAAAAAAAAGCCACAGTTAAATTGACCATAGGTAAAGATATCATTTTGCCATGGTTTAGCCATGGCTAAAATAATCTAATTTGTCCAACCCGTGTGCTAGTTTTTCGTTCTCCCTCTTCTTCTTTTTTATGTTTTTACTCACACTTTATTGAATCTTCATTCTTCTTTCTCAATTTCACTAAGTTTCATCCCAATTTCCTTAAATTTCCTCTCAATTTCGTGAAACCTTCGCTCTCGATTCCCATAACCATCACTCTTCAACGACCAAAACTATCACTTTCACCATCGTTTTTCGTTTCTCACTCCCCTCTCTAAGCTATTATGTGAGCCACCACGTCAGATTAATGGTTCGTCACATTTGGATTTCATCGAGTTGTAGTTGTTCAGATTTCAAGGTTCGTCGCGTTCGGATTTCATCCTTTGCACTTCATTTATGACTTTGCCTTGTTGTACCCTAGTTTTACTTGTTTTGTTTGTTTTCGGGTTGATTTACTTACTCTCTTCACATAAGTTATAAAAGGTAAATTGAAATTTGTTTCTCTCTGTGCATAATTTTATATAAGATATTGTCATACTATTGTTGAATTGAACAGAGATCTATGATAATGAATTAAAGCAGAGCTTTATGATTAGCTTTAATTTTATTTGATTCAGAGCTAATTTTAATATAAATTGATATTTGTAATAAATTGATTCAAAAGTAGAAAGAAGTTTAGATTTTCTAAATTATTTAACCTATGGTTATATTGTGTTTCATCTACGTTTTCTGGTGTATGATTCAAGTTATTATCGAAAATAGAGTGTTTTTGTATCCGGTATGAATTAGTTTAGTTGTTGCAATTTTTTGGCTTGTTAAAGTGGAAGGAGAAGCTTTTGTCTTGTTTGTTAATGTGAGATAAACACAAGAAGGAGTGAGTTGAATTGTGTTAATTTTTTCTTCTTTTACAAAGACGAAGACTTATTAGGTTCTAGAGGCTGACAAGTTTTGTTATTGATATAATGTTTTTTTTTTAATGGCAAATATAATTATACATATAAATAAGAGTCTACAAAAGGGAGTACAAGATGTACTGATCCTCAAAGTAAACAAAAAAAATAAAAAGAACTCGTAGATAAAAAACTCCTAAAGCGACCCTACCTAGAGTAAGAGCCAGTAATCTCCACAGCATTCTACGACCAAGAAGAGAGAAAAGAAGAAATCAAAAAGGGAAAGCAAAAAGATAGCTGACACCCCTCCAAGATAACCAAGCTCCAGGAATACCACCACACACGACTTTAACGGTTTAAAAACAAAATAGGTTGCACCTCCAAGAAAATAGTTTTACCCTATATCAACCAGGTATTCAACAAATGAAGACCCCCAACAAATATTAAGTCATTCCGATAATTCCAAATTGACCAAATAATAACATGCCAAATTAGCAACCACCCTAAGTAAGTTTTCCTACCAATTAATAATCATTCCTAGTAAGAACTCAAACAAACCTATTATCCCCCCCAGACAAAGCACTTTGGAACCCTAACCACCTAAAAATGGAGTATCACACCGTAGAGAAAACATTGCAAGTTAGGAACAGGTGATCCATTGACTCAACTGAAACTCAACATAACACACATAAGGTATTGATATAGTGTTTGCAATGGAAAATAAAAGCAAAGAGTAAAGAGAAGATACACAAAACAATTTTATACCGGTTCCTCCTACAAACTGAGAGTAGTTCAGGTCCCTTGCACTTTCAAGGGAGTTCCACAATAATCTCAAGGATTACAATTGTTCAAGCATCAAGCAAAAGACTTCATTTGCTCAAACACTAAGTAAGAGACTTCTTTTTGCACAATCACACAGAAAGAGACTTTCAATTGCTTAAGTCTAGATGACAAGAGACTTGCAAATGCTCATACTTTCAGCAAGAGCCTTATCACAAGCTGACTCAAACAAAAGCAGTTAGATGTGGTTCTAAACTGGATATACAATCAGAGGTCCAGTCAATATAAAATACAAATCAAGACACAAGACTCAATTAGTTTCGGAGCTACCCAAAAAATTGAGGAGGGCTGCTATAAATAGAAATCGAATACAAAACAAAACAAACAAAAAAAACAAATCATTCTTGAAACAAAAGAAAAACAGAAGAAAAATCAAATTCTTAAGTAATTTATACCATGGTTGCCAAGCGCGCGCTCTAAATCGTGAGATCGTACGATCTCACGTGTTTCACCGTCTCCATCGTGCTAGAGCGGTACAAAGATCGCTAGATTCGCCGGAGCAATGGAATCGCCGTGGAAGATCGTGAAATCGTGGGCGCAGCGATCTTCCCCGCATCGAACCGATCAGATCTGGAAAATATGCGACCCGTTTCGCACTGACCCGACCCGGTTCTCTGTTTTTGACCCGATCCAAAGAAAGTGGAAAACAAACCGCTTCACCTACAAAGGTGCTCGTTTTGCATCGAAAATGAAGGAAATTAGGTTAACTTGGGGAATCCGTGGGTTTTAATGCATAATTATCCATAATTATTCATAATTATCACTCACGTGCTACCTAATCCCATTAATTATTTATAATTATCATTCAATTTCTATGTTATTTTTGTTAATTATTAATAATACCATTAATTATTCATAATCATCATTTTAAAGTCTAACATATTTTGGTTATGTTAAAGATTAAAAGTAATAAAAATAAAAATAAAAATAAAAATAAAGAGATTAATGAAGTTTTTATGTTTAATATTAATAAAGTTTTGATGTGTAAGAAAATTTGTGGGATCTTACGATCCTTGTTAGGATCCTACGATCTACGATCTTTAGTGGGGTTCCGATCCTGACAACCATGATTTATACCAAAAAAATCATCATTAAACATAAGCTATATTTTTATTTTGTTTCCAATTCCATTGATTTTGTTGTCTTTTCTTCGTTTTCTTGATGATCTTATTGCTTTGACTTTTCAACCACTTGCATTTGTCACTGTTGTTTTTACTCTTCAACCATTTGCAAACAAATTGAACCATGAGTTGTTGAGTTTTGTCAATTGAATATCTACATATTCAAACACATGATAAATTATAAGAAACTACATAGTAAATAATTAATTGACTTTTTACCAAAAAAAAACATTAATTGACCTATATCATTGGCAAAAAACAAATAATCTGACAATATAAAGAATTAGTGACATAATAATTGAACTTTTCTACCAACAAAAAAATTGAACTTTTCTACCTGCAAAAAAATTTAAAAATTTAAATGTCAACAATATAATGATATTCATAATTTTTATATAGAGAAAACAATGGAGTTAAACTAACCAATATTATTGTTCGTGGGAATCTTCAACATCTATGAATCCTGACAAATTGAGTTATCTAGTTTGTAAATAATGTCAAAGTCAAGTGAAAAAGTAATTTTCCTATGAAATTTTCAAAATATAGATACAATTTTCATCCATTACTTTATCACATAGTTTATAATAACTAGACTTACGTTTTTTCGATCACCTAAAAAATTTAGTCGAGCATGCAAAAATCCATAACATAACACAAAATCCTTCAACGGAAAAAGAAGAAAAAGAACAACACAATTGTTTCATCAATTCCCTTATTAACAAATATCTTCATAGATTCCCTTATTGACCAAATCACGACAAGAAATAATGCACAGAAGAGAAACCCTAGCGTAAGAACCCTTCTTATTATAGATACAAGGATGAAAAGATAATGACAGATATTAAGAAAGAAGTTTACCTTTATATTAAAGTACCAAACAAATAGATAAGAGGGGGTGTGAACGGATGAGTGTAGACGGAGAGAGTCGGTGGCGCTGGTGGGGGTGTGGTGGAGGGAGATGGTGGTGGAAGAGATAAGTTTATAATTTGAGCGAGATAGAAAGGGTTGGTAGAGAGAGAGTTTGTTTCCTTTTTTTTCAATGAAGATAAGAAGTTTGTTTGATATATAGTAAATATAAAAAAAGTTTGTTTCTATTTGTAAGGAATAATGTGTAACTTACTATTATATTTCTTTTGAAGCAGTTATTATTAAATATAAGTCTAGTTTATATCACCTTTTTCATATAACAAGTGTATTATATATTTTAGGTGAATTGCCTTTCACTATTACACCTGTTTCTTTAAACATGGTGTCTAATATTACAACATAACTCTTTTACATCTCGTTTTTCTCACCTTTTTTATATAACAAGTGTATTATAAATTTTAGGTGACTAATTTTTCACTATTACACCTGTTTTCTTTAAATGTGGTGTCTAATATTATAAAATAACTCTTTTACACCCATTTTGAATGAAACAAGTGTAATATCTCTAATTATATTCTTATTTTTGTACTAGTAATGGACAATTACCATTTTTAATAAATAAATTTTAAAAATATATTATGAAATATATTTTATGTCAATTCATGTGCGAATTATTTCATACTTTTTAATTAGTTTTTGTATTTATGTTTATAATATTATATGAATCTCACCAACAAAAATTTAAATATTTTTAACAAAAGATTGATTAAACATGAATTTTTATACACTAGAACTCTGTTTTAAATAAAAATTTGAGTACTTTTTTCTCAAAAAAATATACTTGAATACTTTGACAAAATAAATTTTGCATTTTAAAAATCTATAAATTATTAAACAATGAAACATTAGATGGGTCGAAACTTCAAAAAATAAATTAAGGACACTGGTTTATTAATAATAGAGATTTTTTTTATCAGAATAATTTAAAGGAGGTTAATAACCTTATAAATTAGAATATCATCTTCCAAATAGTGGGGTTTGAGACCCCCACAAACTGGAAAGCACTAAAAGAATTATGGATCGTGTAATTAGAGGGGATTTGAAACCCCCGAAAACCAAACTGAAGTCAAACTACACAGGCTATTTAGTGAGAGTTCAAAACCGCCGCTAAATAGTATACCTATCAAAAAATATTAAAATTTTTGGGGTGGACCATGGAGCTATGAGGGTCTCTGCCTCTGGACTCAATACTCTTTCTAAGAATTTCTAAGATACAACAAAGGATAAGAAACTCTAAGTGTGAAATGGTGCTTTAATTTTGACAAAGTTTTGGTATCTTTATATTGCGTATAGAGTCTTAAGTATTTTCCTAGTCTTCAGTTTTTTATATAGGCATTTAAACAGGGTGCTAGAATTTTATAAAATGTGAAAATGAGATTATGGTGCAAATCATTGGTAAAGATTTCATCATAGGAAAGAAAAAAAACATCAAAGATTCTTAATGAAGATAATACACTCCACATTCACAAGTAGACTAATGAACATTAATTTTATCTTCTTTTTTTTTTCCAAAAAATAACGATCTCTATTGGTTCAAATTTTAAGCTTCATGTAGAAGTGGAAATCATACAGATGCAAACAAGTGAACCTGGACGCAACATTAAACAAAAGTGAAATGAGACAATCAAAATCGAGTAGCCACATTCTATTCTTCCATGTTTTTGCTTTGCATTTGTTTTAAGATTCAAAGATATAAAACTGTACGTTCAATCGAATCAAATATGTTAAAGTGTGTCAACGATCCTGACAATACAGCAACATGGGTCTTGTAAACATGTGATGCAAATTCAGCCAAGTTGTTATTATATTGTTATTTTGAAATTTTATTCTTCTTCCTTTTCCTGATGTAACTATTGTTCAATTTTTACTTAAATTAAATTAAAGGTCAACATTATATGATCGATAAAATTTTGAACTAATTAATTAATGTGTAAAATAATGTTTACCCTTTATAATGTTAGCGAATTTTGGTTTATTTTTTTGTAATATTTTTTTTCCGCTTACCTCCTATAATGTCAAGATTTCGTCTTTTTAGTCTTCTCTCGAACCTTGGACCTGCAACTCCTTAACCTTTCTTAGCTCAACTAGTTTAACCAGTTGAACTATCCATCTCACCCCAGCCTTTTATTAATTAAAAATTCTATTGTTAATCTAAACAAAAACACATCCTCTGTTTTAAATATGATATTACAAGATATAATTATTCTTATTCTTGTGATGGGTATTCTTCTTCTCGTGATAGTCCTTCGAGAGCTTCTAGTTTGTTGGTAGTGTACCTTTCTTGTTTCCTTGTAGTTTTATTTTGTTTTCTTTTCTTAGAGATTGATGTGGTTTGGTGGAGTGTACTTGTTGTACCTCCTTGATCTACTGAACTTTCTACTGTACTTTTTTCGTTTTTATGTTATATATAATATTTTTGCCATTCAAAAAAGAAAAACAAGATATAAGTCATAAGCTCAAAATATCACATTGTCAAACATAGGTTAATACTTTTTTTTTTGAATGGCGGTTAATACTTTTCTTCTACTTGAATTTTACAATGCATAAGTGACACGGCCATGAAGTAAAAAAAAAAAAAAAGTGACAGGACCATAAAAAATAGAATTGAGTTGGGACCTTGTCTTAGATTTTGAAGATTTTAATCACTTTAGCACTATGTTCATTGGCAAGAAGAATATTTTTCTTTTCATAATGAGATTCCCAGCCAGTTCCTATTACCAAACATCTTGACTATGTTCATTACCAACACAATGTGTATATGTACTATATATAGCTCATTATAGCTATGCATTATTTAGCCAAGGCAGGAAGGTAAGTGAATTAGATCTACTTCATTAATTAGCTTTTAATTTGTTGATTGTATCTTAGAGTTCCTTTGAACGCTTCATGCATGAAACTATCTATTGGGTCTGAAATCCACAACAATAGATAGTCCCTTATTGAATGAAGTGTTTGGGGGAACTCTTAGGTTCAACTAACACTACTATACAACATCAAACACCTTCATGGGCCAATTAATTCAGGTGATCAACGAAGAAAATGTAAGTAAATTAACGATTATGTTGGTTTAAAATAATAACGTGATTTAGTCGAGTGATGAGGGATTTGAGTAGTGTTTTGGATTGGGCCTAAAGTCCATCTTCCTTTGAGCTGTCGAGCAGGGCCAAAAAGCACCAGCCCAACTTAATTTGACCGTTAGTCAGTGTACAAATCCCTCGCGATTTGTAACGCTCGACACCGGAATGATGAACATTTAATGCTCATCATGGTTCTTCAGTTGTTTTCCGGTAGCCTGTTGATGCTCATTTACTCCATCAGAGGTTTTGGTCCAGCGCTGGGACTATAAAAGAACCATTCCACAACTTCACAAGGGTACGCTATCTTTTATACAGAAAACATTTGCTTCACCCTCACAAATTTGAGCGTCGGAGCATCTGCATGTACACAACCCCCTGTGGTTTCAAGGAAGCGGAGCAAAACAAACCGCAGTTAACGCCACCGCAGTTGATCGACTCTGATCAGATAAAATCAAGTAGTATGCTAGAGGTTCTGGATTCCATCCTCTGGTCTATTTTATAAACCACTTTCGCACTAATTGAACTTGGACAGACAGTCGGCAAACAAATAAAATATGTGGCTTTATAGATACAATTAGATGGTCAATAGGTATATATATATATCTTTGTCACACAATCGAGCAAAAGTTGAAAAACAACGACGACAATTTTGCTAAACAAAGTTAACTTTAGGAGGGACTGTTAGCCGCAAAAATTCAAACCAATATATAACAAGGTCACGAAAAGTATCAATGAGTTCTTCGACACATAACCGATGCACACACTTAACAGAATATGCATAATTTTTATAGTATTTTTTTAAAAATAAATTATGGTTTTATTTAAGTGTGTATATATATATATATATATATATATATATCGGTACATTTTACTTGTTTTTATTTCCTTTTGTTTAAACTAGTATAATATATGTGCTTTCACATGGGTCACTGTGTTGCCCCACAATTTTTTCATTGTAGAACGAATATTGTACTGTGTGAAATCAGTTTCGTTACAAAATTACTCGTCATTAAAAAATTAAACTCCAAATACTCCAAGTTATAATAAATCAAATCAAGTGTTTCACCTTCGCTCCCTTCTTAAATTTAACAATGCCTCCAAAGAAATTTAAGTGCTCCCTTCTTAGTGATGCTTTAAATGAATAATAATAATAATAATAATAGTAATAATAATAATAATATTCACATCACATCCCCATTATCTTTTTCTTTTTCTTTTCGGAATAATTCTTCTATTTAGTGTTTAAAATATTTTAGTACTCTAATTTTGTCGGGACACATTAAAAAAATTCAAAATAATTAAGTGACTATTGAAGATTTGTATCCCTTCATAAGCTTGCCTAAAACTTTGTAGCTTGCAAAAAGTTGGTGAGCTTTTTCTCCAACTTTAGTTTGAAAGCATGACAAGAAGGATAATTATTGTTCCATTGCATTTTTCCTCAAGATATCATCTATACCTGAAGCGGAAACAAGTACAACATGCTTTATTGACGAGACAACTGTTTTTCTGCTTTATCCTTCACAAGTCAAACCTGTTTAGACACATCTTATCTTCTAAAAATAGAGCATCTAGATTCTGACTTATTCAATCAGAGTTTGACTTAACCAGACTCTGAACTACTTCAAAGGTTGTTCCCTCTAGAGTTTGATTCACAAGCTTTGAGGACCTCTTCAGAGGTTGTTTGCATGCTTTCAACTTCTTATACTTAAGAGTGTCCATGTAAATTTTATTTCCTAATTCTCCACACTTAAGCAAATATTAGTAAATTGTACTTTTAATACTTTGTTATCATTAAAATTATTTGAGAGATTTAACAAATCAATTTTGTTCCAACAAAAACAGCAGTGCAAAATACAATATGGACAATGAACAGGATATCATCGTTGACGATCAAACATATCACAATCAAAACATATAAGTGCATGAAATAACAATTCAAGAGAATATACATAAAAACATAACTTAAATATACAAATCCATTTTGTTCCAACAAAAACAACAATACAAAATACAATATGGACAGTGAACAGGATATTGTCGTTGTGGACGATCAAACATATCACAATCAAATCATACAAGTGCATGAAATAACAATTCAACAGAATATACATAAAAACACAACTCAAATATAGCAATTATATTCATACATCGCATTTCGAGCCGGAAACCGAATATTATATTACTGAAAAATCAGCTTTGACCAAGGAGGAGTTGAGAGGTTACAACCACCTCTTCGACTATGCCGAGAGTTTCAAACTAGCTTGCTAGGAAACCCGGAGAGGGGAACCCTTCCTGGGAAAGGACGACCAGCCACAAGTCGAGAGTAGATTTATCAACAATAAAATGCTCCTCGAGTGCGAGACTAGCGAGGATGCCGTGTTGATGTTGGGTATTTGTCTTTTCGATAGCTCATTTGCTAGCATCTTACTGCAAGTTGATTATTGTTTTTCCTCGGTGTACTGATCCGTGTATTTTGTTTGTTGCAGATAAGATGGTCAGTCTTCAATATCGTGTCCTCAAGCTGCATAGAAGAACAAGAAGAAGGGGGCTACCAAGGGGCGAGCTGTTGTGGCTCAAGCAGGTTAGGTCTGGGGACGGACATGAAGGCTCTCCCATGGGGACTCCGGCGAAGAGACCTCGTCAGGAGGAGTCTGTTGTAGACCTGACAAAGGAGATTTCTCGGAGGAAATTCTTGCCCACCTGTTTTGGGGAGAGTAGCTTTTTCGAGACGTCGATCATCCATAACCTCAAGGCTGCGAGCAGGAGGAAGGAATTGGCCCAGGACGCTGCTGCTTTGATAAGGGTCCTGGAAATGGCCCTAGTGCTCAACGGCCAGGAATATTGCTCAGCTCAAGACCTTGAGAAGCTTCGGGCAAGGAACACAATTCAACCCTCGTGTTTTCTCACCTTTAGAATCTAACTAATTTAATGACAAATAAATTGGTTAGTACTTTTTCTTTAACATTAAAATTTTTTTTTTTGATGCTTTGAACATTTTAGTTAAAAATCATAAAATTTCAAGCACAAGAAAACATAATATAATAAACTCACAAGAAAAACATACTCAAATTTAAAAATTACAAATAAAAGAAAAAAATCGAAATATATGTGCCCAGATTGGGCAAAGAGGTTAATAATTCTAAATATGAGTCGAGTTTGACCCATTTTTAAGCATCGATCTTTAGTTGATTTAGTGGTGATCGATGTTGCACTTGATAGAGAGGACCACAGTTCGATCCCCCGCAAATGTAATCAGGAGGGGGCTGGAACCACATAACATCAGAACTAACCTCGAACCAGATTAAACGGTCCAGTAGACCGAATGCTAGTAGTAAAAACAAATATATATATATATATATATATATATAAGTAAACCGAATCATTATATATTGGGCTCAAGTGGTTAATGAGTTTCACCAAAGGATGAAATTCGGGAGAACCTGAGTTCGATTACTGGGTAGAACAATTTCTTAACTAGATTTTACTTATATTGCGGCCAAACTCTGAACTATTAGATCTTCTTCTAGGGAATCAGAGGGTTAAAAAACCAAAAAAGAAATAAAATATTTTTAAGTAAACTATGAGTAAATTGTGTTGAATAGCATATTAACATTGTTGATTGACCATTTCAGAATTATGTATAAATAATAAGGACAAATATTGATGAAATAGAATAGAAGTCGTGCGAATTTTCCTATTAGAATTTTGTACATTAGGCTATGAATACCTTTACCGCCATGCCGTCGATGGGTTTTCTTGTTCTCGTGACGGTGTGTTTTGATAGGTTTAGTTTGGTGGTGATGTGCCTTCTTATTTCTTTGTTTTTTATTTTCTTCTTTGTTTCCCTATCTTCCCTTAGAGATTGTTAGCTTCGGGTAGAGTGTACTTCTGGTACCTCTTAATATGTTTGAATATTCTCTTGTACCGTTTCCGTTTTTATTTATATTTAATATATCATTCAAAAAAAAAAACTCCTCTATCTTGCAATATTATCCCTAAATTAGTTAACCTAATTTTAAAAGGGTTAAATAAGTTTTTAGGCATTATAAATATTTTGAATTTGGATTTTAGTCCCATAAAAAAAGTTAGCAATGTTTGGTCTGTTGGAACAAAATGAGTTTTATTTATAAAACACCCTAAGTTTTGATGATAACAAGGTATTAAATGGACAATTGATATTACTAATAAATGATCTAGTGTGCAGGAACAAAGTAAAAATATCATCCTCGTAAATCATCAGTTAGGCATCTGAAGGACACAGTCTGAAGTGTTAAGGCTCTGATGATGCTGGAAGCATCAGAGCCTCTAAAGAAGTCCTCAGAGGCCAAAGAAAGAAAAACACAGTCTGAAGCGTGTGTACATCTTCAGAAGATCAAATAAACGGTATCATCAGATCATGAAGAACTCTCTCTGAAGAAAGACAGCTAATAACCAATGCAATAGTACAACGGTCCTGTCAAAGAGTACAACCGTCTTGTCAACAAAAAGGAGAGTGTACAACCAACGGTTCTCTTCTCAACGTCTTTATACCTAGAGTATAAATAGAAGACATCCTCATAGAGAGAAGACTACTGGAAGATCATATGAACTTAGAAAGATTCAAATCATATTCAAAGTTGTGTACTGTGTTATTCTTTCTAGTGTTATATTCTAAGTTAAATATCTTTTGATATTACAGACTCTGAGCTTAGTGTTTAGAGAGTCTTGCTTAGAACTTTCAGTCCTACTTAATATTTGTATTAAGTTAGTTTGTGAAGTCTCTTTGTCTTGTGTGACTTAGAGCAGGAAGTCTTAAGTCTTGTGTGACTTGAGCAAGGAAGTCTTAAGCTTGTGTGCTTAAGCAAGGAAGTCTCTAATCTTGTGTGATTAGAGCAAGGAAGCCTCTTTGTCTTGTGTGACTTAGAGCAAGGAAGTCTCTTGCTTGTGTGCTTGAGCATTAGTTGTGTAATCTTTGTGATTATAGTGAAATCCCTTGGAAGTGCAAGGGGACTGGACTACTCTCGTTTTGTGAGAGGAACCAATATAAAATTTCTGTGTGTTCTTTCTCTCTCTCTCTCACTGTTTTATTTGTGTTTTGTGTTTAGTCTAGTTTATCATATCCGCTGCATTTCTATATTTCTTAAGACAAAAGAAACAATTTTTCAAAACACAATTTAACCCCCCTTCTTGTGTTTTTCACCTTCAATTGGTATCAAGAGCTCCGGTTCTGTCTTGTAATCACTTCACAGTGAGAAAGTAAAAGATCTTTGAAAAACACTGTATGTCTGGGGAAGAAACATCTACACCTGCACCTATTCCTACATCTTCTAATACAGATCTATCCAACGTTCAATACAACTACGACAACATGAACTCTACCTCTTCAGCGTCTAATCATGATTCTAGCAACAAAAAGGTTCCAATCTTTAGTGGTGATGCTCTAAGATTTGAATGGTGGAAAGATAGCATTTATCACTATGTCAATGGAATTGATGATGAGCTTTAGGACCTAATAGAAGAAGGAGTACCTATCGATGGAATAGGCTCTGATGGTAAGATTACCATAGCTCAGAAAAGAGCTCTATCTGCTGAAAACAAGAAGATCTTTTCTAAACACAACAAGGTCAAACAAATCATGATGTCAGCAATATCTCATGATGAATATACCAAAATCATGGATAGATCTACAACTAAAGCTATGTATGACTCTCTATGCTCAAACTATGATGGTAATAGGCAAGTTCAGAATGCCAAAGCAAGACTACTGGTTCAGCAGTATGAGCTTTTTACCATGAAACCTGATGAGGACATTGAGACCATGTTTTCTAGATTTCAGACTCTGGTGTCTAGCCTCAGGGTTCTGAAGAAAAGCTATACAACCTCTGATCATGTGTGGAAGATCCTAAATAGCTTGACTGACAAATGGAGACCTAAGGTCACAGCTATTGAGGAAGCTAAGGATCTTGAGAAAATCTCTCTTGAATCACTCATCAGCAATCTCAAGAGCCATGAGATGGTATTGAATGTTGATGCAGTGAAGAAGAAAGAAAGATCAGTAGCTTTAACCTCAATCAAGAAATCTTCAAAAGCTGTCAAAGCTAAAACTCTGGAGGATGAGGAGGATTCTTCCTCAGATGATCAAGAAGAAGAAGAAGATGAAGAACTTGCCATGTTCACTAGAAACCTTCAAAAATGGGCAAGGATGAGCAAGAGTCGTAAAGGAAATAGTTCAAGGAGCACTCCCAACAGAGAAGAGAAGAATTGCTTCAAATGCAACAAACCAGGACACTTCATTGCTGAATGTCCTGAAGCTTCATCAAAGGACAAGAACAAGAAGTTCAGTAGCTACAAGAGGAGGTTTTAGAAGAGCTTAATGGCAACATTTGAAGACCTGGAAGCATCCTCAGATAGTGATTATGAAGAAGCAAATGTGGCTCTGATGGCTACAGCTAATGAAGACTCTGAAGGATCAGACTCTGATGAATCAGACTCTGATGAATCTGAACAGGTATTGTTAAATTATTCTAAAGAACAACTCTTAACCTACCTTGGTATGTCTTTAAGTAAGTTTGCTAAATCATCCTCTAAACTAAAACTTTTAAAAACACAAAAGGATGAGTTAGCAAAGAAAGCTGAACATTTTCAAGATCTATATAAAAATTCTTTAATCAAAATTGAAGAACTTGAAAATGGATGCACAAGATGCAACAAACCTACTGATGAGCATGAGGTTGCTCTTCAGGAATTTGTTCATCAGAACATCAACAAAAGTAAAATGGCGTCTATGATTTATAATGTTTGTAAAAATGTAGGCGAAGGAATTGGTTACTCATATGGTAAATCATATGGGAAACAAAATCCTTACATTAGTTTAAATAATATTCCTTATAATCTTTATTCAACTTTTGTGCATGAGAAAAACAAAGGCAAAGCTATGATTGTTTCAGACTCTGAAGGTATCTCTGGGGTCTGCAAGACAAGCTCTGAAGGTACTTCAGAGGCTGTCCTTCAGAACCTCAAAGAGAGCAACTCAGGACCTGAGCGTTCAGAATCTGAGACTATCAAGTCTAAGACTCAAAAAACTTTGGGACTCAGAAGCTCATCCAATCAGACTCTAAAACAAACTAAGCTGAGGATTAATAATCAACATAAGACTCTAGTAAGCAAAACTAATCCTAGATTAGAAAAGCAATCTAAGTTCTATAGTGATTATCAATCAAAGCCTACATTTCAAAATCAATGGACTAAGAGGGTCAATTTTCAAAGACCAAATTTTCAAAGAAAATTCTTTAATAGTCCACAAAGTTCTTCACAAAGGCAAAGAAGAACTAAAGGATATAGAACTAACCAAACTGGACCCAGACAATAATGGGTACCAAGATGTAAAATTGTTTTCTATTCAGATTTTCATTGTAGGAAAAATCATTTCAAACCAGATGAATGGAAGCAAGTGATCAGCTATGGAAGAAAAGCTTATGTTCCTAAACATTACTTTACTTCCAGAGCTGTTGAAGTGGACAAGGCAAATGATTATTGGAGAGAATTTCACAATGAATATAGAGGATATTATTACAATTATTGACCTTGTTTATTCTACAGCTATCCAGACTGAAAGAAAATAGTAATCAATCATGGTATCTGGATAGTGGATGTTCAAGGCACATGACTGGTAATAAGAAATTGTTCTCATCATTGAAACTTGAAGATGGTGGAACAGTCGGCTTTGGAGGAAATCAGAAAGGCAAGATCAAAGGTACATGTATTGTAGGTAATTCCTCCCTTTCTATTAATAATGTTTGGTTTGTGGGTGGACTCAAACACAACCTATTTAGCATCAGCCAATTTTGTGACAATGGGTTTGTGGTTAACTGTGATAAATGGTTATGTACTGTAATTAGAGAATCTGACAAGTCCATAGTGTTCAAAGGTAAGAGAATAGGCAATGTTTTTAAAGTAAACCTTTCTGATTTGGCAGACCAAGAGGTAAAATGCTTGCTAACTCTGAGTGAAGAAAAGTGGGTTTGGCATAAGAGGTTAGGTCATGCTAACTGGAGGTTAATCTCTAAGCTTAGCAAACTTGACCTTGTCAGAGGCCTACCTAAGCTACAATATCACTCAGATGCTCTTTGTGGTTCCTGCCAAATAGGAAAGAGTGTAAAGACCTCTTTTAAACCAAAGCATGTTGTCTCTTCCTCCAATCCCTTAGAACTGCTTCACATTGATTTGTTTGGTCCTATGAGTACAGCCTCAATCAATGGGAAGAAATATGGACTAGTCATTGTTGATGATTACAGTAGATGGACTTGGGTTAAATTTCTCAGAAATAAGGATGATGCATATGATGTCTTTAGCAATTTCTGCACACAGATACAAAAAGAAAAAGGTCTACACATTTTGAAAGTTAGAAGTGATCATGGTGGTGAATTTGAAAATGAAATGTTTGAAAAATTTTGTGAAAAATATGGCATCTTACATGAGTTCTCTTCTCCTAGAACTCCACAACAAAATGGAGTTGTAGAAAGAAAGAATAGAACTCTGCAAGAAATGGCCAGAACCATGATGCATGAGACTAACATTGCTAAGTATCTGTGGGCAGAGGCTGTAAACACAGCGTGTTATGTTCAAAATAGAATCTATATTAGACCTATTTTGAATAAGACAGCATATGAAGTATTCAAGGGAAAGAAACCCAGTGTATCCTACTTTCATCAATTTGGGTGTACCTGTTACATTCTAAATACAAAAGTTCATCTGAAGAAATTTGATGCTAAAGCTTACAAGGGTATCTTTATTGGATACTCTGAACGCTCAAAAGCATACAGAGTGTATAATTCTGAAACTCATACAGTGGAAGAAAGTATGCACATAAAATTTGATGACAAGCAGCCTGACCAAGTGTCAGAGCTAGTTGAGAATTTTGCAGATATTCAACTATCAGATGATGAAGACTCAGAACCTGAAGAGACATCAGGACCAACTCAACAAACCTCTGAAGAAACAAATTCAGCTCCTGAAACCTTGGACTCTGAAGATCACCCAGCATCAGAACTTATCAGAAGTAGTCCAAGCAGAATTGAGCAACCAAAACAATCTTTCAAATACAAATCCTCTCATCCAGAAGAGCTAATCTTGGGAAACAAGGACAGTCCAAGAAAAACCAGATCAAGCTTCAGAAATGAAGATTCATTAATTGGATTAATCTCCCTAGTGGAACCAAGTTCAACTGATGAAGCACTAGCTGATGATGCATGGATTGTTGCAATGCAAGAAGAGCTCAACCAGTTTGAAAGAAATGAAGTCTGGAGCTTAGTACCCAAGCCTTACAAGAAGAATATCATTGGAACAAAATGGGTCTACAGAAACAAATTAAATGAACAAGGAGAAGTTGTTCGTAATAAGGCAAGACTGGTAGCTCAAGGGTATAGTCAACAAGAGGGGATTGACTACACTGAAACATTTGCTCCTGTAGCCAGACTTGAGGCTATCAGACTACTTCTTTCCTATGCTACTTATCATAGTATTATTTTGTATCAAATGGATGTCAAAAGTGCATTCTTAAATGGCTACATTTCTGAAGAAGTATATGTCAAACAACCTCCTGGTTTTGAGGATACTTCACATCCTGATCATGTTTTTAAATTAAAGAAATCTCTTTATGGTCTGAAACAAGCACCCAGAGCTTGGTATGAAAGACTAAGCAATTTTTTTGTTGAAAAAGGTTTTCAAAAAGGTCAAGTTGACAATACTCTCTTTAGTAAAACTTTTAAGAATGATATCTTAATTATTCAAATTTATGTTGATGATATTATTTTTGGATCTGCTAATTCATCTTTGTGCAAGGAATTTTCTAAGATTATGCAGGAGGAATTTGAAATGAGCATGATGGGAGAGCTAAAATTCTTTCTGGGAATACAAATCAACCAGGACAAAGATGGCACCTACATTCATCAAACCAAGTATACAAAGGAGCTGCTGAAGAAGTTCAACATGGATGACTGCAAACCAATGACAACACCAATGCATCCAACAAGCAGTCTCAGCAAGGAGGATTCAGAAGGCAAAGTTGATCAGAAGCTCTACAGAGGTATGATAGGTTCTTTACTTTACCTAACTGCATCAAGGCCTGATATTTTGTTTAGTGTATGTTTGTGTGCTAGATTCCAATCAGATCCTAGAGAATCTCATCTTACTGTTGTAAAGAGAATCTTTAGATATCTGAAGGGAACCACAAATCTTGGATTATTTTATAAGAAAACAAATGATTATAAGCTAATAGGATTCTGTGATGCTGACTTTGCTGGAGATAAGGTAGAGAGAAAATCCACAAGTGGCAATTGTCAATTTGTGGGTGAACATCTTATATCTTGGGCTAGCAAAAGACAAACTACAATAGCTTTGTCAACAGCAGAAGCAGAGTATATATCAGCAGCCAAGTGCTGTACACAACTACTCTAGATGAGATATCAGTTAGAGGATTACAAAGTTAATAGTCATAATATTCCACTTTTCTGTGATAACACTGCAGCTATTCAACTTTCTAAAAACCCAATTTTGCATTCAAGAGCTAAACATATTGAAATTAAACATCATTTTATAAGAGACCTTGTTCATAAGGGTAGTGTAAATATTCAATACATTGAAACTGAAAGACAATGGGCTGATATATTTACAAAACCCTTAGCAGTTGAAAGACTAGATTTTATCAAAAAGAATCTGAACATGACTTTAGTCTCTGAAGATATCAAGCTCTGACTTACAAAATTGTAAATTCAGCCTCTGAAGTATGGAAAGTCTTCAGACGCTGAAAATTTTTAAGCTCTGAAGTGTTTACCCATGTGGAGTACACGTGTCAATTAATTTGTCTTTACTCTTAAGTCTGTGATTGGTTAGTGTAAAGGCAGTTTATGACGAAATTCTTTATTGCAACGAATGTACTCCCCCATCATTGTTTTTACTAAAGTTTTTCAAAATCTTTTTATTCCCTTCTCGCACAAGTTCACTTTCCCTTCTAGCCCGTCTCTTCTAAAACCCAGAGCACTTTCTTTCTCCCTCATACTAGCAAAACCCTGTTCGCTAACCTCAACAATGGCAAGCTCATCATCTGTCTCAAGATTCCCAGAGGACATTCCAATCAACATCTATGCTCAGGACTCCCATCTTAAAGATGCCACTATGAATCTTAGGTTTGAAGAAAGTAAATTGGTTATGGAAAGACCAATAGACTTTGAGGCCTTGAAAGTCAATGGACATGACTACAAGGAATTCTTTACTGAACAAGGCTGGGGGCACTACTTGGATATTCTTAATGGACCTATCTATTCCAATTTAGTGTTTGATTTCTGGAGAAAGAGTGAAGTTGTGACTTTGGTAGATGCTAATGCTGAACTTCAACGTCTAAACCCAAGTGCAAATAAAGGAAAATCAAGAGAAGAATTGGGTCTGAGAAAATTTACTGAAACAGAAATTCGTTCTAGTGTTCGAGGCTTTCAAGTCATTTTGACAAGAAGCAATTTGGCCAAAATGCTAAATCTTCCCAACACTGGAATGATAAGACTCTATACTGCAGCTTCTGGAAGAAAGTCAGTGTATCTAGATGATATTGCCAAACTTTGTTTTAAGGATCAGAAGCTGTCCAACAAGGTTAGTCATCTGAATGATCGAGCAAAGGTTTTTGCCAAGATTTTGTTCTCATCTGTTCTACCAAGGGATACTGGCAGTGACTCTCTGAATTGGGATCAGAGACACTTTATCTACTTCCTCTCCATCAAAAGAAAAATGAATCTACCTGCCTACCTCTTTCAACATCTATGTGAGACAATCTGTGAGGCTCAAAAGTTTGAAAATCCTTCCAAATTGATCTCTCATCCAGGCTCTTAAGCTTCATCTTTGAGCAACTTGGTCTTCCTGATAGATTCATGCTTGCTGGAGTGTCTGACGACCTTGAACAAGTTAGAGCTCCAATTCTTGATGCTAAAGTCTTGGTGAGTCTGCATTTGAAGAGATCAGACCAGCTCATCTATCCCCAAAAACCTCTTCTGGTAAACAAGACCAAATTCAAGCCAATCAGTGATGCCTTCATTTTTGATAATGAACCTTCTGAAGTCATTTTGGAATACATGAGGTTAATGAAGGAAAGAGGAACCCCCATCACTCATAAAGACATTGGAAGAGGTGATGGCCCAACTTTTGCACAGATTATAAGAGCAGTTAAGGAAGAGGTGTTCAGTGACTATGAAGAAGATGAAGTGGTTGAGGAACCCTCCATGCAAGAGGCTTCTATACATAGGTCAGAGGATGATCATCCAGAGGCTGAGAAAGAGCCAGTGGTTGCAGAACCTACTGTGAAAGACCTGCTAAGTGCGAAATTTCTCAAAAGACCTCGCACAATGCATTGCACTTCTAGGGGACAAAAGAGACAAAGATCAGATACAGGTAATACTCATTCTTTTAATTATTGCAATCAAATATCTGAAGCATCTATTCTATAACATGTCCAACCCCTAAATACCATCTATCCAACATCCTCTGAACCTGAATTTGTCAACATTTCAGACTCTGAGTCAGAGTCTTCTGACTCCTCGTTTGATGACCTTATGGATAGTTTTGCACAATTCTCTTCCAAAGCTAAGCATATTCCTGAGGAGGAAACAGCTGAGTCATCCAATTGTTCTATCCCTCAGTCATCACCCAAAATTCTCTCTGAAGAAGAGATTCTGAAAGAAACTTCTTTTAGAGTTTCTCCAATTCATGAAACCTCTGAACCACCCAATGCCATATCATCTGACCCATCTCCATCAATTCCATCAGACTCTCCCAACTCCTCCTCACCTCTGATGCTTTTAGATACTGTAATTGCAATAAATGATAGAATTGATGTACCAACTGATCATGTGACTCACTTACCTAGTGGTCCAAGTCAACCAGTATCTGCACCACCTGTGGCACAGCCAGAAGCAGATAATTCAGACCTCATAGCAACGGCTCTACACATAATACGAGATACGCTTGCTGAACAAGAAAATAAGCTGCTAGAGCTGGTAGCATACTCAGGGGCATCTACAAGACTGGCTCAACAACTTCGCACTCTTCGTTTTTCCAAACACCCTTAGGATTCTTTTTTTCTTTCACCTTTTGTTTTTAGCCTATTGATTCTTCATTCTTTGTTTAAAATTCTTTTTGCTGATGACAAAAGGGGAAGTATTATTTAGTTGTAGTTGTACAATTGCCAGTAGTTTTTATTTCTACTCACATAATAATATCTGAAACTGTCTGAAATAAGAATCTCATTTTTTTATCTTGCAAAATGTTTATGAACTTAAGTGATAAGGGGAACAAATTAATAAACATAATTGTGTTTGCATAGATGAAGGTAGTTAAGATTGTGCTCTTAATTATTTTTATCAGATTCAAGAGTTGAGCTTGCAAACCTCACACTCTGAGAGTCAAGTATGTAGATACAATCAAGTTTATCAAATTGTTCTTATACTGATTCAACTTAATTATGGATAAAACTTAGGGGGAGCTTGCAAACCTAACCCTAATGGTTTATCAGACTCAGGGGGAGTTTACAAACCTCAACAACCTGATGTTGACATAATTAAATTAATCAACAAACAATTGTATTTAATACCTATGTTTGTCATCATCAAAAAGGGGGAGATTGTTGGAACAAAATGAGTTTTATTTATAAAACACCCTAAGTTTTGATGATAACAAGGTATTAAATGGACAATTGGTATTAATAATAAATGATCTAGTGTGCAGGAACAAAGTAAACATATCATCCTCGTAGATCATCATTTGGGCATCTGAAGGACACAGTCTGAAGTGTTAAGGCTCTGATGATGTTGGAAGCATCAGAGCCTCTGAAGAAGTCCTCAGAGGCCAAAGAAAGAAACACAGTCTGAAGCGTGTGTACATCTTCAGAAGATCAAATAAACGGTATCATCAGATCCTGAAGAACTCTCTCTGAAGAAAGACAGCTAATAACCAATGCAATAGTACAACGGTCCTGTCAAAGAGTACAACCGTCTTGTCAACAAAAAGGAGAGTGTACAACCAACGGTTCTCTTCTCAACGTCTTTATACCTAGAGTATAAATAGAAGACATCCTCATAGAGAAAAGACTACTGGAAGATCATCTGAACTTAGAAAGATTCAAATCATATTCAAAGCTGTGTACTGTGTTATTCTTTCTAGTGTTATATTCTAAGTTAAATATCTTTTGATATTACAGACTCTGATCTTAGTGTTTAGAGAGTCTTGCTTAGAACTTTCAGTCCTACTTAATATTTGTATTTAGTTAGTTTGTGAAGTCTCTTTGTCTTGTGTGACTTAGAGCAGGAAGTCTTAAGTCTTGTTTGACTTGAGCAAGGAAGTCTTAAGCTTGTGTGCTTAAGCAAGGAAGTCTCTAATCTTGTGTGATTAGAACAAGGAAGTCTCTTTGTCTTGTGTGACTTAGAGCAAGGAAGTCTCTTGCTTGTGTGCTTGAGCATTAGTTGTGTAATCTTTGTGATTATAGTGAAATCCCTTGGAAGTGCAAGGGGACTGGACTACTCTCGTTTTGTGAGAGGAACCAGTATAAAATTTCTGTGTGTTCTTTCTCTCTCTTTCTCACTGTTTTATTTGTGTTTTGTGTTTAGTCTAGTTTATCATATCCGCTGCATTTCTATATTTCTTAAGACAAAAGAAACAATTTTTCAAAACACAATTCAACACCCCTTCTTGTGTTTTTCACCTTCATGGTCCTCAAATATTTTCTAACACAATTTTTTATCCTTATTTTTTAATCAACTATTGTATAAATTCACATTTTTGAGTGAATTTTTATACATGTTTATAATATTATAGAAATATCTTCCACAAAATTTAGAATTTTTAACGTAAGATAAATTATTTATTAAGTTTTAAGCACAAAAAACTAAACATTTATATTTAACTAGCAGGATACCCGTAAAAATATGTTTGTAATTTTCAAAAACTGAATAATGTATAAAAAATAATAAATAAATGTTTTCAATGACCATTTGGAGGCTCGGCACCGAAAGTTAAAAATAGAATCTTCAATAAAAAAAACATAAAAAGAATAATCCTTATTTAAATTGTAAATAATATAAATAATACAAAAGAAAATCATCTTTGTAACCAACATACAAAATACTTATTTTAATCAATAACGATAAAATATCTTCTAATTACTTAAACAAGTCTTCATTCTAGCGGTGTTTGAAGTAAATTTGTTCATAAGTCTCCATATTATATATTTTTCATGTGATCATTAAAAAAATAATTATTCTCAATTGTTATCAATACTAAGTCATTAACTCATTTTGTCAAAAAAAAGTCATTGACTCTTTTTTTATAACATAATAGATTGTGAGTAAAACTTTTAATAGGGTCTACTACTATTTTTATTTTTTAAAATTATCATCCTATTTTTTTAGAGACCTACTATCATATAATGTTTTTTCTTTCGAGGCCCCTAAAAAATGGAGGTCTGTCTTCTTAGATTACCCTACACTTGTGTAGGGCTAACCCTGTTCTCGATGATAAACGTACCGAGACTATTAATACACGATAAGAGATTATAAAGTAAGATAACTAAGATACTAGGTGAATTATATTTTTTAATGAAGTAAGCTATGGTGGTTTTAAAGAAAACTATAAATCATAAGGGAAAAACTCGTCCACATACTTCTATTAAAAGTCTGCATATATCTTCTTTGTTGTTCCACGTATTTTTTCAATGTGTAGCAAAAATAGGTACACCTTCATAAATTAAAAATGTGTTAAATAATATGAGATAAATATAACTAAATATGTGGATATCTCCTAAAAATAATAGGTAGCATACTAAATATTGAATTAGAATGATACCTTATTCGACAAGTAATTAAATATAATTCCCAAATAAATTAAATAAAATAAAAACCAATTAAAGCATTTTCAATTCTCAACCTTTAAATCATTGATGAATTTATTAAGAAGGAAGTTAATTGAATTTGTATTCTTTCTAATAAAAGTCAATTAGAATTCAAAATGAAATAGGAATGTCTGCATAACAATAACACATTTTTGTTACACCGTAAAATAACACAACAATGATAGGAATAACAATTTATATAATATTGTGGGAAGTACATAGAGACAATTGTTTTAGTAATATCGGCATATCAAAAGAGTTTAGGACAAGCTCATAACTAATAAGTAGTCTAGGTTGTGCAGCAAATTATATATATTAAAATAGCGGAACAAACCGAAAGAAAGATGGTAGATATCTGATCGAGCAAATAATAAGTCAAAGTTTGATTAACAGCTTATGCAATTACATCTAGAGACGTTGTTTCTCGATTTTTTCAATCTTGATATTTCTCATCACTTTGTTTGAAGATAGTTTGGCATCGTCAGGGGAAGAATTCTCTCCATGCCTTTTTGCAGGAGTTTTCATCTTAGTTTCGGCATTTGAAGATTTTGAAGTAGCAGAAAGATCTTGCTGTGTAGCAAACAATACAACAGTTTCAGGACAAAGGTAATAGCTAATTGACGATATTTAAAGTCAGCATTTGAAACATATGAATAATGGAAGACTTGCCGTTTGGGAAACTTATTTCTCCTTGTGTCGCGCTCGTAGACTCGCGCATTTGCTGTGAATAATGGAATAAGGTTATGTAAGATTAAATAAAGTATAATAATTAAGAGAATATTAGATAATACATAATGTTGATTAAAATTTATATGATAAATGAAAAGAATAATAAGTTTCTTCAAATTACCTCTTGAGAGAAAGGAGGTTCAACAATTAACTTAGACGTAATCTATAACAACAACAAAGTATATGAAACTATTGGACATTGTTGGTAATTCTTACAAGTAGGATTGAAATGTAGAATTGTTATAATAATGGAGATCCAGCTTGTTATAATAATAGAGATTAATAATTTGTTCAAAAAAAAATAATTTGTATTACCTCATTGTTTGGAATTTAATTTTTGAGATAATGAATAATAACTTCTTCAGTTTTTGTAGTTAAGAACCTAGACAAGTTTGTAGTAGGGTTGTGCCTTGACTTTAAATGCAAGCTCCTTTCCCATCATGTCGTCTAGTGTAGCAGGATATTCATGTGGTTCAAATTCACCAGCCTAGATTAATAAAAATAACAAAAAGTGTTAAGAACTTGTTGGCATTCACGGTCCTAGAAAACAAACCGGACCTCTTAAAAACGAACTTCAACATCAACTTTGTATCTGTCAAAGATATAGGTACAATGTGACAAAAAAGGCTATGTAAACAACAAATTGAAAAAGTTTATTGCTAAAATTGGTTATAGGAACAACATATAATAAACTAACTTGATTTGTGGATCATGGGTAACATGTTCATTCGGGCATTTATATGGAGGCGCGGTGGTGATTATTTGTTTCAGCACATGTTATAAGAGGAACCAATTGTGCTTTGCAGTCAAGACATGGTATACAGTTGTAACAATTTCATCCTAAACAAATTGAATGGTAAGTAAGAGATGATGAGAGACTAAGCAAGTACAATGGAAACATATTAATAATTGTAATGTTGACATGGTACACACATTAGCACAACTCATAAGTTCAGAAAGATGTTTAGGAGGTGCATTATACACCACTAGTAGAAAAAAGACATTTGGTTATAGGATTCCACTACTGATATGTAAATATCAGTAGTGAAAAAATTGTGGGTAGGAGATTCCACTACTGATATTTAAATATCAGTAGTGCAAAGTAGACACGGTGGCAATCATGTAATTACTATGAAATTTTGTTTTAAAGATTCCACTACCGGTATATGGTTCCACCGTAGTGGAATCTCTTATTTTTTAAATAAAAACACGTTAAAACAGGACTTTCCACTACTGGTGGAACTTAAACAGACGTGGAAACACGACTTTCCACTACGGTTGCAATAGTGGAACCGTAGTGGAATCTCTTATTTTTTTAAATAAAAACACGTTAAAACAGGACTTTTCACTACGGGTGGAACTTAATCAGTAGTGGAAACACGACTTTCCACTACTGATTTGGATCCGTAGTGGTATCCATGTACTTACCACTACACCTGCAAGCACTACTGATCACCAACCATAGTGGAATGTGTTTTTGGCCAGTAGTTGTATCCCCGTTCTGCACTAGTGCACTTAGAGTGATGGAACTGAATACTGAGAAGCTTGGGAGTTTTGTGATGATTGCATATTTCCAGAAATTACATGTGTTCCAATTAGAATTGGTCTTTCAAAGGTAGCAGGCAAACTATAGAATGACATGAAAAAATAGGTTTAATTTAAATAAAAGTGACCGTATAAATGTTTTCAAAATAAAAAAAAATAGAGTTAGGTGTAGATGACCTTTTTTTTAAGTCACATATTTCCTTTAGATGAGGATCCAACATTAATTTACTTCTGGTCCATGCATTTGAAATATATAAATTCAACTCAATTCTTTGATATGAGCATGTTAATTAGTAACAATGACCATTGATCCATCATCAGATTTTGCATTGAAAAAGTCCATGAATTGAGTTCCAAAATCACCCCCACAAAGTACATGGTAAATCATTCGTACTACAAAAAATAAATGAAAAATTAATAGATTTCTTAGATTGAAAGCTAAAATAAAAATGGCAAAATACGAAAATGATGTAAAAATAAAATATTATACTCTTGCATCTCTCAAAGAAAATCTTGTAGGTTGTTTTTTCCCTCCAACACTTTGCTTTGAAGGCTTGATATTGTAAACAGCTCCAATATTAATAAAGCAAATTAAATGATTACTATATATATACACATAAAAAATACGGAAAAACATATTCATTCTCAAGGTTAACATGGGTGGACTCACCGACTAATAGATCGTGGCGATATTTGCCGGCCATAATTTAAGGAAATGGCTTGAAATGAAGTTCGTAATGAGGGATATCAGGCATAGATATCAGAGTGATTTTTGAACCTCCGATCCCTCCACGAAGACTAACTTAAAAGGACGAACACATGACATCACAAAAAAAAATTGTTTTTGTGAACTTTGAAGTTTTTCATGATATATGTTTCGCCTTCTTTTAAAGACGTCTTCCACATTGGGCAAATTTCAGAGGGTAAAAGTACCTGAATCTTGTCACCCTTGATATGAAAAACAAACAACGTATTACATCAATGACAAACAGGTAAACTAGTTATGTTATATATGAAACTTATTATACTTGTTTGTCCAATATCAGAAATTCAAGATGCTATTTTTCAGCATTAGTAACTGTATCTGCAATCCTCACAGCAAGTTTCCACAGCTCCTTTGAATCATTGACAGATTTAACGTCATCAAGAGAGCCCTTGACATCGTCAGATCTACATTTTAACAATCTCAGAAATTTTAAAAATGATAATAGAAAAGAGAAAAAGTCATAAAGTATGAACAAAGTATCAACAAATAAAGTATGAATAAAGTATCAACAAAAAACAAAACAAAAATAGCAACAAAAAAGGGAAAAATTCATTTTGGTGATATGAACCAAAAACCTAAAAATAGCAACAACAAAAAAAGATAAAGTTGTAACAAATTTAAAATAGCAACAAAAAAAAAGGGAAAAATTAAATAATGTAACATCAACATTTATTAGTGAAAACTTCAATATAAGAATTAAGAACAATGCATGAAATAAAAAAAAACACACACAAAGGAGTTTTTCATAAGAAAAAAAGAAAATAATTAGACACTCAAAAGAAAAAACAAACAAATAAAAGATGAACACTAAGTAGCAAAAAATGGAAAAGTAAAACAAAATTGAAGAATAAGAAGAAAGAAAAGAAAATCATCATTCTATCTTCCGAAAGATTAATGCAAACACGCACGTTAAAATATGCTTATGTTTTCAAACATAGGATTGAAGAAGAAGAAGACACTACAAGAAAAACACTATTTATTGGCATCCAAATTCCCTCACTAAGTGTGAATTTCCGCCAGTAAGTTCAAATTTACTGGCGGAATTGGTCTGCCAGTAAATCGCTCGCCAGTAAATTTACTGAGGGAAAATTCCGCCAGTAAATTCGTCAAAAAGTGAAAGGACAGAATCTGACAAGTTAGTGACGGCAAATTCCGCCAGTAAGTGTATGTCAGAAATTCAAATTTAGTGGCGGAAATTTCCGCCAATAAATATTTCTATTTTATAAAAAAAAAAAGTTTTTTTAAAATGACATTAATTAAATAAAAGAATTTTAATTTAATATAAAATATTTAAATCTTATCCCTCTCTTTCTGGTTTTCACCCTCTTTTTTTTCTATTTTTTTATTTTACCACACTAATCCATTATTATACCAAAAGTAAAATACTCCCTCTGTCCCATAATATTTGACCTAGTTGACCATTTCACACACTTTAAGAATAGTGTATAGTAAAAAGAGAGAGAATTATACTTTTACTAAACTACCCTTATTATCATTTTTCATAAAAGCTGCAAACGTGAACAGTGAACTTATTGATTGGTTGAGTATGCCACACACTAAAGCAGTGCCTCTTCAATTTTCTTTTGCTACGTATCAACATTTTGCTGCATTGCCTCCTCAAATTCTTTATGCAACTCATACTCCACTAATTCAATTTAATTTGACAGCCAAATTTTTAACAAAATCTAAATATTCTTCCACTTTTCCTTCTTCAAAGTCTTCATTATCTTCCTCCATACTTCTCACGAAATCTAAAGAGTCTTCTACTCTTTCTAAGTTTTTAGGATATTCATCTCCAACACTACCCATCTCTAATTTATGTGACATAAATGCAGTAGTTTTTTTTATCATGATTGCAAGTGAATTTTTTAAGATGCTTATGGTTAATGTACTAGCCTTTATTCATTGTTTAGGCGTGTAACTTTTTCATTTACCCAAAAAATAATTAAGGAAACGTGTGTGTAGTTTTTGTTTACAAAAGAGTACCCAGATTTATTTCTCATTCCTACTGTCTATTGGTCTTTTTTGTCTTTAAATGAAAAGGTACAGTTAATCATTATGGGAAAGTGGAAAGACATTAGAAGATTTTAAAAAAAATCTAAAGGGTAAAATTGGAAAAAATAACTTTGAAAGTTGTATAGGTCATTTATTTTGGGACAAAATTTTTTCAAAACTAGGTCAAATATTATGGGACGGAGGGAGTATCAAATATGATTATTGATTTTATTTTTGTATTTATTAACTTATTTGATGGATATGGAAAAAAATCTCATAGATGGATAAATGAAAGAAAGAAAACTAGAAAAAAGCTTTACTTTACTAAAATTTTTTTTGATAATTACTTTACTAAAAAAATAGGGATACAGAATGTTATGGTTTAAAATAAATGGGAAAATTCGATTTCGAGGAACAGAGGAAAAAAAATGAAATAGATCTAAAAACATATAAGCATGAGAAGTACTATATGGCAAGAGAACAAAGCCAAAAAGCATACAAGGGGAAAATCCTGGGAGCACAACCAAGTTCTATAAATCAAAAATAGCAACTAACATGCCTATTAACAAGGGATGTGAACCTAACTAAAAACAAATATCCCAAGAAAAACTCTTAAGATTAGTACCCCCAATCACAACAACAGCTGAGAATTAACAACAACAGCATGCAGGTATCAGGAATTCTCTTGAGGCTTCCCGTGAAGTATCTTCTATAATGATGGGGTTGTTGAGAAATTTTAGTTTTTGTAAAAGGAGTAGAGATGGAGATTTAGTGGTCGTGGTAGTGTGGTTTGGGGGAAAAGAAGAGATAATTGTTTTTGAGAGATAGAGATCTGAGAGCGTGAGAGAGAAAGAGAAAAGGAATGGGGTGAGAGAGATGTCAGTGCGGGTCCCGAGGCATTTCACTTACTGGTGGAAATATTTGCCAGTAACTTTTCCCAATTATTTTAATTATTTTGTGGCGGATTATTCCGTCAGTGGCGGAAATGAGTTATTTTCAGACTGAATATTCCGCCAATAATTTAGTGGTGGAGTTTTCTGCCCGTAAATGATTTAAGATTCTGTTTGTAAATGAAGGATTTCTTGTAGTGAGAAAGAAAAGAAAGAAACACCGAAAATTAAAATAGAAAATAACCGACATCATCAGCTAATAGGATATTTTTTGTACTAACTTTTGAATAAAGACACAAAATAACACTGAATTAAATTATGTGTCAAAAATGAAAAAGGGACAAATTAGGAATTTCATATGTACCTTCTTTGAAAATTTAAACTTTTTTTCAATAATTTTGGAAACATTTTCAAAAAAATTTGAAAATAGATCAATAAAATATATTAGAATTAGATCATAGAATCTATACCTATATCTATATCTATACCTATATAAAAAGGATATCCCAATTTGGTGTGGATTTTTCCTGTTCCAAAATTACCCTTCTTTATTACAAGTTTTACAAAAAAAGACACCATGTAACTGTAATCGTATGACAGAGAAAATAAAACCGTATGGATAGAGGAGCAAGTCGGTTACCATAATTTATTTTGAAAAATGTTTAACGGTTATCTAAATAGCAATGAGGAGGGTGATGTAAACAAAATACATGGAGTTGTTGACGGTGCGTTTTTCTGCCGCTGTTTTCTACTGTTACCAGTTCTTTCTCATATAGGTACCCAAAATAAAACACGATGACCAACTCTAATTGATGAACTGTGTTTGCCTTAATCGGGGATGTTTTCGTTTTCATTCTCTAATTTCATTTTCATTCCCTTTAATTTGATAGGATTTATGTCGTGGTTTTTACTTATTCAATTAGGAATTTGTTACAATCCAGTATTGTAATTCCTCTTTATTTTCTTTTTTTCCCTTCATTTTTTAAATCAATTTCAATCATATAAAATTATGGGATTTTTTTTAACAGCGTGGTACCCTGTCTCATAAGTGTCAAAAAATAGCAGACAAAATGGATTATCACAGGTAGGTTAGATTGGAAATTATAATCATATATGCACGGAAATGGAAGTAATACAAATTCTCACAATTTTATCAAAATGTTTTTTGTGTTGATAGTTGGGTTTTGGAATGATATTCCTATTTGGAGGAGTGAAATGCTATGAAGTACGAATACACACCGACATCAGATACGACATAGACACTGATACATTGACACCGATTATCATTTGAGAAAATGAAATAATTCAATGGAAACATACAAGTTCGGCAATTGTGTGATTATCTAAACTCTGAATGCAGACATTCAACATGAAAAGAAGAAAGGGAACAGTTGTGAACGTTGCCACAGTGGAGTAATGAACAAGAAAGACGGTACAATTCTCTATAATGATTTTCATTGCATTATCTTCCTTTGCAATTTTCATGTGGAAGTTTCTCGAATACAAAGGAAAAGAGATGTAAAGATTCTATATAAAGATTATCTCGTTTGCAAAGGTTTCACCAAATTGAATTCTCTTTTTCAGCAGCAAGCTATTAACATTTGCAAGCCAAAGACATATCCCATTACTTCATAAGCTGCTTTTCCTGTATATTGGAGAAACTTCTCCACATGAGAATTACCAAGTTTATGGCTATACAAAAATTGACAATCCATATTCTTTTCAACTTTAATTTCAGATTTAGAGTAATGCTTACATAGTCAAGAAGATTTATTAAACAACAACGATAGTTTCTTAATCCATAGTTTTTTTTTTAAAACTTGAATTAGAGTAATTCTTATACGCTCCAGTTTGTTTCACATTCTATTTTTCTTTAATGTAAAATTGACTTTTTTTTTTGTCTTTCTCAATTTCCCACAAGCTTTGCTTCTAACTTCTTCTATTTGACATGTTTTTTATTTTGTTTAGATGCAGGAACTATAATAAAATGAATAAAGAAGGCCGGTGTTTATATATAGCCTTGATAAAGAGATTGAAAATTTACTAAATATGTGGTTTATTTATGTCAAACTTGATGTAAAAATGACCGGAAATAAAACCCATTTTGGCTGCATCTTTCTTTTGGTATATGTTCGACGTGAAAGAAAGAATAAGTACTCTTATAATTTTGATGCTTCAGATTCAAACTGTGAGTTGCAAAGTGAAATGCATAAATGAAGTGGCTATTAGATATGAAGCGAAACATTAACCGCAAGAACTCACAAATACGAGGAATTTTGATCGTTGGCCTAAAAGAAAGTGGTTTCTCTCTGGTGCCAAATAGTTTTCTTCTTCTCTATTGCTATTATTGTTCTTAACTTTTTCTAACTTGAATTGCTTTTTGAAAATTTCAATCACTTTATTTTGGTTACACCAAATAATGTACACACTTTCTTATCATGTCAGGGTTCTATTTTAATAAATTTGTGATTTTGGTTGAGGTTTGTTGCAAAAATATTAGCTATTGTTTTAGTTACAGGGGACTATTTTTATAAATTTGAAGTCATGGTTGATGCTCCTGTTTCAAGAATTATTAGCTTGGTTCCTTAAAGAATGAGTTTTGGTATCATGGCAAGTTGGCAACGAACAAAGCAAATTGAGGTTTGTCTTCGTATTAGCTTGGTCTCTATTTTCTTCAACAACATATGAAATGGGTTAGATGTTACATAAATTTTATAACATTAAATGGAGAATTTGTGAAAATTAAAATGCTGATACGCAACTACTTGCAGAAATCCGTTGTGTTCATAGTCTATGAGGATTCTAATTGAATATGATATTGTATATTTTGCAATGGTTGATTGTCTGTGTTAATATGCTTATGGTGTTAATTAGAACTTTTGATTGTTTATTTTTAGTTTGCCTATCATCTCTACTGATGGTTTGATTAAATTTACGCATGTTTAAATTATTAGAGGTATCAGGATAAGTCGTTTATCAGCAAAAGGGGTTGTGAGTTAAGACTTGGTTAAGAAGAATTTATTATGCGCTATTATGTACTGAATCTTAGCACTATTATATAATGAATCTATCATGTCTTATGCCTTTAGAAATAAAACTTGATTTAGTTTGGCCTCTAAAATTATATATTTACATTGATTTAATTAATTATTTTTGCAGATCCTTCTAAATATAGGTGTTTTTATATGTATAATATTTTGTGTAATAGGTATTGCATACCACAAAGTCTTATTTCGTTATTGGTAAGTGTATTAGAATATTTAATATATTTTTTTAACAAAGAATAGTAGAAATATGTATTCGTTATTGGCAAGTCTTATTTTGTCACTAAATTTTTTTTTATATTGGGTGCAACGTCTCTATGTGATTATGTTTTGAATGACACAATATAAATATTATATGCTCCTTTTGGTGCTGTAAAAAAAAAACATTCTTTTGGTTTTACTTCTATTAAACTTACATAATTTGTGTTGCTATTATTTATCTTTTTTTTCAAAGTGTTACTTTACCTATGGTGTGGACAAGTGAAGGAAAATTACAATTTTTATTTTGAGGGAAACTAAAAATACACAAGTTAGTTGAAATAAAAATCAAATTTATAATAAACCACTAAAAAGGATCACACAAACGGAACGTGCCCATTTGGCCGCTAGTAATTTATAAAGAAAAACATTTTCTGATCTCCATAGCCTTATTTTACAGCCCAATTAAATTCATTGACTTTGGGTCCAAATCCAATCATGTAGTTGAACTTACTTCTCATAACGTGACGAACAAGTAAGAACAAACCAAGAAGTAAGAAGAAACAAGAAACTGCACATAACCAAAAAAAAAACAGAGAAACAAGAAACTGCAACTAACAATTACGCATAGATAGCATTAACAGAGCGAGCGAAAACGAAGAATAAAATGAGAAAGTCCAATTCAAAGCCAGTTTTGCGAAAATGGAAACATACCCGGGGATACTTCCTTATATTCGCAGCCAATCTCTACCTTGTTAATATTACTATTACCTTTCACCGTAATTAATCCTCCGCGATTTTCTTTTTCGCTCTCTTCTTCAATTTCGTTTTTTTGATTTTATTTTAATAAACTAATTTACCGTTTTTTACAGGGGAAGCGGATATGAAATCGAAATAGGTTGATTATCACAAAGGTAACCTAACCTACTCTACACTCATCAAATCTTAATGAACGCTTTTTAGTGTCAATTTGGGTGGGGTAATTTAGCTTCTTCAAACAAAAAATATTTTTTTTATTTTTTATGATTATGACATTTTTCATAAGCTTTTTTCAGCTTGTTTTCATAAGTTCTCCAAGATAGTTTGTGAGAACCGCTTATAGCATATAAAAACAGTTAAATTTAATTTAATTTTCTCCTATAGAAATAGCCCGTGTAAGTTATGCATAAGCTTGTGCTATAAGCTGTTTATCCAAACAGGCCCCAGGTGGGAAAATGATTTTCAACTTGGTGGAAGCAAATTTTTTAATACTCTGGAGTATTTTGGCTTGTGACAATTTTTGTAAACGTGAAATAATGACAATGTTTTTGTTTTGGGGATGTTGAAGTGTTTGTTCTTGAAAGTTTTGAGATTATACTCTGGGAAGATATCATGATGATTTGTTATGCTGGTGTTAATCTGTCTGTAATTGATTACAAATTAAATATGAAATCGATCGTTTGCACGTATTGGTCACAAACACCTTTAATCACTTACTCCTCCTACTATCATTTGAATTGAGGAACTGTGATAACTCATTATTGTAGTTGATGTTATTTTGTATGTTCTTATACATATATACTTGATTGTGTGTGTAATTATATGGTTATCGCATCGATCATGTCATCGTCTTAGCATTGCATCTACTTTTATTGATTCTGATTCTGATGATGGGGTATTTTGTTGTCAATATATATTCCAGATAGATGATTTCTGAATAGGAGGGAGGGACATTGCAGCACTGGCTTTGCACCTCATGTTAGGAGTGTCAAGGTTTCTACTTTGCTTGTCTTGATTTTATGGATTGTAATATCAGAAGAGAGATATTTTATATACTCTTCTAGTACAGTATTCTTAATTCCAGTTTTGTTTGTTTACAGGAATACGCTTGTATTCACTATATTTTAATAGTAAGTATTTGACCTCGTAATATATGAAAGGAAGGAAAACAGAAATTTCAAAGCAAGGAAATTTATGCCCAGAGATTTAGGGGGTGTATTGGATTGAGATTTTGAAAGACTATTTTAGCTAGGACTGTTTATTTAAAACCATACACTGAACCGAACCGCAAAACCGTACCGAACCATACCATAAATTTATGAACCGAATCCATTTTTTAGTTCGGTTCACTAACTGTGAACCGAACTGTTAATAACCAAACCGTGTGAAACGAACTGCATCCTTATAATATACTTCTCAGTTTTCAGTTTTCACACTCACTTAAAACACCGCAAGTTTTCACGAAGCTGCTATATTCCCAAAATCTGAAATCAAAACCAAAACATAAACCTTAAGTTTCCAAAATCTGAAATCGAACCCTGTTCAATTCTTTGGTTATTGATTTCTGGGTTTCAGAATTTCAGTTGTTTGATTACCATCCCTGTTCATTTGATTTCAAGGTAGCTTTGGCTGAAAAATCCACTTGCTGAAAACATAAGTATCTATCATTACAGTACATGAATTCTTCCTGATTATTGAAATTTTTCAAAAGGAAGCAAATTTGATGTAAGTACATCTTAACAGTTTGGTTCAGTTAACCAGTTTGGTTCAGTTAAGTTTGGCTAGAAACCATAACAGTTTAGTTTGGTTTTATGAACCACTGTTATGGTTTAGTTCAGTTTAGTTATTTGACCTAACTGAACCATAAACATACTTAATTAATAATTACTCTTTTTGATCTAATCATAAGACATAGGTAGAATAGAGAACTCTGAACCATAAACATACTTAATTAATAATTACTCTTTTTGATCTAATCATAAGACATAGGTAGAATAGAGAGCTCTGGTTGATTGAGTTGTGAATAATTTCATTTGCTATGCTAAAAAATTACAAAAATATACATCAACAGCATTGTTGTCGTGTCCCATTCCTCCCATGTTTTCAGGTTCTTTGATTTTCTATTAGTCTTTAAACTATTGTAGGACTCTAATTTTGTCCTGACGGCTGAAACAATAAAAATTTCAAAATAATTAAGTGATAATTTCACTTGCTACGTTAAAAATTTACAAAAATACTTGTTGCTGTGTCACCCTTCCTCCCCTGTTTTCAGGTTCTTTGATTTTCTACTTTTTTCAAATAAAGCTATTTGAGGTGACACTAGGCAAAAAAATTTAATAACTTCATTCCTTTTTGTATATGTAAAATCAATTTTTCCAAAAAAAGAAAAAAAAAACATTATTTCAAACTCAATTTTATCTCATGGTAGCGTACATTCATCGATGAAGGGGCCAGAATGGAAATAGAGGAAAAAAGCTGATACAAAAATAGTAGCAAAATGCTAGAGCAAATACATCATCACTTTCATCTTTCACTAATCAAGCATAGATACTAAAGAAAATAATACATGCAGTTGCAAGAAGAAAAAGAGGATTAATATACATCTCTTGGATGTGAAATTTTTTAATCTTCGAGTTAGTAGAACAATCAAATTGTACAACGTTTCTCAAACTCACTTATTAAACAAACTCATTGCGATGAACTTCTCTCACTCTATATCAAACAAACTCAATGTTTTTTTAATCGCATTTACTTGCACGCTAGTATTTTCTATCCCAAAAATTACATAGCTTTGATTTCTTCATCGCATTAGGAGATACAAAACATTTTTATTTCAATTTTTTTTTGGCTTTCACCACCAGTTTAATCTGATTCGGGGGTTAGTTCTGGCATCAAGTGGTTTCAGCCTCCTCCCGATCGCAGTTGCGGGGTCGAACCGTGGTCCTCCCTATCAAGTTCAGCGTCAATCACCACTGAATCAACTAATGATTGGTAAAACTTTTTCATTTCAATTTTAATTTGCATTAAACAATGAGAAAAAATCAACATATTTAAAAGTTAACAATATTTTGTACAATTAATTAATGGCGATGGTTTTTAAAAAAGATCTTGTCGTAGGGTGCTATTACCTTCGTTAAACATGATCGACTCTCAAATCTAAAAGTTGGTTCAAAGACCATTTTTTGACTTAAAGGATTTTTCGAACGTTTTCCCGATATTAATAAAATTTAGTGACGATTTCACTGTTTTCGAGCAACTCTCAAATTTTAGCTTTTTTAGGCCATAAGAAGTAAACTATATCATTAGAGCAAGAAAATTAGTTTTCCGACCCCTGCCCATTTCTTTTTTACCCCCCAAACTGACGTTTTTGTACTCGGGGGTTATGAAACAAATTTGCCAAGAAAATTCGGTTTTTACGAATCGAGCTACTCTGGTTTTAAAGTGTTATCTAAAGTGTTAGTTGAAATTCATGCATAGAACACTTTAGAGAACGCTTTAAAACTGTTGCGTGTTATGCATCTAGATTGTTTTGAGGAAGTATTGCGTTAGCTCTTAAAGACAACACTTTTTTGTTCTAGGGCAACGGTTAAAAACCGTTGCCGAAGCTTCGGTTTTTACAAACCGAATTTTTTTCATACCCCCGAGGGCAAAAACGTCAGTTTGGAGGGTAAAAAAGAAATGGGCAGGGGTTGGAAAAGCAATTTTCTTAGAGCAATGCTAGCATACATATGAGTACACATCACAAAACATAAATGAACATTGAACTCTCAAGTCTAAAGTTTCAAACTCTAAAAACCAACATAATTTTTAATTTACTTACATTTTCGTAATTGATCTCTTGAATTTGACTCATGTTGGTATTCAATAATGTGTAGTAGTGTTGGTTGAACCTAAGAGTTCCCCCAAACACTTCATTGAAGAAAGGACTATCTTTTCTAATGGATTTTAGACCAAATAGATAATATAGTTTCATGCATGAAGCGTTCAAAGGAACTCTAAGAGACAATCAACAAAATGCTAATAAGCTAGATCTCATTCAATAGCTAGCTAGCTTGCTGCCTTGGATAATATTATGCATAGCTTAATGTTCTATATATATAGTATACATATTGTGTTCAAAGTGGGAAGATATGTGAAAAAAGTGTGTGGCAATGCATAACATTTGTTGCTATAATTGAACAATAATGAACATAGTCAGGATGTTTGGCTAGAGGAATTGGGAATATGGTTATGGAAAGAAAAATATTCTTCTTGAGATCTCCTATAGCGGAAAGTGATTAAATCTTCAAAATCTAACAAAAGGTCCCTCAATTGTTTATGGTCCTGTCATGTATGAATTGTAAATTCAAGTCACATATTTTATCATGCAATATACATTTTTTTTTGTCCGTAAACAATGTAAGTATTATTGAAACTCACATATAATTTTTTTCTATTTGGCAATTTTTTTTTTAATAGCAAATATATAATATATAATAAAAGAATAAAGTCAAGAATACTAGGAGTACTAAAAAAACCAGACAAAAAGAAAATAAATAAAAATTGTCCTATTGTAAAAAAAAAATTCTCCTAAATTTCACAGTTGAATTAAGACTTGCAGAAAAATTATAGTTGATTTTTTCCAACCAAAAAAGAGTAAAAGAGTAACATACGTTCATATTTTTCCATGATATTCAATATATATTCCATGTCATTGTACAATAGTTCTTTTCTTTGAGTGAATTATAATGTCACTAAAAAATGTTTTGTTTTCCCTCTTCTTATGGAGATTCCCGTTTGTTGTAGAAGAAAGTTTATATTTTTTTTGAAAATTATGTCCTGGTACCATTATAATTTGGTAAATATATTTGGGTTTAGAAAACTTTCTTCAAGTAGAATGGAGACACAGATGAACCTAGACAAAAAAATTGCTACTAATATATTATTTCTTCAAGTATAAATGTTTTACCGTTGTTTAGCGGTGAGCTGAATTTTCTAGAGTGAATCGTCGTGATCATCTCTTTAAGGGGTCTAAATCTCTTACCACTTGAACGAATATATTATTCTTTTCTGTAATAATATATTAAAAATATATTTAAATAGTATTTACCTCGTTGTAATGTTTGCGAATTTCAATTTATCCCTCCGTAATATTTTTTTGCGATTTCAACCCTGTAATGTGAAAATTTCATACTTTAAGTCACCTAATTAAATATGTTATCTTATCACTCGACATAAATATAACATAGTTAGTGAAAAGAATAAACCAGAATTCGCTAGTCAAAAAACTATTTAACTCAAACATTCACTAATAACTAATATCAATAAGAATTACACTTAGAAACCGCATATGATGAATATATCACAACATCTTCAAGTAGAATAGAGATACAGATGAACTTGGACAAAACAATAAACAAAAGTAAAATGAGACATCCAAAATCGAGTAGTCACATTCAATTCTTTCATGTTTATGCTTTGTCCTCTGTTTTAAGATTCAAAGATTTATAAAAATGTTCAATCGAATCAAATATATGTCAATGCTTTGTCCTCTGTAGAAAGCTCTCTTTTTGGGGATTTCGCCGTAGTGGACTCTCATTTCCCACCTTTTTCTTTTGAGAATGGGAGAATGGTAGAGGGAGTCCTTCCATAATTGGCTATGTCTCAGCATTCACATCGATCCACACCGACATTTCTGGCATTACCCTCAACATCAATAGGAGAGGGAGAGGGAGGAGCAGTTCCTTCAAATGCATGTTAATATACTTGAAATATACTAGTAAATAAAGTTTTTTCTTGTGGCAATTTGTGCGGATAAACTTGTTAATATGAAGTGTGTTTCTTTCGCAGACTAATTTCGTTATAGTTATGTTTTTCTTCGGTTTAAGCACCATTGAATAAAAAAAATCAAACATCTTAATATGTGGAGAAACCAAAAACATATTTAAACATTTTAATTATAATGGATTTACACTGATGACCTACTATTAGCATTTTTTTCATGTAGATGTGGAGTTCATAGAGATGCAAACAAGTGAACCTGGACTAAAAATTAAACAAAAGTTTTGAATCGACCGAGTTGCCACATTCTATTCTGCCATGTTTATTCTTTGTCCTCTGTTCAAAGATATATAAAAGTTTTGAATGGAATCAAATATATGGGTCTTGTAAATATGTGATGCAAATGCAGCCAGAATGTTCCTATATTGTTATTTTGCAATTTTATTCTCCTTCCTTTCCTAGTGTAACTATTGTTCAATTTTTACTTTAATTAAATGTCAAAATTACATGATACAATTTTTAACTAATTAATTAATTTAAAATTTTATTGTTAATATAAAAATAAAAAATATATCTTCTGTATTTAAGCTTATAAGCTATAAAATAGATGTGATATGATTAAAATTTGACATCAAAGCTTAATATTACTGTATTTTTTCGTGGGAGAGTTTTGGTTTTCCCCGAAAAATGCCAGAAAATACAATGAGCTAGGGACTAAAAACATTGGAAGGTGGAATCGCAACAAAATATTTACGAGGAAAAAAATCAAAACTAGTCCAAAATTTACAGGGTAAAAATTTTATTATCCCTAATAAAAAGTGCTATTAACAGTAACATTTAATTGAATTTTACAATGCATAACTGACAAGACCATAAAAAATATAGTTGGGACCTTGTCTTAGATTTTGAAGAATTTAATCACTTTAGCACTATGGCACATCACCAAGAAGAATAGTTTTCTTTCCAAAATTACCATTGCCCACACAAATTCATTGTCAGTTCCTATTGCCAAACATCCTGACTAAGTTCATTGCCAACACAAATTTTCACATATTTTTTGTAATTTGAACACGATGTGCACATGTGCTATATATATATATATATATATATATATATATATATATATATAGCACCTTATAGCTAAGCATTATTTAGCATAGGTAGTAAAGTAGATCAACCTAATTAGCTTCGAATTTGTTAATTGTCTCTTAGAGTTCCTTTGAACGCTTCATGCATGAAACTATATTATCTATTTGGTTTAAAATCCATTAGAATAGATAGTCCCTTATTGAATGAAGTGTTTGGGGGAACTCTTAGGTTCAACTAACACTACTATACATCATCAAGTAACATGCCAACAAGAGCCAAAGGTAATCAATATGTTTAGGATACCTCTTTCGTTCAATTACGAAAATATAAGTATGTTATTGAAATACTTCTGATACTCCTCCTTTATGCTCTGACTTTTTTTGCTATTCAAAAAAAGAAAATTGTTATTTAATTATCAATATAAAATTGTTGGAAGAGTGAAAACTGTTGCTAGATCAATATAAAATTGTTTTGAAAGCATCCTTTTTACGATCGGGGCATTTCTTATTGGCAACGGTTTTTTTAGTTTTGTACCCAGACACCATACTTGGACAGATAGTGACCAAACAAATAAAATGTGTCACTACACACTGCACAATTAGATGGACATTCGATAATTTAGTACCGTGTTTCTAGGTGGTTAGGGATCGAGTATGTGCCCCCCAATAGTATTATGTAAGTTTTTTAGAGTTTCTTTGGGTTAGGTGTGGGGAGTGGGGTTCGATTAGGTTTGATTCTAGTACGGCATGTTGTTGTGTGGAATATCTGGACCTCTCGGAATGATATGATCTTTGTTGGTGGGTCTTCAACTGTTGATTGTAACACCCTACATAATCTACCCATTATTTGCAACTAAACAACAATAAATCAAGTAGAGCAAGTAGAGCATTACGTGTAAAAATTAAAACCAATCAACATTTAATTCAAATGTTAAGCAATAATCACAGCGGAAATAACTCAAGCAACATCATTCATATAATCATGATCATACACAAAATCATATGAGAATCTCCATCGAATAGTACAACACAACTTCAAAAATAAGTTCAACAAAACCAAATAAGTGTTGGCATCAAGCCTTACACAATTGACATAAACAAGGTCTAACAAGACTAGGCATAACCCAAATAACAAAACGTTCCCCGACGTGGTGTTACAACCATCAGAGAAAACTGATCAAAACGATAAAAACAACATGGAGTAGATAAACCAACTCCTCACCACAAGAGTACTAGAAAGAGTACTACGCAAGCCTCCTAACAACGAACGCTAATCCTGAACCTGAGAATCTGCATCACCCAACGATCCGCAAACACACAAAACAGAGTTATATATATATATAACCGACAATAATAAATGTAAGTAAGTACTAACATTTAGCTCAACGTGTACGATAAATAAATCAACATATATCTAATTTATCCAACAAGATATTAAGCATATATCCATTTACCAAGCATCAGACACATATCACAACTTAATGTACACATTCCTAATGCAACTAATGTCACCTTCATGTTATGTCCCTAGACACTACTACACATGGTACCAATTCACCATCCATATCGGATAAAAGAATCTGTTCTCCATCCATTATGAATATAAATTCAATCGTCATTCATTAGACACAACATATGAATGAATGATGTATCTCCAACAACATGTAATATAAATATATATATATATATATATATATTAACTCACCAACATTGCATGTAATATTACATGACTTCATCAACTCACCATCCATTTATTTCACAAACATATATACATATTCACACACACACACACACACACACACACACAACACACACACACACACACATATATATATATATATGCATTTCTAACATCATAATAATTATCAATTACACATTCATAATCATTAAATAAATCATGAGCATCATCACCAATCATACACATACATAAGAACATAATAACTCATGTATTGTACCATTATCAACATAAAAAACATCATAGAATAAAATCCCAGTCAAGCATTCTCGCCCAGCGAAGTCCGGCGAGTACCTCAGCGACAAAAACAGAAAATTTCAGCATTTCCAGCAAGATCCGGCGAGCCTCGGTGAGCTCCCTCGCTGACCCTCACTCGGCGACCTCTTCAGCGACAAAAACAGGGAGTTTCAGCATTTCAGCCGAGCACCGGCGAGCCTCAGCGAACTCCCTCGCTGGCTCTCGCCCGGCGAAACGTGCCCAGAAAGCCACACATTGTTTTCGTGACCTTTTGGATTCCACTACAAATCCATCAAAACGTGTTCCAGTTCCAAAAAAGTGTTTCATTTAAGTTATAATCATACTAATACACATGGAAGTACAGCTTATAACACATAAAAACACTCCAATCATCAATAATCAAAGATTAATCATGCTTTTTCTCAAAAACTCAAAGAACACATAAATCTACTCAAACATCTATAATTTCTCATTTTCAAAATCATCAACTTGTACTGTTAGTTCCTCTATACTCATACAAAACGAAATCAACACAAAAGTTATCATTTTGATTCAAATTGATTCATAAAAATGTCACATTTTTCAAAATAAAATGAGTGAGAGGGTTTGGGCAAAGAGAAGTGTAGCTTCTCCCCCCTCTTGATCACTCATGGATTATATAATCTACACTCTTACCTTATGTTATTCCTCTACTTTCCCTCTTCTTCTATTCTCTCTCTTCCTCCACCAAAATGTGAGAAAATGAATTATCTCTCTCTAACTTAACCTTTTATATATACCTAAGTTTACCTCTCTAACTTAGTCCACTACTCATAAGACCCAATTCCATTTACTAATCAAATCTCACAAAGACACTATTCTACTAAACTTATTCCACCTCAAATGCCACATAAGCAAAGGCGACGCCAAGGCCCGTGTGCCCAGACTCTCCCAATTATAACTTTTTTTTTAGGGTTCTTACTTTAATCTGAAAATTCAAATTTTTGAGTAAGAATTAATAAAAGTTAAGTGCATATTCATAATCCTCATGAAATTTTGAGCAAAACGGTATATCTACATGTCCAATTTAGTGCAAGAATCAAAAAATGATTTTTGAGGTTTTGGTGAACTTGAGGTTGAAGATGATGAACAGTAACAAACGCGTTATTCTATACATATATTATGTAAGCTATTATATGCCAACATTTTCGTGTTGGCACAATGGCTTGAGTTTTGCTTTAATATCAAGAGGACCTCGGTTCAACTCCCAGGTTCCCCCTTTTTGTTTTTTTTTATTTGTTTATATATTTATTTCCCTTTTATTTTTTTACTTCATTTTCTTTGGTTTATATATATTATTAAAAATTGCAAAAATATATATTTCTTTGTTTTCTTTATAAAAAAATACTAAAAATATGAACTTTGTTTCCTTTTTATATATGGCATAAATATGTTGTGATTCTACCTTATTTTATATGTTCTTAATTTATTTTTTACTCTTTTGTTTTTTTCTTCATTTTCTTTTATTTGTTTATATATACATTATTAAAAATATCTAAAAATTCCAAAAATATATATTTATTTGTTTTCTTTTTCAAAAATACTAAAAATATCAACTTTATATACATTATTAAAAACGGTCTGATCCGGTTCCCGATCCGAAAACCTTAAACTAATAAACATTTGTACATTTACGGTTAAAATTGTGTCCAAACTTAATATTATCTTTGGTTTCGCCACTGGACATAAGCTAATTAAATGAAATCAAATATGGCAATTAAATAAAACAACACAAAACAAAAAAATAGGTAAAATAATTAAATATGGGCGTGACATTGATGATCTTATGGATATGGTGAAACTTTCATCCTGGAAATAGTTTATAGGTAAAAACCCTGATAGCCCCTGCTCCCTATACGAGTGGGAGGTGCAACCTTTATTGTGTTGGTCTAGTAAGGCAAGGTGAGCTTGTGGTGCCTGGATTTATCTGGTTTTGGTTGAGTAGTATCTCTTCGGGTGCTCTCGCTTAGTTGGTTTTTTCCCTTTCCCCCTATTTTGGTGTTTTCTCTGGGTGGTTGTGGTGGTTTATATCCTTTTGGAGTTTTTTTAGATCTTTTTCCTTTTTTGTCGGTGATCAGTACTGCTGGTATTCCTGTTTTGTATTCTTTTTTTAGTTGGAAAACAACCACAACAAATTGGCCAAACATGGACCAATGAGTCATGTAATGATACAAAATATTGTATTTAATGATACAAATTGGTCCTAAATGAACATGTTAAGCTAACTAAAAGTAGAAATTTTGCATTTAATGATACAAAACATTTAATGTTCAAGTAGTTCATGAATACACAAGTTGCAATAAATTTTTACCACATTTGTATTCTTATTCTTAACATGTGCTCTTACGGGCCAATCCGCGAACCGGCCGATCCAACCCAACCCACCCATTATTTACCCGAACCCGTTCATATGTGGGTGGAACCCGGCCCAACCCGTCATACCCGTATGTAATTGGTTTGGGTATTCGATTTTGACTTTTAAAATCCGTGTACCCGTGAACCCAACCCGGTCATTAAATACATATATGAAAGGTTTTATCGTACAACAATACTATTATTCTGTTTCTCAATTTCATGAGCCAATTTCTCAATTCCTTATTTTGTATCTTCTTAATCTAATTGAAATTATCATCTTGCATGAAAACTATATGCTACCAGTAAATCATCAATTAAATATCATTGCTCATATCATGTTATGTTTTTTTCTATTTTTAGTTCTTATTTTTTCTTTTTTATTTCAAGTTATCCTCCTCTTTTCTATTTTTTGAATATTGTTAGGTTTTTGAAATTGGCTGTATTTTACAAAAACAACATTAAGTCAGATGTAGGGTCAGATGTGTCTACATTTGGAACAACATTCTGAAGCTGGAAATAATGAAGAGTTTGTTACAAGATTATCTCGCGCGCTATTCTCCATGCTTATCTCTTTAGCGATCTGCTTGTTACACAAGACATGGAGATTGATTTATTTTCCAACTAATCTCAAATAATATCTCGCCTAAAATATATTCCTATATTTTAGGATTTAAGTTGGATTTGTTTCAAAAGAATATTTTCTTATCGGATATGGTTGATATCTGTTCTGATTCGTGAAGCCGAATTCAAGGAACAACCTAGGCTATCATCGTGCTATAAATATTGAAGATCATAAACATTTTGTGGTTACTGTAACTCTTGTGAAGAAATATATTCTTGTGTCTAGGGTTTTAGCATTGTCTCGTTTTTGTTGTGAGCCTAACTCGTATCTCTTTCATACTTGCTTAGGACTGAGTCCTTGTGTTGTAAGGGTTTTAGTCTACTCAAAAGCTTTTAAGCACAGAGATAGGTTATTATTTGAAGTGTGTCTTCACTGTTCTCAAGGTTAGATCAATCACACTGGTTGTGTGGTTAAGAGGAGGAGGGACAAGGGTTTCTGATCTAGGTGGTCCTAGGTTGAAGGAAGCACGTGTACGATGTGTAAACGGGTCGTTTGCTGGAAACTTCTAACTAGTTTTATCATAGTGGATTCTCTCCTGGATTGGTATCCCCCAGAGTAGGTCGTGTTATACGCCGAACTGGGTTAACAAACTCCTGCGTATCTTTAATTTCCAGTTGTTTACATTTTGCACAATATTCATTCTGCTGTGAACGTTGTAGTCTCAAAGGTAGGCACATCAGGTACCCCATTGCTACGCCAGAATTTCAATTGGCATCAGAGCAGGCACCCTGTTCTGTTATTAGGGTGAGCTTCAAGGAACGATTCTGGTTGCTATGGAAAGGGAAGGAGGAGCTGTGAGTAGGCCACCTTTATTGGATGGTACTAATTATGATTACTGGAAATCACGCATGGAAGCATTCTTGAGGTCGATGGACAGCAAGACATGGAAGTCTGTGATAAATGGCTGGGAACATCCTACTGTTATAGATGAGGATGGCAAGGTGTCTTTGAAACCTGAGGGACATTGGACAAAGAGTGAAGATGAACTTGCTCTTGGAAATCACAAAGCTCTGAACGCCTTATACAATGGTGTTGATAAGAACATGTTCAGATTAATAAAGTGATGCACTGAGGCTAAAGAAGCTTGGGAGATATTGATAACTACTCAGGAAGGGACATCAAAAGTCAAGAACTCCAGACTTCAGATGCTAACTACTAAATTTGAGAATCTCAGAATGAAAGAAGATGAGACGGTACATGACTTTCATATGACTGTTTTAGATTTTGCTAACACATTTGACTCTCTAGGTGAAAAGCTTCCTGAAGAGAAGATGGTGAGAAAGATGCTGAGGTCTTTACCCAAGAAGTTTGACATGAAGGTCACGTGCATAGAAGAATTTAAGGATTTATCTTAAATAAAGTTGGATGATCTGGTTGGGTCTCTACAAACCTATGAAATTTCTGCTAATGAACGTTCTGGAAGCAAAAGCAAAAACATAGCCTTTGTCTCAAATGCTGATAGTGATGGTGTACAAGAAGAGACAGATACTGATGAAAGCTTATCTGAAGCCATGGCTGTAACATTCCCAATTTCTTTTACTAGTATTATATACTAATAAGGGTATTTTTCTAAAATCATCACATGTCTAGAGCTAGTATTAAGTTATGAGTCTTATGAGGTGTAGTAGTTATCTAGTGTGTGTCTGTGTCATTCTTGGAAAAGGACATGATCAAATGGTTGACATGTGCCCCATTTCACTCGGGGCACATGTCAACCATTTGATCATGTCAAGTGGTTGAAGCAGAATGTGTCCCCCATTTCACTCGACATCAACAAAAATTATGGTTTTCAAAAGAAACCTAAAGTTGAAGAAAAAGTGAGTCAAGTGAGAGGAGTACAGTGTCATGAATGCAGTGGATATGGACATATCAGGTATGAATGCCCTAATTACTTGAAGAAACAACAAAAGGGAATCACTGCAACATGGTCAGAGGATGAAGACTCAGATGAAGACACATCTGGAGAAACTGCAAAGCACATCACTGCCTTAACTGGAGTGTGCGTGTCTGACACTGAATCAAATCATGGGGAAGTTTCCTATGAAGAATTGGCTGAATCTTATAGAGCTCTATGCAAAAGAAGTGAAGAGGTTTGTAGAAGCCAAGAAAATCAAAAAAGGCTTATATTGGAACTACAATCTGAAAAGAACAAGCACCTGGCCCAGATTTCTGAACTGAATAATGATGTAACTCAACTAAACTCTACACTTGAAAAGCTGAAAAAGGAAGTTTCAATGAGCAATAGCACTGTTCTTCTAGATAAACTAATTGAATCGCAGGCTGCTGGGAACAATATAAAGGGTATTGGCTATGAATATAAGGATCTAAATGAACCTAAAGAATATGATCCTGAGCTGAAGTTTCTGCCTTCTGGAAGAAACAAAAAAATTCCAATGCCAAAACCGAGGCTGCCCCACTTTCAACCCCATACGGGATTCATAAATATGAGACCACAACCCTGGATTTGTCATTATTGTGGAAGAAGAGGACATATAAGGCCATTCTGCTATAGGTTATATGGGTTTCCGAAGAAAAGTCAGAGGGAAGTATCTGAGAAAGAAGAGATTAAACACACAAAAGAATGGAAGCCTAAAGGTAATGATGCTGGCTTAATTGCTCACACATCTCTTAGAGCTACTTCTAGAGAAGACTGGTACTTCGACAGTGGTTGCTCCAGACATATGACTGGAATAGAAAAGTTTCTGGTGGATCTTAAATCTTACTCCACTAGCTATGTTACATTTGGTGATGGTGCAAAAGGTGAGATTAAGGGAATTGGAAGACTAGCAAATGTTGGACAACCTGATCTTGATGACGTCTTTGTAATTTTAAAGTGTAACCTAAGAGGGGGTGAATAAGGTTTCAATACTTCTTCTTTTTTGTTATTTTAGAGATGTTTTGGATTCCTTTTATTTTTCTTTAAAGTTATCACAAATGTATGATTCAATATGTAGAAAAATAAAAGAGAGAAGGGAAAGAGAAAGACACAAGAAAGTTATAGTGGTTCCCCTATTGGTACATCCACTCCCTTCACACACTTGAAGGAATTCACAATGCTAGAATCTTTGTACAAGCCTTACACCAAGACCTATCCTACAATCTTTCTAACATACACAAGATAGTATCCCACTATCTTTAACCACAAGAATCTTCACCAAACCCTATGATGAAATTCTTATACAACACAAGATAGCACCCCACTATCTTTAACAACAATTCTCAACAAAACTATGATGAGAATTTACAAACAACTGAAACAAGTGTTGAAGAATATACAATAATGTATGGCTGTTATCAAATCAATATCACTTTAATAATATATGTAACTTAGTGCTCAGAAACCTTTTTGGATATGAAAATATAATCAAGGTTTCACAAGATATATGTATGAAAGTTTATGAGAAAAAAGTGATATTGTTTTACTTAGAAATATTGATAATGTGAAAGTTGTTATTAATTCTAATGATCACAAATATATTTATAGAAACTTTAGAAAATGTCCATGAAGCAAGACAATCCTTCAAAAAATCTTATAATAAAAAAATTATGTATTTAAAATAACAATGGTTCATGAAAATAGAAAATTTTGCATTTTGTCCAGGAATTATTAAATCGGTTGATACGCATGGTCCGATTTAAAAGGGTCGTCTTCAAAGTTCAAACTTTACACTGTTTTGGAATTACAAACAGCAACAGATCCTTTTAAATCGGTTATACGACCCAAAGGATTTAAATTGATCTGACAGCTATTTTTCAAAAATAAGCTTTTTATTAATTTTTAAAAGCTTGCTTCATATGCACTTTTATATTTAACTTAGAAACTTATTTGTAATTAATTTTAAAATAATTTATGAGCATTCTAAGTTATATAATTATTAAAAGTAATAGATCAAAGATAAGGACCATACTTACAATTAATTTAAATAAAAAGCCTAAAGTCTTGGTCTTCATCTTGATTTCTTATCTTGAGCATCCATAAGCTTTCTTCTTTTGTGATGTGAGCTTGTTATCATCAAAATCCTACCAAGTTCAAGAATGAAATCTTCTTCACAGTCTTACTCGTGAAAGGATTAACAGCAAATCTAATCAGCATAAGCCAACTTTGTGATCAAGGAATGAAGGTTAACTTTACCAAGGGTGAATGTCTAGTTACTAATGAAGAAGGTGAGTTGATAATGAAAGGAGTTAGGTCAAAGGATAATTTCTATTTGTGGGTAACACCAGAAGAAATTAATTTATCTTCCTGTCTGATAACCAAAGAAGATGAAGTTAATGTATGGCACAGGAAACTTGGTCACCTTAATCTTAAGAGCATGAAGAAGATTATCACTGAAGAAGCTATTAGAGGAATGCCTAAATTAAAAATAGAAGAAGGGAAGATATGTGGAGAATGTCAGGTTGGAAAGAAAATCAAGATGTCGCACCCTACAGTGCCTCATTTGACCACATCCAGAGTGCTTGAACTACTACACATGAACTTGATGGGTCCTATGCAAGTGGAAAGTCTAGGAGGAAAGAAATATGCTTTTGTTGTAGTGGACGATTACTCAAGATATACGTGGATTAGCTTTCTTAGAGAAAAATTTGATACTTTCCTTGTATTCAAAGATTTGTGCATACAATTGCAAAGAGAAAAAGATGAGGGTATTATACGAATAAGAAGTGACCATGGAAGGGAGTTCAAAAATTCTAGTTTTGCTGATTTCTGTGCTTCAGAAGGTATTGGGCATGAGTTCTCATCACCCATTACACCTTAACAAAATGGTGTTGTGGAGAGGAAGAACAGGACTTTGCAGGAATGTGCCAGAGTAATGTTGCATGCTAAGAAGCTACCTTATCATTTTTGGGCTGAAGCTATGAGTACTGCATGTTACATTCACAACAGAGTCACATTGAGAACTGGAACTTCAAATACTCTATATGAACTATGGAAAGGGAGGAAGCCTACTGTAAAATACTTCCACATCTTTGGAAGTAAATGTTACATTCTTGCAAATAGAGAACCTAGAAGAAAATTGGATCCTAAAAGTGAAGAGGGAATTTTTCTAGGATATTCTACAAACAGCAGAGCGTTTAGAGTATTTAACTCAAGAACTAGCACAGTAATGGAATCAATAAATGTTGTGGTTGAAGACTCTTATTCTGCCAGAGAAACAGATGCTGATTCCAATGTTGACTCAAATTCTGCCCCATCTGGTACTCTGAAAGAAGAATTACCCATAGATGAAGCTGAAGATTCAAGCAAAGAGACTGAATTAAACAATGCTCCAGCGAATAAAGGTCCCTCAGTTAGAGTTCAAAAGAATCACCCCACAGATCTTATAATTAGTGATCCTAATCAAGGCATTACTACTAGAAGATCACAGGATGTTGTGACAAATGCATGCTTTGTATCTAAGATTGAGCCCAAGAATGTTAAAGAAGCATTGACTGACGAGTTTTGGATTGAAGCAATGCAAGAGGAATTGAATCAATTCAAGAGATGTGAAGTGTGGGACTTAGTACCAAGACCTACCGACACTAATATAATTGGTACCAAGTGGGTGTATAAAAACAAATCTGATGCACAAGGAGTGGTTACAAGAAATAAAGCCAGGCTGGTAGCTCAGGGATATACTCAGATAGAAGGTGTTGACTTTGAAGAAACGTTTGCACCGGTAGCTCGTTTAGAATCTATAAGGTTACTTTTCGGTGTGGCATGCATCCTAAAATTCAAACTTTACCAAATGGATGTGAAAAGTGCCTTTCTAAATGGATACTTGAATGAAGATGTATTTGTAGAGCAGCCAAAAGGATTTGTTGATTCAAATCATCCTAATCATGTGTACAAGTTAAAAAAGGCATTGTACGGTCTCAAACAAGCACCTAGGGCTTGGTATGAGAGACTTACAGAATACTTAATAAAACAAGGCTACAGGAAGGGAGGAAATGACAAAACCTTGTTTATTAAGGCGGAAGAGAAGGAACTGATGATAGCTCAGATTTATGTAGATGATATTGTATTTGGTGGAATGTCTGACAGGATGGTGCAACATTTCGTCCAACAAATGCAATCTGAATTTGAAATGAGTATGGTTGGTGAACTAACCTTCTTTCTTGGCCTACAAGTGAAACAGATGGAAGACACTATTTTCATCTCACAAAGCAAATATGCTAAGAACATTGTGAAGAAGTTTGGTATGGAAAGTGCAAGCCATAAGAGAACTCCTGCTCCTACACATTTGAAATTATCTAAAGATGAGAATGGTGTAAAGGTTGATCAAAGCCTGTATAGAAGCATGATTGGAAGCTTGCTATATTTCACTGCAAGTAGACCAGATATCACATTTGCAGTTGGAGTATGTGCTAGATACCAGGCTGAACCCAAGGTAAGTCACCTTACTCAAGTTAAAAGAATTTTGAAATATGTGAGTGGTACCAGTGATTATGGGATGTTATATACACATGGTGATAATACAATGTTAATTGGTTATTGTGATGCTGACTGGGCTGGGAGTGCAGATGACAGAAAAAGTACATCTGGAGGATGTTTCTTCTTAGGAAATAATTTGATATCCTGATTTAGTAAGAAACAAAACTGTGTTTCACTATCCACAGCTGAAGCTGAATATATCGCAGCCGGCAGTAGTTGCTCTCAGCTAGTTTGGATGAAGCAAATTCTCAGTGAATATGGTATTCATCAGGAAACTATGACTTTATATGTGACAATATGAGTGCTATTAATATATCCAAGAATCCAATCCAGCACAGCAGAACCAAGCATATTGATATCAGACATCATTTTATCAGAGAGCTAGTTGAAGATAAAATTGTGATTTTGGAACATGTTACCGCAGGTGAACAACTGGCTGATATTTTTACGAAGGCGCTAGATTTGAATCAGTTTGAAAAACTTAGGGGCAAATTGGGAATTTGCCTGTTTGAAAATTTGTAGCAATCAGTGTTTTGTGCGCGTGCAAAGAAACTCAACTCTTCATATTTTGTGCACGCTGATCAAGAAAGGGAAAGATTAAAAACTCCACAATCTTTCTATCTTCCACACGCTAAACCACTCAACTTCTGCTACTTTGGTTTAATTCAGTGCGTTCTCTCACTATACAGATTCATAGTTCCTGCAACTCTACACATTCTAATCTCTCTCAAAGTTTTTCATCTCTCTGTTTCAATCATGTCTGCAAACACTCAAAGCTCTCCAAACGAACGGGATTCTGATCATTCCATGACTCCAGAAACAATTGCATGTAACACTTCCTCTCTGATTCATCAACAACAAAACGATGAAGAGATTTCGGTGAAAAAGGTAAAATCTTCGAAACGAAGCAAATCCTCTGCTTCTTCTAGTCAATCGAAGTCCAAGAAACACAAAAAGAAGAAGTCTTTGCAATCGTCTGGGTTGATTAAAGAGAAGAAGAGTAAGAAGAAGAAATCGGGAAGGAAACATGAGACAAATCGCTCGTTCTCAATGACTGATCTGTATCTCACACCAAATCCATTCAATCCCGATGATTCCTCCAATATTGCTAAGCCTGGTGAGTCCTCAGTTGCCACCAATAATCCTGCAATTTCCAACTTGAATGAAGAAATCTTGAATAATCCCAAATCTTCTGTCGTGTCTATTTCTGGAAACCCTAATTCTGACAAGGAAGAAGAAACACCACATGTGAATGATTGTGTGAAGCCAGGTGTTGAAGCTGAGGATATTAATCAAGAAAATGTGATTTTGAACACTGCTGATGAAGAATTAGAAAAATCTCCACCAAGTACAAATGTGGCTGAAGGTGTTGCAACATTGTCGGGCCCATCTGGTGTGTTACCAAATAACACCACTATCACTGTTGATGGTGGATCATGGACAGATGATGATGATGATGATGTTAATGAAGACCCCACTACTCCTGTTGAAAAAGATGCCTCTGGTGCTAGAATTGAAGAAATTCAAGATACTGATATTGAAGAAGACTTGATCATCACCAATGAGAAGATTGTGCACACTACTCCTGCTCATGGTGTTGCTGGAAGAACTCGGCAGAGATCTGGTCGCAAACATGTCCTGCTTGATCCCCCAAGGACCAGGAGCAAAGGTTCTCCTCCTACTGAGAAGAAAAAGCTGAGTCAGAAAAGGAAGGAGGTAAGTGCTAGTGAGTCTGATTATGAGGTTGAACAGGATGTTGTCCCATCTGTTGGTACATCCAGAAAGAATGCAAGGAGAGGAAGAATTCAGGATTCTGATCTAAATGCTCCTCTTGACAATATTTCATTTCACAACATCAGAAATGTATCTCAATGGAACTATGTGTATAACAGGAGGTTGGCTTTAAAAAGAAGTTTGCACAAAGATATGCTGGAATGTGTTGAACTAATGAATTTAATTCGTTTTGCTGGGTTGGAAAAGACGGTTTGTGATTTTGGTGGGTGCTATGAGCTTTTGGTTAACATAGGACTAGACTGTGATGACCCCTTTAGTGCTGAATATAGAAAAGTATTTGTTCGTGGCTTGTGCATTGATTTCTCTCCATCCATCATCAACCAATTTCTGGGAAGAAGTGATGAAGTTGTTCCTGATCTGGAGGTGACTGAGAATGAGGTCTGCAGGACTATCACAGGGAATAGAGTGTTACAGTGGCCTAGGAAGGTAAAATTATCTACAACCAATCTCATTGTCAAGTATGCACTCCTGAACAAAATTGCTGCTGCTAACTGGGTACCTACCTCCCATAACTACTCTGTGGCTACTGGATTAGGTAAGATCATCTATGATGTGGGCACTAAAACCCCTTTTAACTTTGGTTCCTATATTTTTGAGCAAACATTGTTGCATGCAAAGTCTACTGCTACTAGGTTACCAATTGCTTTCCCTACTGTTCTTTGTGGAATCATACTCTCTCAACATCCAAATATCATTAGGAGCTCTGATGTCCTCTGTAAAAGAGAGGCTCCATTGACGTTTGATTGTAGATTGCTTGAAGGACCACATGAGGTGGACATAGCTGTCCCATCTGCCACCTCATCTGGTGTGTCCATGTCAAGGAGGCAAATGATTGCAGATTTGCAGGACGTCAGTAAAGTCCTGGGTGACAAAAAGCTGAAGGTGGATAGGGTTATTGAGGCCTTGATGCTTGAAGAAAAGAACATTGCTGCTAGTTGCTCACAAGCTCCAACTATAGATACTGTTGTTGAAGACTCGGAAGGCAGTCTTGGTTTCTGATTGTAATGCTGCTACTGTAATGCTTGCTGATGTACCCCTTCAATTGTCCTTTTTTTTTCTTTTCTCTTTTGATTTGTGGGCTATGCCCTTGATTTATGATGCACCTATGTGTGATTTTGGTCTGTAATATCTACATTCTACTGCTCTGATGTTTCTCTCCTGTTTATCTTTGACAAATTTGATGACTAAAAAGGGGGAGTAAGTTTTGATGCTTATAGTTCTGTGTTACTGCATGTGGTAGAAGTGGTAGTTATATTTGAATTTGCATCAGGTGTGTGTGAGTTTATATATGCATACAGTGAGGGGGAGAAAAATATATTATGCATGATTTCAGGGGGAGTATATCTCAGTTGTTTATATATGTTGAGGGGGAGAATCTGATTGTTGCACGTGATGAGGTGAGTAATGTTGCCCCATCCTGGATACCATCCAGAAAGTCTGAATGGAGAATTTATTTTTCTCTATTTGACTGGACCTTTTTTTTTTCTGTATTCTGATGTGATAAATGTGTGTTGTTGAAGACTTTACTATGAGAAAATTTATGCCTGATCAAGTTTGTGAATCCACTTTGAAGAATTTATTGTATCTGTGATGCTGTTATTTTGAATGAGCTTATTCCGCTGTGCCAAGCTCTGATGTTCTTTATATGTTTTAATTCACTTGAAGTGTAGATGGTATAGTATTCCTACTGTGCTCTATCCACATCTTTTGATAATCTGCCTAATATTGTTTTAGTCAAAATTTGCCAAAGGGGGAGTTTGTTAGGTTTTTGAAATTGGATGTATTTTCCAAAAACAAAATTAAGTCAGATGTAGGGTCAGATGTGTCTACATTTGGAACAACATTCTGAAGCTAGAAATAATGAAGAGTTTGTTACAAGATTATCTCGCGCGCTATTCTCCATGCTTATCTCTTTAGCGATCTGCTTGTTGCACAATACATGGAGATTGATTTATTTTCCAACTAATCTCAAATAATATCTCGGCTAAAATATATTCCTATATTTTAGGATTTAAGTTGGATTTGTTTCAAAAGAATATTTTCTTATCGGATATGGTTGATATCTGTTCTGATTCGTGAAGCCGAATTCAAGGAACAACCTAGGCTATCATCGTGCTATAAATATTGAAGATCATAAACGTTTTGTGGTTACTGAAACTCTTGTGAAGAAATATATTCTTGTGTCTAGGGTTTTAGCATTGTCTCGTTTTTGTTGTGAGCCTAACTCGTATCTCTTTGATACTTGCTTAGGACTGAGTCCTTGTGTTGTAAGGGTTTTAGTCTACTCAAAAGCTTTTAAGCACGGAGATAGGTTATTGTTTGAAGTGTGTCTTCACTGTTCTCAAGGTTAGATCAACCACACTGGTGTGTGGTTAAGAGGAGGAGGGACAAGGGTCTCTGATCTAGGTGGTCCTAGGTTGAAGGAAGCACGGGTAGTAACTAGGTGACGAAGTGTAAACGGGTCGTTTGCTGGAAACTTCTAACTAGTTTTATCATAGTGGATTCTCTCCTGGATTGGTATCTCCCAGAGTAGGTCGTGTTATACGCCGAACTGGGTTAACAAACTCCTGCGTATCTTTAATTTCCAGTTGTTTACTTTTTGCACAATATTCATTCTGCTGTGAACGTTGTAGTCTCAAAGGTAGGCACATTAGGTACCTCATTGCTACGCCAGAATTTCAAATATGTTATTTCTATTTTGTTGTTATGTTGTTTTAATATTGATTATTTTATTTTATTTTATTTTTTTGTAGCAAATGGAAGTGGAACGATGGCCATTGAAATTTTTTAATGTGGGTTGCTATATGTCATTTCCAAATTATCGATCTAAATTAGTGTTTTTATTCAATTTAAATTGTATTATAGATTTTTTTTAAAAATGTATTTTTGCTATCAAAAAACTATTTTAATTTTACGTACAACCCGTGAACCCAACCCAACGCAATTAGTTAATAACCAAGTTGGTTCGGTTCGAATTTAATAGTGAAAATGCGGGTTTGATGATGAACCCAACCCAATGTATATTGAACGGGTTGGGTAATGGATTAAGTCAAATCCGGCCCAACCCGCGTACACCCCTACATGTTAACATTTTCCTTAAGTTTATTAGAATATTTTACTTGTTTTTATTTCTTTTTGTTTAAAATAGGAATAAATCAAGAGAATATGAAGAATGAATGTATTTAAATCCGCCTCCGGCCACCGTGAGTCCCCGGACAAACTGACAGCGCCGCCTTGGGCCGCCGTACTGGCGCTGGAGGTCCGGCATTGACCGCCGTTGACCGGAACCACCACCACCACTGCATTTTTTTTTTTTGAATTCTGTTTTTTTTTTACAACATTATTGGGCAAACAAAAAGGGAGATTTGGGCTTCTTTTTTTTTTAAATGGGGGAGATTTGGGTTTTTTTTTTGTTGTTTTACTTTTTACACCATTTCATTAAAGAAAAGAAAAAAAGTTGCTTTTAAAATTTGAAATAATCTATTTAATTAATAATTAAATATGCTATTAAAAAATAAAAATAATTTAATAGATGGATTGGATGGATATCCATCCATTTAAAATACCATAATGGATGGATTGGATTGGATTTTATCTCTAATGGATGGATTGGATTGGATTTTTTTGATTGAATGTTAATGGATTGTTAATGGATTAATGAATTACTTTGATCCATCCATTAGCAATCCAATCCAAATCCATCCATTTTGACACCCCTAGTAGGGAAGCTGTTGTCAATTTTGAACTTATTAGCTTCCTTTACTCTTTCTTGCATATTATTTACTCACTATCTGTCCGAGTATGGTGTCCATCTAATTATATCTGCACAATTATATAATATGTAGAGAACATATATAATTGTATCTTGAGTTTAAAAGAAAAGGATGAGCTTCTAATTAGGTTTTGAGCTTCTAATTAAACTTTTTGGGAGGTCTATCACGGATAATGCTCTTGTTGGTATTGAGATAATCCATTATATGAAGCGGAAAACCCGTGGTTATAAAGGGGAACTAGCACTGAAGATAGACATCAGTAAGGCATATGATAGGGTGGAATGGGGTTTCTTGAAGGGTATGTTTACCAAAATGGGATTTTCGGAGAAATGGATCCAATGGATGATGCTATGTGCTAGCTCGGTTAACTATACTGTTTTGATGAACTTTGAGAGGGTAGGACCAATTCATCCAGGTAGAGGCTTAAGGCAGGGAGACCCTTTGTCTCCTTATCTTTTCATTTTAGTGGCGGAAGGTCTCACATCGTTCATCAACAAGGCAGTGGCACAAGGCGATTTACATGGTGTTAAAATATGTAGAGGGGCACCTATGGTGTCCCATCTTTTGTTTGCTGATGACTGCTTCTTATTTTGCAGGGCCAATTTATCTGAATCTCAGAAACTCATGGAAGTCTTAAAAACCTATGAGAATGCTTCGGGTCAGGAAATTAACCTGTCAAAGTCAGAAGTCTTCTTTAGCCGTAACATCAGTAAAGAGGCACAAAAAGATCTTCCCAGACTTATGGGGGTGCGGCATGTTTTAGGCACGGGGACTTATCTTGGCTTACCATCCTTGGTGGAGAGAAGTAAGAAGAACACATTTGCCTACATCAAAGATCGAATTTGGAAAAAGATCAACTCATGGAGAAGTCGTCCGATGGCTAAAGCCGGTAAAGAGGTAATGATCAAGTCCGTGTTACAAGTTATCCCTTCTTATGTCATGAGCATTTATCTTTTGCCGGATACTTTAATTAAAGAAATCGAGAGAATGATTAATGCCTTTTGGTGGGGCGGGAGTAACAATAATAAAGGTATCAAATGGTTGTCGTGGGATAGAATGGTGTCACCGAAAGATAGAGGAGGACTAGGCTTCCGTGATTTTCATTTGTTTAATTTAGCAATGGTTGCGAAACAAGGGTGGAATTTTATAACAAAATCTCACACGCTAGTGTCAAGAATCTTTAAAGCGAGGTATTTTCCTAAGTCTTCTCTCTTTGATGTTGTGCTTGGTACTAACCCAAGTTATGTTTGGAGGAGTATTTGAAGAGCTAGACAAGTTTTGATGCAAGGGTGTAGATGGTTGATCGGAGATGGTAGCAAAATAAGTGTGATGTATGACCCTTGGTTGAGAGGTAGTGATAACAGTTGGGTAAATGCTCCCCAAAACTATACAGCCCATAACATGAAAGTGAAGCAACTAATGATTCCAAACCGTAAACAGTGGGACGAAAGGAGAATAATGTCGCTTTTTCCAGCCAATATAGCACAAGATATACTCGACACTCCGTTGCTAGACTCAATCGAGGAAGACAAGCTCATATGGAAGGATGAAAGGAACGGTATGTACTCGGTTCGCTCCGGATATAAGAGGATGATGAGGGAGAAACGAGAATGGTGCAGGGACAGTCCACAAGAACCATGGGGGCGGCTTTGGAAAATCAAAACTCCTCAAAAAGCAAAGCATCTCTTGTGGCGTATTTGTAGAGGTTGTATACCAACACGGGTACGTTTGCGGAATCACTTTGTTGACTGTACTTTAGATTTGTCCACTATGCATGCATAATATTGAGGATGATTGGCATCTATTTTTTGAATGTGAAGGAAGTAGAGAGGCATGGACTGCAATGGGTCTTGATAATGTCATTGTCCCAAGGTTACAACATTTTGACAATATGAGGGATATTATTTTTGATGTGTGTAGGCATGAGGACAGTATATTAGCAGGGAGGATGGCAATGCTTATATGGAACTTATGGAGAAATAGAAATAATTGGTTATGGAAGGAACATAGAATCAGTGCCGCACAGGTTGGCTTTGAAGCACAGCACATGTGGGAGGAGTGGAATTCTGTTCACACGCTGGAAACTCCTACACAGAAACACCCACAAGACAATCCAACTTCAACATGGCAACCACCTTCTCTTGGCAAGCTTAAGTGTAATGTGCACGCTAGTTTCTTTAAAAACGCAGGGGCATGTGGATGGGGGTGGTGTATAAGAGGCAGCAATGGACAATTCATCCTAGCAGGCTCAAATGTTCTGTTAGAGAAGCTCAACACCATGGAAGGGGAAGCTATGGCAATAAAAGAGGCAATGTGTGAATCAATTCAAAGAGGTTTCACCCAAGTTATTTTTGAAAGTGACTCTAAACTAGTTGTTGATGCAATTCTCACTAAGAATGTTGGTGTCTCTGAACTTTACTCTACAATATCTTGTATTCAATCTATGTTACTTTCACATCCCAACTTTGAGGTGAAGTTTGTCAAACGACAAGCGAATAGGGTCGCTCACACCTTAGCTAGGGCGGCCTATTCTAAGTATAGTCGTTATATTTATGATTCGATACCTCCTTGTATTTGCAATATTTTAAATAATGAAAAGAGTTAAGTTTGTGATTGTCAAAAAAACAAAAAATTAAACTTTTTGGAATTTTTTTTTTTAAATCATATACTTTTTGGAAGTTAAATGCCAATTATTTTTTTATGGAGTCCAGATCAGCTCCATTTTCTTATGCTCCATTTCCTCCAATTCCTTTATAGATGTTTGCCATGTGGCAATGAAAGTTTTTAATAAAATATTTCTATTATTGAAAAAAAAATATTTATCTACTAAAATATGTGGAGAGAAAGGACTGCATATTCTATTATTTGATTTGCAAATAAAATGATAAGGAAAGTCAACAAATAAATTAAAAAAATTATATATGAAAAAAATTAAAGGAAAAAAAAACATGAAATGTCATCTAATAAATATTATATAAGTGAAATGAAAGTGATGTGGCATTGTAGAGTGATTTAATTGGTTGTAAGTGGCTTGCGGAATAGGGTTTTCATAGGTGATAGGAGAACTCTTTAGGATTTATATGTATAATAATAATCTCCATCACTGATTTATGATTTATGATTATTCTTCGGTAATTTTCTCTTTTTCATCCTTTGATCTTTCTTGTAGTGTAATATTTTTGTTGTTCTATATTATTAATTAAAAAATGCAATTAATCGATATATTAATAAAATTAAAAAATATTGTAAAAAAATAGTTATTAAATGGTCATTATCGTCACTTTACTGAATAAAATTCTTGAAACAACTTATTTTTGTTTAACATAAGAATTTTTAATGAGTTTCACATATTAGTATGTAGTTTTTTTTTTTTTCATCTTTCTCAACTATGTGAGTATCTTAAGTACTATCCTCCAACATCCATCCACTTTCTCAGCATTCTAAATAAATCCAAGAAATTTATAAATTAATGTTAAAGTAAGAAAAAAATTAATATTATGAAAAATATATAATATTAGTTATTATAATAAATCGTTTAATTCCTAAAAAATGTATCATCCCAGTTTTAGTATTAAGATTATTTATATGATAATTTGTTTAATTATTTATTTGTAGATAATTTATAAAATTGTTTTTGTGTGATTAAGAGTATTGTGGTGATTTGTGCTGATAGACTTGTTAATATGAATTGCTGATAAACTCTATTTTGAGCATCCCCTTCAAGAGTAGTTCAATTTGTATTAGGGGTGATCATATCTGAACCAATCCAAAAGTAAAACCGCAAACCGAACCAATCCAAACCGAAACCGCAAAAAAACCGCATTTAGTTTAAACCGCACGGATAGTTTTTCATCTAAACCGCGCGGTTTGGTTAGGTTTGCGGTTTTCATTTTAGAAAACCGAACCAAACCGCAATACATAACTTAACTATATCAATTAATAGCAATCAACATATTACCTAGTCCAACTTAGCAAGCTCAACCCAAATTGAGTCCATAAAACAGTACGTTGTGAAAACATAGCATTTAACGCGATCCAAAACTATATTATTGGTATTAAAAACAAGTTTTTATGTATATGCAATTTGTGTATATGCATATTATATCACGTAAACAATAAATAAATTAAAATTTCCTATGTTTATTTCGTAACAAGTTGGTAATATCGTCATATTTTTTATATCGCAATAAACCGCACCAACCGAACCGATCCTAACCGCATTGGTTTGGTTTGGTTTGGATTGGATGACTTTTTAAAAACCAACCGAACCAAACCGAACCGCATGTATTTTTATCTTGCGGTTAGGATGGCTTTTTGGCTCAAAACCGAACCGAACCGCACCGCGAGCACCCCTAATTTGTATCTCATGATTTGTTGGGTGTTTCTTTCCAAGACTAATTTCACCATAGTTATTTTTTCCTTCGGCTTAGGCCCCATTGAATAAAAAAAATCAAAAATCTTATATGTGGAGGAGCATTGTTGTTGAAATCGCGTGTTAACCCGTAAAATCGCCCGATGTTACATTTTTAGGTATGGAATTTGAGTTAAATCGGTGGTAAACTCGTTTTTTTTAGTAAACTCGTGAAAAATTCGATTTTGAACGAGTTAACTCATAGTAAAATCGGTAAAAGTGGAGTTCATAGTTACACTGATACTATATTAGCACTTCTTCATGTAGAAGTGGAGTTCATACTTCATAGAAATGCAAACTAGAGTTCATAGTTACACTTCATTAAAAACACTTTTTTATGTCAAATAGAGACACAGATGCCTTATATCACATTAAGAGAGTTAAGTTTCATTATAAGAAAAAAAAAGAGTTAAGTTTCTCACATTTGTTTAGACAGATGAAATGACATATTAATTACAAACTCATACACATAAGTGGAGGAGCTGGGATTCGAAACTCTGTCATAACGTTCGACCTAATAATTTCGACATTTTTACCAGTTGAATTATGATGTAGGGACAATTTCTCAATTTTTTTGAAAAGTAACAATTGTGTAGGGTGTTTCTTTCCCAAAAAACACATTTAAACAATTTTAATTAATTATAATGGGTTTACACTAAAGTGTAGGGTGTTTCTTTCCCAAACTATATTAACACTTGTTCATATAGAAGTAGAGATCATAGAGATGCAAACAAGTGAACCTGGACTAAAAATTAAACAAAATGGAAATGAGACAGCTGAAATCGATCGAGTTGCCACATTCTATTCTTCCTTGTTCATTCTTTATCCTCTGTTTTTAAGATTCCAAGATATATAAAATTTTGAATGGAATCAAATCTGTGAAAGTGAGTGACATCATGTTATTACAGCAACATGGTCTTGTAAATATGCGATGCAAATTCAGCCAGAATGTTCCTATATATTGATACTCTCATCGGTCTCATATATAAGAAACAAAAAAAATATTTACAAAGTCTTAAATATAAGAAAAAGTTATTACAATCATTACATTTATTTTGGATATTCCAATTTTACCCTTTGTTTTACTTTTCCCAATAATAAATAATAATTTAATTTAAACAAAAAGTAAGGGTAAAAATGGAAATGACATGTTTTTCCTAATCATTTACTCCATTTTCTTAAAGGGTGTGCCTTTTTTTTTTGTTTATTATATATGAGACCGGAGGGATATTTTGGAATTTCATTCTTCTTCCTTTTCATAGTGTATCTATTGTTCAATTTATACTTTAATTAAATATCAAAATTATATGATACAATTTTTAACTAATTAATTAATTTAAAATTTTATTGTTAATATAAAAAAATCATAAAGCAATATAAAAAAATCATATCCTCTGTATTTTAAATTTAAGCTTGTAAGTTATAAAATAAATATATGTGATAAAATTAAAATTTGGCATTGATAAATAGAGCTTAATATTATCGTATTTTTTGTGGGAGAGCTTTGGTTTTCCCCGTAAAATCCCACCAAATACAACGCGGGACTAAAAACATCGAAAGGTAGAATCGTAAAAAAATTACAACGAAAAAAAAATCAAAACTAGCCCATAATTTACAGGGTAAAAGTGCTATTAACCCTAACATTTACTTGAATTTTACAATGCATAAGTGACAAGACCATAAAAAATATAGTTGGGACCTTGTCTTAGATTTTGAAGAATTTAATCACTTTAGTGCTATGGCACATCACTAAGAAGAATATTTTTCTTTCCAAAATAATCACTACCCACACAAATTCATTGCCAGTTCCTATTGCCAAACATCCTGACTAAATTCATTGCCAACACAAATTTTCACATATTTTTGTAATTTGAACACCATGTGTACATGTGCTATATATAGTAGCTTATAGCTAAGCATTATTTAGCCAAGGCAGCAAGGTAGTGAAGTAGATCTACCTCATTAATTAGCTTCTAATTTGTTGATTGTCTCTTAGAGTTCCTTTGAACGCTTCATGCGTGAAACTATTATCTATTTGATTTAAAATCCGTTAGAATAGATAGTCCTTTCTTCAATGAAGTGTTTGGGGGAACTCTTAGGTTCAACCAACACTACTGTATACATCATCAAATTAAATAGCATGCCAACAAGCGCCAAAGGTGATCAATGTGTTTAGGACACCTCTATTGTTCAATTACGAAAATGTAAGTATGTTATTGAAATACTTCGTATACTCCTGATTTATGCTCTGACGTTTTTTGCTATTCAAAAAAAAAGTTTGTTATTGAATTATTCTATTATCGGGTAATATGGTCTTAGGTAATGGTCGAAAATCTTAGTTGGAACTTGGAAGAGTGAAAACTATTGCTAGATCAATATAAAATTGTTTTGAAAGCATCCTATTTAGGATCGTGGCGTTTCTTATTGGCAACAGTTTTTTTAGTTTTGTACCCAGACACCATACTTGGACAGATAGTGAGCAATCAAATAAAATCATTACACACTGCACAATTAAATGGACATTGGTTAAATTTGTAAGAAAATCTAGCACGAGTTGAAAAACACCCACGACAAATTGGCCAAACATGGACCAATGAGTCGTCGAAGTTGGAAAGAATCAATGAGTTCTTCGACCCATAAACGATAACACACTCTAATTGAATAAATTTTTTTTTTTTCTCAACTTCCAAATCAATTTATCTGCAATAACTTTATGAATAAGACGTGTTATGACATGCAAATATGCATGGTTTTGGTAGTATTTTTATTAAATAAAGGGTTAAATATGTTTTTGGTACATAGTGTTTCGTCGAATTTTGTTTTTACTCCCTTAAGATTTTTTCCCGTCAGTGTTTTTAGTCCCTACTTTTCATTCAACTCGTGCTTAACTCGTACATATCATTCGAAATTTTAAATTTTTTTCTGCAGTCATGTTTAGTACATTATATGAATCTCTCTCACAAAAGTTAAAAAAAATTTAACAAGAGATTAATTAAATATGAATTTTTTAGTTTCTTGCATATAAAATTTCATAAATAATTTATCTTATGTTAAAAAATTCTAAATTTTTATCGGAGATGTTCTTATAATATTATAAACATGAATACTAAAAATCATTCAAAAATGTAAAACTATACAAGATATACAAGAGTTTGATTAAAAGTAGGGACTAAAAACACTGACGAAAAAATCTTCAGGGACTAAAAAATGTGAAAAAAATCTTCAAGGACTAAAAACGAAATTCTGCGAAACTATAGGGACCAAAAACATATTTAACCCTTAAATAAAGGGAAGAATACACTAATCTCCCCTGAGGTCTTTTTAAATGACACAACATCCCCTCTATTTTTATATTTGACACTGACCTCTCCTGATATCTCTTAAAAAAACCTCCCTTCTCAACTTAACACCGTTAACTAATCCGTTAACGATTCATCTAATTTTACAATAGACACTAACCTCCCTTAAATCTCTTAAAATGGATAAAAACCATTATCAACTTAACACTATTTTTTTAAAAACTATTATTTTTCCATGGAAGTCATACTAGATGTGGTTTTTTAAACTCAAAAGTTCAAGCACATAACAAACAAACTCGTAAGTTATACAAATATATGTCTAGCCAATACAAAATGTGCTACCCATTATATTTTGATGAACATTATTATCAAGAACATTATCACCTGCATATTAAACAATAGCAGAAGACAGAACCATTAGCAGTAATAAAAACAGAAACATGACAGAATCAAATTATAACTATCAATTTGGCAATGACAATTAACATGTATTAATACATCATATTCCCAAAAAAACTGTTATACATCATATTCCCAAAAAAAAGTGAATTTCCATCAAAATATCTCCAAAGTCATCTGCATATCTTCAAAATATCTCCAAAATCATCGATGCCAAATGGAAAGAATAAAAAGAGTAAATAAGAGGCATCAAAACAAATAGATGAAATAGAAAAACGAGTTACCAAGAAAGCGGCGAGAACAAAAGTGCGGCAAAACGTTACCGAGAGTGTGGCGCGAAGAAAAGTGACGAAGATGAAGGATAGCCAATGTTTAAGTGTTGTGAGAACAAAGTGACAGTAAGATCTGTCAATTTTCTTTGGAGGGAAAATGAAGAGATGAAGAGACTATGAAGAGAAGAAGGAAGAGAGACTCAAACAAAATAAGTATGCGTGTGTTTCTAATTTTTGTTAACGGTGTTTAACTCAGTTAACGGCAGGGGAGGTTTGTGTTATGTGAGAAAATAGAGGGGGTGTTAGTTACATATAGAAAGATCTCATGGGAGGTTAGTGTATTTTTCCCTTAAATAAATGATGCTTTTGTATAAAAACAAAAGCTTCATTTAGAGTGTGTTATCAAAAAACAATAGCATGGAATTGCACACATATGGTTTGCTACGAACACGTAGCATGGTGCTGCAGCAGTGGCAGAAGAATCTTAAGATTTTCCTCGATTTCATCTCTTCATTTCAAGCATTCATATACTTATAATCGGTCATATACTTCCCTATTGGCCATTGGAATTCTCAAATTAAAGAACCTTAAGCTATAAAAAAGGGCCTTGTGCTCATTGTAAAGATCATTTCTACACTTTGTAGGTAGTCTTTTTGCCTATACCGGTGATTTCTAGCTGCCTCCATCGCAGTGGCGGAGACAGGAGTGGCCAGGCTGGGTCATGGCCCACTCCAAAATAATTTGAAGCTAATATATACTAGTATGCACAATTTTGACAAAATACCTATACACAGCCCAGTGGTGCTATTGTGAGGCCTTAAAGGTAAGATCACGGGTTTGAACCTTTCCCACCCAATTTTTTGCTCTTTTTTCTATTTTAATTTAAAAATTTTGCTTCTTTTTTTTCCTGAATTTTTTCTCTTTTCCTGATTTAATTTTAGAATTTTGCTATTTTTTCTTTCTGTTTTAATGTTAAAAAAATAAAATCAATTTTAACAAGTAGCACAAGGATTTAGGGATCGTTTGGATTTAGCTTATTTTTAAACTTATGAAAATAGTTTATGCAAATAAATAAATTTTTATGTTAATTTATAAGTTATTACTAACAAAAATTGTATCTGTATAAGTTATTTTCGTAATCTATCTTGAAAAACTTATAATAATACATAAAACTAATTTATTTGCATAAGTTGTTTCGCATAACTTTAAAAATAAGTCAATTCAAATGGGCCCTTAAACTTATACGCTTAAAAATAAGTTGTTAACATAATAATACATCATACCATTAAACGATTTTAGATTTTTGTAAAATTTAACATGGATGATCCATACGATATTTCAATCCAACGGTAGATGTTGTAAAATTTGTATTTGTTAAAGTGTTATTGAGCAGTGTAACATTACACAAATGTTACACCGGTATAATTTGATCTTTTCCCATATATATACCTTCTAAATTACTATGCTTAAAAATTTGAATGTATCAATACACGTACAAAATAATATTTATGCTTATTTAACTTAAATTTTTATACACAAAATAATTTTTGTATTTAATTTATCTATTATATTTTTTTAGTGGCCCACCCGTATATTTTTTCCTGACTTCGCCACTGCTCCATCGTGTCAGTTGTCTTGGTGGATTGCAGTTTGCTCAGATTTGTATGGAATGTGTTTGGTTGTTGGCGTTTTCTCTTTGTCCGGAAGGGTCCGATCAAAAAGGGTGTTATTCGTGGATAGTTTTTGTTTCTGCTTCAATTCAGTATCCTTTTGGATAGGAGATGTAGTTGGTTTGTGTAGTTTTTGTTTCTGCTTCAATTCAGTATCCTATTTTGGTGTTTTCTCTGGGTGGTTGTGGTGGTTTCTATCCTTTTGGAGTTTTTTTTTTAGATCTTTTTCCTTTTTTGTCGGTGAGTACTGTTGGTACTCCTGTTTTGTACTCAGACTCTTCGTTATTTATATATATTTATCCTTTTGCCGTTCTAAAAGATGGACATTGGATACCTTTGTCGAAAAATCTAGCACGAGTTGGAAAACACCCACAACAAATTGGTCAAACATGGACCAATGAGTCATGTAATGATACAAAATATTGCATTTAATGATACAAATTGGCGCGCCTTAAGGGAACATGTTAAGCAAACTAAAAGTAGAAATTTTGCATTTAATGATACAAAACATTTAATGTTCAAGTAGTTCATGAATACACAAGTTGCAATAAATTTTTACCACATTTGTATTCTTATTCTTAACATGTGCCCTTACGGGCCAATCCACGAACCCGCCGATCCAACCCAACCCACCCATTATTTACCCGAACCCGTTCATATGCGGGTGGAACCCGGCCCAACCCGTCATACCCGTATGTAATTGGTTTGGGTATTGGATTTTGACTTTTTGACTTTTAAAATCCGTGTACCCGTGAACCCAATCCGGTCATTAAATACATATATGAAAGGTTTTATCGTACAACAATATACTATTATTCTGTTTCTCAATTCCATGAGCCAATTTCTCAATTCCTTATTTTGTATCTTCTTAATCTAATTGAAATTATCATCTTGCATGAAAACTATATGCTACCAGTAAATCATCAATTAAATATCATTGTTATGTTTTTTTCTATTTTTAGTTCTTATTTTTTCTTTTCTTTTTTTTTTTTTGGTCAAGCTTATTTTTTCTTTTCTATTTCAAGTTATCCTCCTCTTTTCTATTTTTTGAATATGTTATTTCTATTTTGTTGTTATGTTGTTTTAATATTGATTGTTTAATTTTTTTTTTTTTTTGTAGCAAATGGAAGTGGAACGATGGCCATTGAAATTTTTTAATGTGGATTGCTATATGTCATTTCCAAATTATCAATCTAAATGAGTGTTTTTATTCAATTTAAATTGTATTATAGATTTTTTTTTAAATGTATTTTTGATATCAAAAAACTATTTTAATTTTACATACAACCCGTGAACCCAAGCCAACTCAATTCGTTAATAACCAAGTTGGTTGGTTCGAATTTAATAGTGAAAATGTGTGTTTGCTGATGAACCCAACCCAATGTACATTGAACGGGTTGGGTAATAGATTAGGCCAAATCCGACCCAACCCAACCCGCGTAGACCCCGACATGTTAACAATTTCCTTAAGTTTATTAGAATATTTTACTTGTTTTTATTTCTTTTTGTTTAAAATAGGAATAAATCAAGAGAATATGAAGAATGAATGTATTTAATGCATTTTAAGGTGCCTTGAAATCTAAGATTGATTTTATGATAATGGGATTATCTCTTAATGATAATGATAAGAATGTGGAAATTCAAGTAAAATCAAGTATTGAGAAGCTAAAAGGTCAAGAACAAATAATCGATCATACTTCCCTATAGTGTTCATTGTAAAGATCATTCTACACTTTGTAACTTGTAGGGAAGCTGTTGTCAATTTTGAACTTATTAGCTTCCTTTACTCTTTCTTGCATATTATTTACTCACTATCTGTCCGAGTATGGTGTCCATCTAATTATATCTGCACAATTATATAATGTGTAGAGAACATATATAATTGTATCTAGAGTTTAAAGAAAAGGAGGTGTTGAGTAGTTGTGGGGGATTAAGATTAAACTTTTTGGAATTTTTTTTTTTTTTGAACCATAAATTTTTTGGAAGTTAAATGCTAATTATTTTTTTATGTGACGAATGAAGCTATATATTTTAGCTTTTACTAAAATATTTGTATTATCGAAAAAAAAAATTCTACTAAAATATGTGGAGAGAAAGGACTGCATATTATATTATTTGATTTGTAAATAAAATGATAAGGAAAGTCATCAAATAAATTAAAAAAATTATATATGAAAAAAAAATTAAAGAAAAAAGAAACATGAAAAGTCATCTAATAAATATTATATAAGTGGAATGGAAGTGATGTGGCATTGTAAAGTGGTTTAATTGGTTGTAAGTGGCTTGCGGATTAGGGTTTTCATAGGTGATAGGAGAACTCTTTAGGATTTATATATATAATAATCTCCATCACTGGTTTATGATTTATGATTATTCTTCGGTAGTTTTCTCTTTTTCATCCTTTGATCTTTCTTGAAAAATTAATTACACAACAAATTATATAACTATTATTTTACTCATCTCTGCAGTTTAATATCTCTCATTTTTATGTTGTTTTATGGATAATAATTTGATTTCTTTTGAGATTTCCTTTCAAACATTCACTTGGTGGAATTATATGTTATAACACCATAATCCTTAAGCGCGTAATTATTAAATATAAACAAATAAACACCAAGTAATTGTGTCCCAAAAACCCGCCGCAAATGTTTGCAACAAGCAGATTTACGGTGGACACAAAACCGCCGCTAATCTACTTTTTTGGCCGTTTTTTCCCCTTTCCGTCGGCTTTTGGCCGCCACAAATGATCAATTTTCTTGTAGTGTAATATTTTTGTTGTTCTATATTATTAATTAAAAAATGAAATTAATCAATATATTAATAAAATTAAAAAATATTGTAAAAAAAAATAGTTATTAAATGGTCATTAGCGTCACTTTACTGAATAAAATTCTTGAAACAACTTATTTTTGTTTAACATAAGAATTTTTAATGAGTTTCACATATTAGTAGTAGTGTTTTTTTTTTTTTCATCTTTCTCAACTATGTGAGTATCTTAAGTACTATCCTCCAACATCCATCCACTTTCTCTGCATTCTTAATAAATCCAAGAAATTTATAAATTAATGTTAAAGTAAGAAAAAAATTAATATTATGAAAAATATATAATATTAGTTATTATAATAAATCGTTTAATTCCTAAAAAATGTATCATCCGAGATTCCCAGTTTTAGTATTAAGATTATTTATATGATAATTTGTTTAATTATTTATTTGTAGATAATTTATAAAATTGTTTTTGTGTGATTAAGGGTATTGTGGTGATTTGTGCTGATAGACTTGTTAATATGAATTGCTGATAAACTCTATTTTGAGCATCCCCTTCAAGAGTAGTTCAATTTGTATCTCATGATTTGTAGGGTGTTTCTTTCCAAGACTAATTTCACCATAGTTATTTTTTCCTTCGGCTTAGGCCCCATTGAATAAAAAAAATCAAAAATCTTATATGTGGAGGAGCATTGTTGTTGAAATCGCGTGTTAACCCGTAAAATAGCCTGATGTTACATTTTTAGGTATGGAAATCGGTGGTAAACTCGTTTTTTTTAGTAAACTCGTGAAAAAATCGATTTTGAACGAGTTAACTCGTAGTAAAATCGGTAAAAGTGGAGTTCATAGTTACACTGATGACCTACTATATTAGCACTTCTTCATGTAGAAGTGGAGTTCATACTTCATAGAAATGCAAACTAGAGTTCATAGTTAGTTACACTCATTAAAAACACTTCTTTATGTCAAATAGAGACATAGATGCCTTATATCAGATTAAGAGAGTTAAGTTTCATTATATAAAAAAAAAAAAAGAGTTTGATAGATGAAATGACATATTAATTACAAACTCATACACATAAGTGGAAGAGCTGGGATTCGAAACTCTGTCATAACGTTCGACCTAATAATTTCGACATTTTAACCAGCTGAATTATGATGTATGGACAATTTCTCAATTTTTTTGAAAAGTAACTATTGTGTATTTTCATCATAGTTATTTTTTGGAGAAACCAAACAACACATTTAAACAATTTTAATTAATTATAATGGGTTTACACTGAAGTGTAGGGTGTTTCTTTCCCAAACTATATTAACACTTGTTCATATAGAAGTAGAGATCATAGAGATGCAAACAAGTGAACCTGGACTAAAAATTAAACAAAATGGAAATGAGACAGCTGAAATCGATCGAGTTGCCACATTCTATTCTTCCTTGTTCATTCTTTATCCTCTGTTTTTAAGATTCCAAGATATATAAAAGTTTTGAATGGAATCAAATCTGTGAAAGTGAGTGACATCATGTTATTACAGCAACATGGTCTTGTAAATATGTGATGCAAATTCAGCCAGAAATGTTCCTATATATTGATATTTTGGAATTTTATTCTTCTTCCTTTTCATAGTGTATCTATTGTTCAATTTTTACTTTAATTAAATGTCAAAATTATATGATACAATTTTTAACTAATTAATAAATTTAAAATTTTATTGTTAATATAAAAAAATCATAAAGCAATATATGATTGATCCATCGGATTAATCGGTCTTTAGACCGGATACCGAGTTTTCAAAAAATATAAAAAAAATCATATCCTCTGTATTTTAAATTTAAGCTTGTAAGTTATAAAATAAATATATGTGATAAAATTAAAATTTGGCATTGATAAACAGAGCTTAATATTATCGTATTTTTTGTGGGAGAGTTTTGGTTTTCCCCGTAAAATCCCACCAAATTCAATGAGGACTAAAAACATCGAAAGGTGGAATCGGAAAAAAAAATACAACACAAAAAAAATCAAAACTAGCCCATAATTTACAGGGTAAAAGTGCTATTAACCCTAACATTTACTTGAATTTTACAATGCATAAGTGACAAGACCATAAAAAATATAGTTGGGACCTTGTCTTAGATTTTGAAGAATTTAATCACTTTAGCGCTATGGCACATCACTAAGAAGAATATTTTTCTTTCCAAAATAATCACTACCCACACAAATTCATTGCCAAAACATCCTGACTAAGTTCATTGCCAGTTCCTATTGCCAAACATCCTGAATAAGTTCATTGGCAACAAAAATTTTCACATATTTTTGTAATTTGAACACCATGTGTACATGTGCTATATATAGTAGCTTATAGCTAAGCATTATTTAGCCAAGGCAGCAAGGTAGTGAAGTAGATCTACCTCATTAATTAGCTTCTAATTTGTTGATTGTCTCTTAGAGTCCCTTTGAACGCTTCATGCGTGAAACTATTATCTATTTGGTTTAAAATCCGTTAGAATAGATAGTCCTTTCTTCAATGAAGTGTTTGGGGGAACTCTTAGGTTCAACCAACACTACTATATACACCTCTATTGTTCAATTACGAAAATATAAGTATGTTATTGAAATACTTCGTATACTCCTGATTTATGCTCTGACTTTTTTTGCTATTTAAAAAAAAAAGTTTGTTATTAAATTATTATATTATCGGGTAATATGGTCTTAGGTAATGGTCGAAAATCTTAGTCGGAAGAGTGAAAACTATTGCCAGATCAATATAAAATTGTTTTGAAAGCATCCTATTTACGATGCGTTTCTTATTGGCAACATGTTTTTTAGTTTTGTACCCAGACACCATACTTGGATAGATAGTGAGCAAACAAATAAAATGTCTGTTGAGAATAATGTCTAAATATCTTTTTGAAGATTTTAGAATTAAATATAATTTAAATTTATATTTTAAATAAAATAATATTATGATTTAAGATTTATATTTCAGTTTAGAATATTTAAGATTTGTTTAGAAATTTTAGAATTAGTTTGTTTTTAAATTATATGATTTGTTTTTATGTAGCTCTATATATATAGAGCCATATAGTTATGAATAATATAATGGAAAAAAAAAAAAAACAAGAGCATGAGAGTATTCTCCATGTAACAACCTGTTGTCTTCTCCGTTTTCTCCATCAAATATATCCCACCAAATTTCGCAATGCCAAAAACACCAAAAAACCATATCAGTGGCATCAGTGAAGGAAATCGTAATCGTATTATCAAAGATAAAACGCATCGGATTTTAAAATTTCGAGTTTCCTTCAATGGATATTGTGAACGTTCATGATCAGGGATAGATTGTTACCTTTGAAGAACCGTTCTTTGCTTTCGATCTAATCACGAGCACTGCAATTTAAATCACGAGCACAACAATTTGAAGAACACGAGCACCGCAACTTTTAAGATCACGAACACCGCAACTTGAGGAACCGTTCCTTCACTATCGATCACGAGAACCGCAATTGCAGCACCTCCACTTAGTCCACACGAACATGAACCTCCAACCACCAGTGTTAGTTGTTCTTGGATGAAGATTGAGGGAACTTGTGCGGTTTGGAGAAATTCAGAATTTCTCAAGTACTTGGAGAAATTCAGAACTTCTCAAGTACGAATTAGGGTTTCCAAAAGGTGTGAAAACTGAACTTCATAAGGCTTTATTTATAGAGTTTCTTATGTGGTCTTTAGTTCACACGAATTTGGACTTCTCAAGCCCAATATTCGTTTTTCACTAATTGCACCCCCCGCAATAAGTCTCACTTATTTTTCCCATTTTAACTGTCCTTATGTGTGTGTCCCTGTAGGTTCTTATGACGTTGGTAATAATATTAATCTTAATATTATAAACAGTGAGCGGTATCTAGCAACACATCACTGTTACCCAAGTTACAAGAATGTCATGTGATATGACTAACCTTTATGTGATAAATATCTTGTGCATAATTACCCTTTTGTCCTCATGTCTATATTGAACACAAGGCATAGTATGTCATCCTTGTCTAGTTCAATATTGGGCTCATAGACATATCTCCCATTATGTAGGAGGGACAAATTCCATCTAGGTCACTCATGTCCCTCAGCATGATATTCGTGGGATACACATCAACCAACTTTATAGTTATCCAGTTACGGATAACGTTTGAATGGCAACAAGGTATTACACTCCTACATCTAGGGTACACAGTGGTTTCAGGTCGAATGGTGGAATACATCTTTTATCACTATGAGAATAACTTATGACATTTCATAACATTCTATGTAGTATTCTCATGGTGGGTCAATCCGATATAAAGTTACCCTTAACATTTATATCTATGTGAAGACTTGATAACTCATTATCTATGATCAGTGAGACGTGAGACATTTATAGTATGTCTACCAACATAATAGTCTCTATGCTTTAATGTTATCCCATTTCACAATAAAGCTTGACTACGGATACGTTTAAGAACAGTGTTCTTATATTTAATGGATTCTCATGTTTAAGTCATACTTAACGTTCCATTAACGAATTAACTATTTTAGGGACTTTATTATTTTAACATATAAACATAATAAAGAAAAAGCCTTTTATTTGATAAGTAAATTATTCAATACATTAATTGGCCTCTAGGGCTTACACCAACAATCAGAGCGTCATCGTTCAGAAGGACCTGTGAAGATGGAAGAAGGAGAAGATGATGATGAAGATGAAGAAGAAGAAGACGAAGAAAAAGAAGAAATCAAAACCAAAAATCAATACATGAAAAGTATGATACCTACATGTATTATATAAACCAATAACCCATAACCACCCATGAATACGTCTTTATCATGAAGATGTAGAAAACCAATATCATAACCACATGAGTAGAAAAAAACCCACGAGTACATCTTTATGTGTTTACATGAAGATGTTAGAGGATAACAACCTTCATGGCTGACACCCTACTGTTACAAAACCACGAGTACATCTTTATGTGTGTTTACATGAAGATGTTAGGATAACAACCTCCATGGCTGACACCCTACTGTTATTCGGTTGAGGAGGAATGTTCAAAAAAAGTTTTTTCAACTCAAATTCTAGGTCGGATACAACACAAAGATATTCGGTCAAAGAGGATGATTGAGAAACAAAAAAAAAATTCAGCTAAAATCTCGGATTGGGTACAACAAAAAGATATTCAGTCAAGGAGGAGTGTTGAGAATAATATCTAAATATCTTTTTGAAGATTTTAGAATTAAATATAATTTATATTTATATTTTAAATAAAATAATATTAGCATTTAAGATTTATATTTCAGTTTAAAATATTTAAGATTTGTTTAGAAATTTTAGAATTAGTTTGTTTTTAAATTATATGATTTGTTTTTATGTAGCTCTATATATAGAGCCATATAGTTATGAATAATATAATGAAAAAGAAAAACAAAGAACATGAGAGTATTCTCCATGTAACAACCTGTTGTCTTCTCCGTTTTCTCCATCAAATATATCCCACCAAATTTCGTAATACCAAAAACACCAAAAAAATCATATCAATGTCTTCATAGTTACCATTACACACTGCACAATTAAATGGACATTGGTTAACTTTGTCAGAAAATCTAGCACGAGTTGAAAAACACCCACGACAAATTGGCCAAACATGGACCAATGAGTCGTCGAAGTTGGAAAGAATCACTGAGTTCTTCGACCCATATACAATAACACACTCTAATGGAATAATTCCTTTTTTTTCTCAACTTCCAAATCAATTTATCTGCAATGACTTTATGAATAAGACGTGTTATGACATGCAAATATGCATGGTTTTGGTAGTATTTTTATTAAATAAAGGGTTAAATATGTTTTTGGTACCTATAGTTTCGTTGAATTTTATTTTTATTCCTTTAAGATTTTTTCCACACTTTTTAATCCTTGAAGTTTTTCCCGTTAGTGTTTTTAGTCCCTACTTTTCATTCAACTCGTGCATATTATTCGAAATTTTAAATTTTTTTCTACGGTCATGTTTAGTACATTATATGAATCTCTCTCACAAAAGTTAAAAACAATTTAACAAGAGATTAAATAAATATGAATCTTTTAGTTTCTTGCATATAAAAATTCATAAATAATTTATCTTATGTTAAAAAATTCTAAATTTTTATCGGAGATGTTCTTATAATATTATAAACATGAATACAAAAAATTATTCAAAAATGTAAAACTATACAAGATATACAAGAGTTTGATTAAAAGTAGGGACTAAAAACACTGACGAAAAAATCTTCAGGGACTAAGAAATGTGAAAAAAATCGTCAAGGACTAAAAACGAAATTCTGCGAAACTATAGGGACCAAAAACATATTTAACCCTTAAATAAAGGGAAGAATACACTAATCTCCCCTAAGGTCTTTTTAAATGACACAACATCCCCTCTATTTTTATATTTGACACTGACCTCTCTTGATATCTCTTAAAATAGATAAAAACCTCCCTTCTCAACTTAACACCGTTCACTAATCCGTTAACCATTCATCTAATTTTACACTAGACACTAACCTCCCTTAAATCTCTTAAAATGGATAAAAACCACCATTATCAACTTAACACTACTTTTTTAAAAACTATTATTTTTCCATGGAAGTCATACTAGATGTGGTTTTTTAAACTCAAAAGTTCAAGCACATAACAAACAAACTCGTAAGTTATACAAATATATGTCCAGCCAATACAAAATGTGCTACCCATTATATTTTGATGAACATTATCATCAAGAACGTTATCACCTGCATATTAAACAATAGCAGAAGATAGAACCATTAGCACTAATAGAAACAGAAACATGACAGAATCAAATTGTAACTATCAATTTGGCAATGACAATTAACATGTATTAATACATCATATTCCCAAAAAAAACTGTTATACATCATATTCCCAAAAAAAGGTGAATTTCCATCAAAATATCTCCAAAATCATCTGCATATCTTCAAAATATCTCCAAAATCATCAATGCCAAATGGAAAGAATAAAAAGAGTAAATAAGAGGCATCAAAACAAATAGATGAAATAGAAAAACGAGTTACCAAGAAAGCGGCGAGAACAAAAGCGCGGTGAAACGTTACCGAGAGTGTGGCGCGAAGAAAAGTGACGAAGATGAAGGATAGCCAATGTTTAAGTGTTGTGAGAACAAAGTGACAGTAAGATCTGTCAATTTTCTTTGGAGGGAAAATGAAGAGATGAAGAGACTATGAACAGAAGAAGGAGGAGAAGCTCAAACAAAATAAGTGTGCGTGTGTTTCTAATTTTTGTTAACGGTGTTTAACTCAGTTAACGACAGGGGAGTTTTGTGTTGGCAGATTCTATGGTGCGGTCCAAGGAAAAACCGTTCCAAAACGGTCCCTTGATCAGCCAATAGGAAGCAAGGGCTGACTTTTTGCTTGCCACGTAGGATGGACATGGTGCAGCATCAATGTGTGCACCTTCAATCTTTTTAAATTCCTACTATGGCCCAAACATGTTAAACTTAAAACATATGACCCCTAAACATATTTAACTTAATATATTTAACCCTTAACAAAACATAGATACTTTCCTTGACAAAACAAAAGAAAAACGCGAACTTGACTCAAAAAAGGAAACACGAACTTCATCTTCTTCCCCAATCTTCTTCAACTTTGATTCATCTTGTCTACCAACTTCTTGCTCCGCCACACAGACGAATCGAAAAAAGGTACGCATATCTTCTCCACTGTTCATCTTCTTCCGCCACTGTAAAACCCATTGTTCATCTTCTTCTTCCAGCCACTGTAAAACCCTTTCAATATTTTCAATTTTTTATACGATTTGGGTATTTGGGTTTAGGGTGTAATGTTTTCAATTTTTTATACAATTTACAATTTGGGTGTAGTATATGGGTTTGGTTTAGGTATCTGTATTTGGGAACAAGGTTAAGTATTTTGAATTATTAAAATTTAACTATTTCGAATTTCAATATGTAATTTATTCAATGTGTTAGTGTTAATTTCAAATTGGGAACAAGGTATTATCTGTGTGACAGACATAAAATTTCTCTCTGTGTGGGTGTTAACATGAACGATGCATGAAGATGTGCAGGTTGTTTGTGTATAAACTGAAGCATGCTAGTGAGTTGTTTATGGTTGCCGTTGTCTTATGTTGTGTTATATATTGACAGATTGAAAATGGAAAACTTCCAAAACTACAGAGATGTTGATGTTCATTCATCTGCAACCGATTCATCTGATGCATCTTCAGAATCTGATGAATATTACAGTAGTGAAAATATTGAGGATGAAGATGGTAATGATACTGTATCGGCTGCAGATCAAAGCTCAGATGATGAAGAGGTTGCTCACAATGACGATGATGAGGATGCTTTTGAAGCGGGCGTGTCAACGGACCAAGCAACTGCAAGTGATAAATTCTTAAGCATTGATTCCATCACTGCTGAGGAAATTAGTGCCATGGAATTTGTAAGTGAGGCTCAGGCTTATGATTTTTATTACCAATATGCAAGACGTAAAGGTTTTGCCATTCGGAGAAGCTCTACTAAGCGTAAAGGGCCCACCGGTAATCGAATCATAGTAATGAGGGAGTTCGTATGCAACAGGGAAGGCTTAAGAAACAAGAAGCACATGACTAGGGTGGATATATAGGCGTAGAGAACACCGTCGGGTTAGTCGTACTAAATGCACAGCTAGGCTACGTGTGCTCTACAAACCCAAAGAAAACAAATATGTAGTGTCAATATTTAATGAGACTCATAACCATGAATTAACTCCAGCTAAGTTTGTCCATTTACACCCTGTTTATCGTAACATTTCTGAATCAGATAAAGCTCAAATTAATGGTCTTCATACACATGGGATCAGAACTTGTCATATAATGGGATACATGGTTGCTCAAAAGGGGATATACTGATGTTGGTTTTACAAAAAAAGATTTGTACAATTATTTCGATAAAAAGATGCGTGCTATTGTTAAAGATGGTGATGTTTCTGCTGCTTTAAATTATCTGAATGTGAAATCATCTACCGATCCCATGCTATATGCAGAGTATTCTGTCAATGGCGAAGGGCGTTTGAAAACACTTTTTTGGGCAGACGGAATAAGTAGATCTGATTATTTCTGTTTTGGTGATGTTGTTGCGTTTGACACAACATACAAGAAAAACAAATACAATTATCCACCGGTTATTTTTTCTGGGTGCAGCAACCACTTACAAACTGTCATATTTGGCGCTGCATTGGTGTCGGATGAAACGACTGAGACGTATAAGTGGTTGCTCGAGACCTTTTTAGAGTGCATGCAAAATAAATATCCAAAGGGAGTTGTCACAGACGGGGATGGGGCCATGAGGGAGGCTATAAAGCAGATATTTCCTGATGCAAACCATAGGTTGTGTGCTTGGCACTTGAACAAGAATGCAGGTGATAATATAAAGAATGCTGATTTTTTAAATGGATTTAGAAAAGCAATGTTCACAAACTTTACACCTGAGGAATTTGAAGAATTTTGGTCAAATCTACTGAAGGATGCTGGACTTGAATCAAATGCTTGGGTTGCCAAAACATATGAGAACAAGTTACTTTGGGCTACTGCATATCTACGTGAAAAGTTCTTTGGTCGTATAAGAACTACGTCTCAATGTGAAGCAATCAATGCAATAATCAAGAATTATGTAAGGAAGAAAGGGTGCATTTATGAATTTATGCATAATTTTAAACAGGCATTGCTAGGGTACAGAAACAGTGAACTAGTTGCTGATTTTAAATCCAAGTTTACAGATCCTGTGTTGTCAAGTCATCTGGATTTGATTGAGGCCGATGCTGCTAGAATTTACATGGCAGAGGTTTTTATGGAAGTAAAAGAACAAATATCGAAGGTTGTTGCATTAATTCGGAAGGAACGGTTTACAATGGGGGATACGAAGATTTATATGTTGACAAAATATTGTGATTCTAATTATGCAAGACAAACTGCATATGATGTTTCGAGTCAAAAACTTCGGTGTTCCTGTAGATTGTTCGAGTCTCGCGGGCTTCCATGTTCTCACATCTTTTATGTGATGAAGGGAGAAAGTATTGATCACATTCCTGCTAGTTTGGTTTTGAGCCGTTGGACCAAGGATGCCAAAGCTGGGTTCTTGAACATGAATTCTAATGACGACGTAGATTCCAAAATGATGGAGCAAGCTCGGTTTAGTGCTTATTGTTCTGCTTTTACTGCTTTTTGCCAAAAAGCTTCCAAAAAGAATGGTGTTTATGGGGATATAGTGCATGACATAATGAAACTCCATCAAAAGTATTGTGATGATGAGGACCCTGATGATGAGTACCCCGAAAACGAAAAGGTAGGTGATACAAAGACTGTGAATGGGAAAGGAGCTCCTAAGAGAAAAAAGACGCGCATGAAAAGCATCAGACACTGTAAATACTGCCAAAGTATCCATCATGATGCGAGGAATTGTCCAGTAAAACTGTCAATACCTTTTCATCAAAAATGTTATTCTCATTCTCTAGACCTTTGCATTGAATATTATATTTTAGTTATTTTTTATTATGTTTTGCAGGAAAAGCCGGAATGGGCAGATGAAGATGTTGCGGTTGACTCGGTTTCGATAAATGGTTCTTCCAGCCATAAACAAAAGGTAGATTCAGTTTTAATAAACTATTGCCATTAGATTTACATTTTTTTTCGAAATAATAATAAATTTTTATCTACAGAGAACTAAGAAGAAATCCAGATTTGATGTTGGTAGTAGTAGCAGGCAAAAGAAATGTTAACGGATACCTCAATGTGAAACCGGTCAAAGTGCTAACGGTACAACAAACCGGATTGGCCGGCAAAAGAAATGTTAACAAATTTGAATGTTATTAGATGCACTTGTGGATAATTAAATTGAATTTATGTTATATTTAGATCTTGAGTGTAAGTACTTTGTTGTTGATAAATAATTCCCATTAAGAATTATCATATGATGATTTCTGCTTCATGATTTTTACATTGCAATCTGTGCTATCATTGCGCCATTTTTTGGAGATAAAAACTGCTATCATCAGGGTTGTTACAAAAAATAATTTAAATAGGGGGGGGGTGCAAACAGCAAGTAGTTGTAGCCTGAGGGGTGTAAACACAAGACAGCAAAACTATTGAGTGGGCTGGGCTGGTGGAAGTAGATTAATGAAAATTGGTATATGCATTTAGAGTTCGTTCATAAAAAAATTTATTCTCAATTTTTGTTTTGTTTCAATTATTTATTAAATTAAGGGAATAATTGATATGATTAATTGCTTTTTGTTTGCTATAAATATTTCTTTTGAGTATCACAATTTTTATATCATTACGAAATACATTATAAAATTCTTCTCAAAATTTCTTTGGTTTACTCTTCTTCGTCGAAACAATGAAACTACTTTCTTATACTCATATTTTTCAAATAATTGAATGTTCAAATTGAATTTTAATGATCAGAATTAATATTTGATTTTATTTTTTTGTTTGACTTTTGTATCACTATCTCATGTGGAAGATCTAACAAACCTATGTTGCCCGGGTGTTAGTACGGTACCGGTATCCGATACCAGTACTGATACGGGGTACTTCATTTTTAGAAAAACTAAGGTACGGGTACGTCCCTATAATTTTTTTTAAATATAATTATATAAATTAAATAATAGAATTATATTGTTAAAATAAATAATTAAACATAAAAAATATCACACCACAATATTCATCTCTACGAATGTTCCACATTTTTGTTGCGCTTTCATTATAAGCATTACTATTTCTCTTTCTCGAGAGAATACGAAGATTTGTATGAATAAAAAACTAGATCTTCAATTCTCTTTGAATTTAGTCTATTCATTTTTAAAGAATGAGTTAATAATTTCAATGGCTGCTTTTTTAATGTTTATGTTCAGTTTCAGCTGTTTCAATAATAAAATCCGATGATCCACAATGGTTTTTCTTGTGTCCTCGTCATTACAAGTATGCAAAGAGTAAAAGGATTAACATGGCAACAAAGTATGGTTTTTGGAAACCTACCGAAAAAGATAGTAACATTAAGATTAGGGGTACTAATAATGTTATTGGGACTAAGAAGACTCTTGTTTACTACAAAGGTCGTGCTCCTCATGATGTTAAGACTCACGAGGGTTATATATGAATATGATAATGTTACCTTTCAAGATAACCGGGTTTGTTTTGTTACAAAAAGTTTTTAACTTTTTAATGTTTTATAGTTTATATCATCATGATCATACCAAGCCAATCTTTTTTGGTTTTTGTTGTCAAGAGCATTGTTCAGAAACACGAGTTTATGATTTTGAAGCATTTGGCTTAATTTGACTTGGTACCACTACTAATCTTTTTCAGTTTATCTTAAGTATTGTCGAAATATTCTTGCAAAGAATGGTAAAATAGTGTCATTTTAATTAATAATAATGTTTTTTTTTTTTTTTTGAAAAAGCCAATAATAATGTTTTCTTTTCTCAACTTTTTTCTTAAAATGTTGATTATCCACCAATATTTTGTAGAGGACTTTTGTTACATGTACATTTATTAACACAAAAAATTACAATCTTACCCTCACTTTACGTTTTGGAGAATACTAGTTTTTTGTTGCCATATTTTGAAGGATAACTTTATATGTTAAATTAATAATTAGTATTTAATTTAATTTAAAATGATTTATGTGAGACAAACCCATAATAGTAATTCGTTGTTAATGTTACAATGCTGGACTAGGATTGTATGACTTTAAAGCGGGAAATTCACCCTGACTTTTAGCATATCTCATCCCTCCGATCAATCATGTGAACTAAGTTATGCCACCTGTCGTGCAACTTTATTTAATAAAAAATGAAAAATAAAACTGATTGAATCAAAGAGAAAGATGCGCAACAGAACAACAAACCTCTTCCACCCTTCCACCTCCCACCGCCGTCGCACCACCTTCAACCTTCAATCTCCACTGTCACCGATCGATTACTGACATAGAGTTATGTTACAGATTCAATTTTTTTCCTTCTGATTTAAATTTTTCCATAGAATGGATACGTTTAGGGTTCTTAAATCTGAAAGTAAGGAAAGTTAAAATATGTAGGTCACAAGTAGATTATTGAATTATTGCAAATATTTAAATAGTTGTTGCATGGGAATTTTGTTTGTGATACATCGTGAAATATTTACGGCCACATTATAGTATGATTGAAGGATAAAACAAAAGTTCACTTAATATGGTTTATAACCTAATTAAATTCACTATGTGTTTGTTTTGTTGCAGGAACAACAGTGGAAGGGGCTAATGAATATTGGAGTAGGGCGCAAGATGAAGGATGCAAAGTTGTTTTCTTTAGTGGTAAGCTTTACTTAGTTGAGTCTTGTAATTTCGGTTCATGTTGGTATTTCGGTTCAAAGTCGTGTTTTATATGAACTATCTCAGTTGGATACAAAAGAAAACACAGTTTACAAACTCATTCAATCCTTTAACCGCACGTAGTTGCAAAATGTAAAAGTCATAGATCATAACAGCAAAATATAATAGTGCATGCTTAAAAGCAGCATTAATGTACTTAGACTTACACAACCAAGCAAAATATTAATGTTCAAATACTACTTATACAAGTAGCATTTTTAATGTTCAAAGAATTAATTTGTAGCCAAAACCAACCACAACCACCCACAAATCACCCACAATAATCATCAAACTCTTTATCAATCGGTAAAAAATGATAAAGGGTCCACTTTCTTTGCCACATCTTTCCAATTATGATCAGCCTTTGCCAAAACATCTTCTTTCAACACATTATTACCTGATTTCACCAAATTAATGGCAAGTCTCATCCTTGATGCAGTATTAGCCTGTATATATATATAATTATGAACATTTAGGACAATCAGAGTTATAGTTCCAGGGGAAATGATTAATAAATATTGTTCACTAGTATTAAACTTACCCTGACGTTGGGCCAATCGGTCCTGTACGGACACTCTATCATCCATTTAGAAACCCACACTCCAGAGTCGTTACTGTAGACAGTCATTAAATTCATTAGTTACAGTAGTTAATATCAATCAATTAAAAATATTGTAAGGTTTTAGAGTAGTTACGATTCAGATCTTTGTTGATCAATATATTTGGGTTGATGTACAGCGAAGTTTGATAAAATTCTTTCTGGACAAAATGGAGTCAGATCTTCACTAAAAGACTCATGCATCAATATTTCCTCAAGAAATATGGCCTGCCGCACAAGAAAAACTAAATTTAAGGAAATGTTGACTTTTAGCACAAAGGATTGTTTTACTTAGTCTTAGGGAACAACAAACATTAATTTACTTAGTGTTGGACTATATATATATACATATATATATAAGGGTGTACTTGAATGCATACCATTTTTAAAATTGCACGACGACGAAAATTATCTCTTACAGGACAATTCAAAGAGTCCAGCCAAATCAATGTCCTTCGGATAAAGTCAACAACCAAAAGATACCAATGGTTACCCTAGTCATTCATTGGTATAATCATCTGCATACATGTAATATTGTCAGTGTATATAGTATAACCCTTGTAATATTAGTTAAGTCAGGATTAGCCAACTGATTAGTTAATAGAAGATGAAGCAACAATCTAACACACAACTTACCCTGCTAACAGCTGGTTTTGCAGTCATGTAATCAGCTTGATATAATTCCCTCACATGGTCAGCATCTTTATGTTCCTCCAAGGCATATCGCTGCAATAAAAATAAAATATTAAATCGATTTGAAGTGAACATTTAATACTAAAGGAATGTACATGTTTAAATCGTTTTTGTCGTAGTAATTACCGCAAACTCAGTAGGCATATACCAAATGGACCTTGTTTTTCCAATTGTAGACATCAGCCAATTTTGTCTGGCAACGACTAGATTAATAATCTGCATGTATTATGAATTAGATATTAGCAGTAATTCACATTAATAGGATTATTTTACTTAGTGTGGGATAAAATAACCTTCTCATCAAGATGACATCTTGGCATTAGTAACTTCAAAGCTTTCCTATCTCCAACTACATTTGTAGTTGATTGTATCAAAACCTCGTCACTACAAACAAAGTTGATATCATAATCAAACTAACTGTGATATATAATCTTACAATTAGGTTTTAGCACATGCATTGAAAAGACAAACCCAAACAGGTCTTCAGGACCAGGCTTGAATATATAGGCAGCTATGTAAGCACAAACGTTACTCAGATCAATTGCTTCAATCGGTCTGAACGTCATTGGCATCCACTGTCATAGAAGACATTAATCAAATTTTAGTAAAGCAGAAATTTAAATAATGTAATATGTAATTTTAAGTTAAATTCAAACTAAATAACCAATACTTACTATAGGAATATGAAAATCATGAGCAACCCCTTCACATCCAACAGGGCCAGGTGGATGGTAATTGAGGTAAAAGTCAGCATCATCTTCTTCCTCTAACTGAGAGAGACGATGGTTCCTAATGACACTTAATTCCATGTCACTGGATACCATATCATTATCTTTTACATCTTCAGATTTGTTGTACTTCTTAGTGGTATCATTTGGAATACTGCATAAAAAAAGGTTAGCACATTCAACTTCACTCATCATAACTATTAAGTTTCTATTTCTAATACTTTATTTAGTTAATTAAATGATACATGGTGTGTTTCACCTTTAGTGAGTTTAACTATGTCAGCTAGTAATTTGCAGTTATGGTATTCAAAATAACAATGAAGTCTAACTTGTCATTATATCCAAATGACTATCATTATATCCAAAAATCTAATTTTTTTAGCTGCTATCCTTATACTAACATAGTAACACACACACAGTTTTCAGTTTTGAGTGTTAAGTTTCACAAACACACGCATACACAGTTTTCAGTTCAGTTTTTTGTGTTAAGTTTCACACACACACACACACGCATACATAGTTTTCAGTTTAGCATCTCTGTTGACTCAAACACACACACAACAACAACAATCTCCAAAGAAAATATACACCTTTTTATGTTTAATAATCTATTGAAACACACACACAACAGTCTTCAAAAAAAATATGAAAATTCATGATAGCATAGAGTGGTTTTGAATTTACCTGGATGATGAAAGGATATGAATCTTAGTTTTTTGTTTCTTGTTGTGAGTTTCACTGGTTTTTTGTTTAATCTCCAAAGAATGACTGTGTTCTTCGTTCTGTCTTTTGCTTTCATTTTTTTTGGCCTTATTTTTAGGTTTGCTGGGTTTCTTGGTTGTTTTTTTCATTTTGGATGGTGATGGTTTGTTTCTGTTGCAGGAAACAAGTTTGAAATATGATGAAAATGAAAATAAGAGTTGAAGATAACAAAATGAGAGGTTTTGGTAATGCAAGTACTGCTAATTAGTTGGAACGGGAGTGTGTTGGAATTGCAAGCTAATACTAGTACTCTAGTATAGATTAAAACACGGGATTTTGTGTAAAAAATCCACTCCCCACGCAATCTGCTGCTGCATAGATGGAGTACATGTCAAAGGTCACCTAATACATACATAGTACTAATTGTAAAATAATGATCCAAGAGTATTTGTCTGATGGGGTTCTCTTGTATTTTTTGTTCTAATTCAAAGTCCTCATGGGACACTGAGGTGCACTTTAGATAGGGTTCTCATATTTAGATGGATTTCTAAAATAATTTTACACTAAAAGTGTATATCAATTTTCTAGAATTTGTTTTTGTCTAAATTTAAATGCATCAAAGTAACTCATCTACCGTGAAGTATATGTTTCACTTCCACAATACTCTAAAATGCCTCTGTATAAAAAGTCTAATAAAACCCAGTGAAACATCACATTCTTTCGTATCATTTCTTCTTACATTTCTTCTTCATCGATCTTGTTTGTTATTCTTTTTGTACCATTTCTTCATCACCTCTTTTACATTTTAAACTGTACATCAAACTTTAATAGTATAAAAAATGTCCCTAATAGGGTTTAGATTTGATCCATCTGATGGAGAATTTGTGAATCACTGTCTGAGACACAAAATTGTTAATAATTAGTTTAGAGTCAACAACATAGCTTATATTCAACTTTTTAACTTTGCAACATGAGATTTACTAGGTATATATTGTTAAAATTCTTTCTACACAAAACAAAAACAACAAAAAGTGTATATCAATTTTCTAAAATTTGTTTTTGTCCAAATTTAAATGCATCAAAGTAACTCATCTACCGTGAAGTATATGTTTCACTTCCACAATACTCTAAAATGCCTCTGTATAAAAAGTCTAATAAAACCCAGTGAAACATCACATTCTTTCATATCATTTCTTCTTACATTTCTTCTTCATCGATCTTGTTTGTTATTCCTTTTGTACGATTTCTTCATCACCTCTTTTACATTTTAAACTGTACATCAAACTTTAATAGTATATATTGTTAAAATTCTTTCTACACAAAGCAAAAACAACAAAAGGGTTTTTGTTTTTGTTCTACTAAATTTTTTTTTTTCTCATTCTTTTGTTTCTATGTTATAGCATTGTTGAAGATAAAGGATGACAAAGAATGACTTTTTTTCGATTGTCTTGATGGGATGAACAAAACAAGCTTAGGGTATAGTAGAAAAATCAAATATGACTCTTGGAAGAAAATGGGTAGAGATCGTGAAATTAAGGCAAAAGGAACAAACACTGTTATAGGCCTTAAAAGGACTCTGGTTTTCAACAAACATGATCATGAAAAGCCGTATGGTTTTTCTTATTTTGTGTTTAAATGAAAAAATGTAAAAATGTAAACTATGTAAACGGCCCGAGTTTGATTCTCGAGTGGATTTTATAGCAGTATCTACCCGATCCAACACATAATTCAACACATGTTATACTACATACCAGTATCTACTATAAAATTGATCACTTTCACATTCACTTCATGCATACATGATGTTATCACATCATTACATATGGATAATATTTGTGATTTATGTCAAATCCATTGACGTATATCAGATGTAGTTGTCCAAACATAGGTACTAGTAGTACTTTATAATTAATGTAGCTGTCCAATACTATAGCGTGAATTTATTCCAAAACTTAAAGGATGATTTGATTTCAAAATGACAATCAATGTGTAGTCAACATAATATTATGTACATGTAATGATGTGATAACATAAAACATATCAGTGTTGAAATTAGGGGGTGGCTGGGGTGGACCACGATTTGACACATCCGTTGGAAAATTGAAAAATTACTATATTAACCTTGACAATTTACTAAAACTAAAAGCACATCAACATATATACTTATTTGCGCACCAATGTTTCAAAACGCGTTTGTGGCCCGTTGGTTCTCATGAAGTGTTGTTATCCCCTTCTTCTAAAAGGTTGCGTGTTCTACTCCTTCCAACCCCATTTTTTTGATTTTTTATATTTTCCCTTTCAAAAAACTCATTTTCAATGCCAACATTGAACCCATGCACTTAAAAGACCAAAACATTTTCTCAATACAAAATGGTTGGAAATACAAAATTATTTGTTAAAACAAAATGAAATTGAGACTAATTTTTAACGCAAAACGGTTACAAAAATATCTCGGATCTTATTTGTTAACAAATCGATAGTTGTCATATAATTAGTTTGATGTATTACTATTGGATAAGTCTATTATGCACCCCAATTTTGACAGTAATAAGTATCATATATGACTACATATTGGTTATCATATATGACTTCACAGGCAGGAGGTAATGATGTGATCCCACTTTCACATTCACTAATATCAGTTCATGCATACATGATGTTATCACATCATTACATATGGATAATATTTGTGATTTATGTCAAATCCATTGACATATATCAGATGTAGCTGTCCAAACAGAGGTACTAGTAGTACTTTATAATTAATGTAGTTGTCCAATACTATAGCGTGAATTTATTCCAAAACTTAAAGGATGATTTGATTTCAAAATGACAATCAATGTGTAGTCAACATAATATTATGTACATGTAATGGTGTGATAACATAAAAGATATCAGTGTTGAAATTAGGGGGTGGCTGGGGTGGACCACGATTTGACACATCCGTTGAGAAATTGAAAAATTACTATATTAACCTTGACAATTTACTAAAACTAAAAGCACATCAACATATATACTTATTTGCGCACCAATTTTTGAAAATGCGTTTGTGGCCCTTTGGTTCTCATGAAGTGTTGTTACCCCCTTCTACTAAAAGGTTGCGTGTTCTACTCCTTCCAACCCCATTTTTTTGATTTTTTATATTTTCCCTTTCAAAAAAACTCATTTTCAATGCCAACATTGAACCCATGCACTTAAAATACCAAAACATTTTCTCAATACAAAATGGTTGGAAATAAAAAATTATTTGTTAAAACAAAATGAAATTGAGACTAATTTTTAACGCAAAACGGTTACAAAAATATCTCAGATCTTATTTGTTAACAAATCGATAGTTGTCATATAATTAGTTTGATGTATTACTTTTGGATAAGTCTATTATGCACCCCAATTTTGGCAGTAATAAGTATCATATATGATTACACATTGGTTATCATATATGACTTCACAGGCATGAGGTAATGATGTGATAACCCTGCTATTTTTTATGGCATCCAATATAATATTATGATATTTTTACTAGCCACTAGAAATAGAAAATTAAAATTAGGAATCACAAGAAACTGTAAATTTCAGCTGCCACACATTATTAGTTTTTTTCTTTTTCATTACCAAAACGTACCGGAATGGTTACTTCTTTAAATTTTTTTAACATTTAACTCAAATCACTCTCTTTTTAAAAGGTTCTTTCTTTGGGTTATTAATTTGGTTAAGGGTTTGTTTACAATATAATTCATTGCTCTGACTTCCTTTTTGTTTGGAAGGAATTCAATTTTATTAATGGGTTTGTTACTGGAGATGTGCTCAACTTTAAGTTTGTCAACCAAGCAATTAACAATGTCATGAAAGTTGTCAAAACTAATTCGTTTAGATGCGCAACTTTGCTCATTGGAATGCAACCATAATTGGAAACCAAAGTATTAGACATACACAATCAGGAGAACTTATCACCATACATAACCATATATAACATTGTACTTGACATACACAAAAAGGTGATCTAATCACCATAACACATTACAAACTTCAAGTTAACATTACAATACGATGATTTCAAACACATTACAAACATAACACAGGAAACACATAAAAGGATTAAAGCACATCAAAGTGCAATGCATCAAGTTGAAGGGTTATAAACGACGATTTCTCACAACCTTAACAACCAATACTTTGGGAGGATTGTCTAGCACAAACTTCAGCTTATCATTGGCTTTCAGCTTGAGACTTCTCAAAAAGTAAGCAAGTACGTTCCCTCCTATGTGGTAATGTAGACCTATTAAGTCTGCCTTAGTCACAGTGCAAGTAATGGAGTCATTTGTCGTTGAGTTGTCAACAACAAGAGGCTGATCGGGAATGAATGGACTGTCATTGCTAACACTTGGTGGGAAGATCTACAAAAAAAGAAATTAAACTTGTGTAAATAAAAACTAAGTTGATTAAAAAAAATTAAATTAAGTAAATGAAATTAGTAAGTAAATAATGGCTTTTCTGTTTACCAGAATGCCATGTCCTAATGTAATTCTGGGGGTAACAATTTCTTCCCATTCGTAAGGTCGTCTTCCTCCAAACTTGACATTGGGATGAAATGCCTCCCTCATAGCCGAGGTAATCTGCAACCACTGAACAGGGACGTAGCAATCCTCATCATCATGAGCAGTAGGCACATGAAAATATGTTGGCATCACTATAATGCTAAGATCATGAAGCCTCATTTGATGATAGTTGGTTGGATGATGTACGCCCAGGTATTGAATGTCATCTCCATTGTCATCAACAAACCTCATGTTAAATTGGTTGTAACCAGGTTCATAGTTGAAAATGACATTTTGTGGTCTAGTGAAACCACAATACCTTGCCAACATACGTCCACTCATGAAGCAATTGTACAGCTTCACTGTTAAAGTAGGAAAGTTCCAAAAGTTGTGAGAAGGGTCCTTAAAACAACCATCAGGAACTTTGCATATCTCCTGCTTCCAATTGTTCAGAAAGTGTTTTGGAATTTCAATCTCATCCTAAGTTAAAAATGGTAAATCAAACAAATTAGGGCAGTTATAGGATTGTTCTCTGGTTGGCAATTAGGTTTTAATAGAGTTAAATTTAAACTAATTACCATGTCAGGATATATAACAGACTGGAATTCAGTTGAGGGCCCGGATGAACTCCCTTCACTAGCTCAAATGATCAATAATGGTCACATAAATCAAAGTAAAAGTTAGATATACATGCAGAAAAATTATATTACAAAACAGGTAAGATATATGTGGTCCCAAAAATTGATAGTACAAAACACAACACACATGCAGAAATATTATACTTTAACTAGTGAGTATGAAATTATACCAAAATTTTGGACAGTGAGTAATGCATATAAGAACCCTACATATCAATCATATAGTTATATAATACTAAGGACATTAATGCATGTATTGGATTTGGATTTACTCTGCAGATTGGTAAAAATTATCAATTAACAGTGAAATTTATTTGAATTAGATAAAATTTGTTTAGAGAGTTTGGCTAAAATACTAACCTACAATCACAATGGCTAATAAAGCCTAAAAGATATTATAAAAGCTTAGTTGCAGCAATTGTAAGCATGAGTATTGAGTATAAACAATGGAAATTTGAAAACATAAAGAAAGAAATAGAGACGGAATCAACTTTTCGGTTGTTGATGCCATCGATCGCTTGGAGAGCTATTGAAGGAAGGAGAGCGTCGTTATCAAAGATCTGGTGTCGTTGTCGTCTATGAACAGTGCCGAGTCTTCAGCGTGAAAAGGGTAAAAGATAAATTCAACTTTACCGATTGAAATTTGGGAAAATGGATGGACATGGTAATGAGTTGGGATAATATAAGGTACGGCACACTGTTAAGTAAAATCTCAGCCTTCAATTTAATTTGTGTATTTCCTTTAAATTTTAAATGTGAAAAATGAAAGGTTAGATTAATGGTTGGATAAGCTGTTCAAACAATGCATGGTAGGAAATCCATTTGAAGTCCATTTGTTCCCATAGTGAATGTGTCATATACTATGAAGCCCCAATACTTCAAAAATGGCGAAGTATCGTGTCTGATACTGATACTCGTCCGATATTTTCTGATACTCGTATCGAAGAGTATCAGACAATTAACATTAATTTTTTTAAAAAATAATTATTGTCACGTATCTGGGCTTCATAGCTCATACGTGATTAAATATAAAGAATAATTTGACAGTTTAATTGAATTAGAGACCTATTTAAAATATTTATAAAAATATAGACTTATTTAAAAGTATTTTACAAAGTTGAGGCTAATTCTCTCTTTAGCATTGACAACTTCATACCCCATTGTTGATTCTCTTCCTGTTGGATTCAGATTCAGACCAACAGATGAAGAGCTAGTTAACCACTACCTCAAAAACAAGTTACTTGGTAATGATTCCAGTGTCATAGCTGGAGTTGATTTTTGTAAGTTTGAACCTTGAGACTTACCAGGTAAATATCAAACAAACCCCATCATTGTTTTCTTATAAAAATGCAATCTAACGGCACATGCTTTGTCAGTTATACGTGAAAAGTTCTTTAAGTGACAATGATACAACGTATCTTAATTGTTTTTTTTTTTTAAAGAATTGCTTCATGTGATGATGAAAAGGAATTGCTTTTTGTAAGATCAGAAAAAAAAAAAATCAAAATACTGGCACAAGAGATAATTTAGAAACTATAGAAGCTATCTTCATTTCTCTAATTCACATGGATTTCGCATCTTTCTTATGGCAATGAATTATTCGCATTATTTATAGCTTTTTTCATAGTCATTGAAATTTTGTATCTTACTAAATTTGTCTTCAAGATTCTTGTCAGTTGTCACCAAATTAGCATATAAAAGATACAAAGTAGTCACGTTTGTCCTTCTATCAAGATGAACATTCTTTCATCGTAAGTTGCATCATTGTAAAATCTTGTGATTTTTATCTTTTATATAATGATGAAGAGAAACCACCCAAACAACATTTTTCTTGGCTCTACTTTTTAAAACATGTAGAGCCAATTGTAAAAAAAAAATGTAGAGCCAAGAAAACAAATAAGCAAATAATTCCTATGGTGTTTTAACACTAACTTGTGGAAAGACATATTCAATACATTAAATCAAATTTTTGTTTAAGTTTGACATTGTTGGCCTATATTTGGTTCTAGGTATCATGGAGATATAAAATTGATTATGACATGTTTTCATTGCTTTGATCTTGTAATGTTTAATTGTGATAATATTTTACTAAATTGAAAAATGTGTACTCAGTCATTCCTTAATATTGTACTTAAGAACTTCTTTGGTATATGTGCAACAATTATTTACTTCTTTGTAAAATAGTAAAAAGTTTATTTAATTTGGTCAAAGTATGCAAATTATTTCACTCTGATAGATTGAGCGATGGACAAATGATGTGTTTCTTCCAACATACTACTAGTTTGCAGTGATAAATTAACAAATCAGCACCAAATAATGAGATAAAACTAAGAACACAAATAAAGTAAATCAACTCAAAGAAACTGTGGATTGAACATAGTTGTGATGGTTTTATATAAGACAAACATAGTTGTGATTGATCATCTTCAAAACTCTCTCTTGCATTACATATTCACTCTTTATTCCCTCTCCATTACCTTCTTATTCACCACCATTCTCTCTCTAGTAATGACAATTTCATACCCCATTGTTGATTCCCTTCCTGTTGGATTCAGATTCAGCCCAACAGATGAAGAGCTAGTTAACCACTACCTCAAAAACAAGTTACTTGGTAATAATTCCAGTGTCATAGCTGAAGTTGATTTTTGTAAGTTTGAACCTTGGGACTTACTAGGTAAATATCAAACAAACCCCACCATTGTTTTCGTATAAAAATGCAACCTAACGGCACATGCTTTGTCAGTTATACGTGAAAAGTTTATATATATATCAAAATTTTGAGCACAACCAATATGGGTGCCGTCAATTTTTAGTGTAATATGCTAATGTTTCTATTATTTAATTATTTAATGAGTGTGTGTTGAAAATGTATCACATAAAATTAGTAATTAGGCAGATTTGTGTGTGTATGTCCTATCATTCAATTTTCACTCTCATTTTTTTTTTTATCCAAGCTACAATCTCTCTCTTGCTTTTTGAATAACAAAAATTGTAAAGTTAAAATTGTAAAATAAAAAATTTGTATATTTATTGTTTTAACCGTTGGAAAGTTACCGTTCAACTACAATGTTGAAAAATTAAAACTACACTATGTTACTATGTATGTCCACACGCTCACTCATTCTCGTCTTTTGTTACTCTCTCTCTTTGCTCTCATTTCTGGATCTAATAGAACTATAAGTTTTATTTTTATTTCTTCGATTCACAGCATGGGATCAATGGAAAGAAGGCATGGAAGCAACGATAATCAAACTGTTGGTAGCGGAAACGACGTTTCTCAGTCACGCGCATCTTCTTCAACCTCTGGACGCAGAGGACGATCATGTTTTTGTGGTGTTCGTACAATACTCTTGACCGTTAGAAAGGGTAACAATGCAGGGAGACAGTTTTGGAGATGTCCATTCTGGATGGTATAAATTTACTAAGAAAATTATTTTTGGACCACATTTTTCCTTTTCTTTTATTTATTATATTTCAATGTAATTTCTTGATTTTATGTTTGACAGACTCCAGATTTATGTGGGCTATTTAAATGGGTTGATGAAGAAGATTGTGTGGACCAACCTCAACATGATGTTGCTGCAATTGCTTTAGGTATTGTCGAAGATGTAAGAAAGGAGAATGAGAAGCTTCATAAGAAATTTAAATGTGAGAGGATGATAGTAAAAAATTTTTTAGCTCTACTGATTGTCTCTATGATGATGAATGTAATTTTAATTTTCAATCTACTGAATTAGTGCATGTATTTCAATTATTATATAAAATATAATTTTAATTAGTTTATTAAGAGTTTAGTACCCTAATTGGATCGGCCATTCAAAATTACCTAATTGAACCGAAAAACATCAAAGATTAAAATTAAAACTTATCAAACTCCGAATACATAGACTATTTCAATAATGGTGTTGTCATAGACCAATTTCAATAATGGTGTTGTCGGAAAACTATTTTTAATTTTTTTTTGCAAAAACTAACGATAACTACATTTTTATACTATCATATCATCTGCGTATTAATATTAACATGAGATCTATTTTAATACTCATATCAAGGTTTTAAATTTCGGCTGCGGATGCGGATGTTGCAGTTGCGGCCAATGTGGTCGCTGCGATGCGGTTGTGTTGTGGCATCACGTGTGATTTGAGTTCACACCGCAATTGCGGTCCAATGCCGTTGCAGTGCCTACCGCATCCCCAATATTGCGGCCGCATCACCTGATGTGGTCCGCAATTTAAAACCTTGACTCATATATTAATAAGAAAGTTTTTTTATAGTTTCTATGTGGCTTATATTTCTACTCATACATCAATATGAGATCCTATTTTTTATTGGAATTTCTACGGGAACTAGTAATTTTTTAAATAAGTAAAGATTCCGTGCAAAATGGAAATAAGTAAAGATTTTGTTCCGAAGCTTATAATCGCACGTGGTTTGACAACTTATTGCGCTCCTAACAATATCTTGAATGGAGACAAACTTTCATTTCATTATCCTTACAATATGGTTAATAATTGTATCATTGTTGAGAAACATTGAATATTTACCATTTATTGTGGTTAGTATCATCATTTAAGTAATTTTTATTTTGTCTAAGTCAAAAAAATTATTATTTAATTACTGTTGTGAACTTACTATCTCTAGTTTTAAAATATAAGATGTGAGTTTCATGACTCAAGAGAAAATAGTATATACATCATGGAGTTTGTGTTTTTGTTGTGTTTTTGTTATTGCTGCTTGATATGTGATTCCTAATTTAATTTGTATTATTTTTGATGATTGATAATTAGATGTTTTGTGGTTTAGTTTGCTTCTTTTCTTTTTTTTTAAGAGAAAAAGGGGTAGCAAGGGGCTACCACCTCAAAAATCATTAATCAGTAGAAGAGAGAGCTTACAAAATCTAGGAGGGGGACTAGGCCATGGTTTTTTTTTTAATCAAACAAACAGGCCATAGTTTAGTTTGCTAGAAATGCAATGTAGGTTTGAATATTTGAATCTAATTTGTCAAAACAAATGGTCCCTATTTGTTGTTTAGAAAATGCAATATAAATTTAATTTAACTTGTTAAAAAATTATTGATCCTCTGTTATATATGTATAATATATATGTTAAAGTGGTTGAGTTTTAAATTTAAATATTTAATACCTAGTTTTTGTATTTGTTTATTTATGAAGGAACTAATTGAATATTTATTCATTATATAAATATTCATTGTAGTTTTTTTTTTCCGACCAAATATTCATTGTAGTTTTAGTAGGTAGGTAGTAAAGTAATAATAAATATATTGTGCCATAAATATATTGTTGTACATACGAATTGTCTGATTTGAAGTATGAATAGTGATATTAGGTTTGTACTTTTTTGTTTGGACCAAATATTAGGTTTGTACTTGGATATATTTGTATAGATATTGTTCTATACTAAACTATGTCATAAAAAAAGTACTTTTTTCTGCTATATCAAGTCAAAATCCATTATTCTTTAAATATTGTGTACTTAAAAAGAGTTGTCATTTCATAATATCGAGTAAATGAGTTGTCAATATTTGAAATACTCCCTCCGGTCTCATATATAAGAAACAAAAAAAAAAACACACCCTTTAAGAAAGTGGAGTAAATGATTAGGAAAAACATGTCATTTCCACTTTTACCCTTACTTTTTGTTTAAATTAAATTATTGTTTATTATGGGGAAAAGTAAAACAAAGGGTAAAATTGGAATATTCAAAATAAATGTAATGATTGTAGTAACTTTTTCTTATATTTAAGACTTTGTAAAAAAAAAAATTGTTTCTTATATATGAGACCGGAGGAAGTACACTATATGAAGTCCCGATACTCCAAAAATGACAAAGTATCGTGTCCGATACGTATCCGATACCGATACTCGTCTGATACTCTCTGATACTCGTATCGGAGAGTATCGGATAATTAATATTATTTTTTTAAAGAAAAAATTACCGATGCGTGTCGGATACTCTCCGATACGCGTATCAGATAAGTATTGGATATTACTAGTTATGTTATTTTTGGGTAGCACTTAGTTAACTTAAGATATATAATTGTCAATTGTTTGCTCAATATGTAATCGTCAATTGTTTGCTCAGTTTGAGTAATTTGAATGTTAATATATTATCATTATCGATTTTTGTTATGTTTATATATTGTGCATTTATATATTTAATTTTAAATTTTATTTTTAAATAACGTATCGCGGCAGTATCGTATCGGGGATTTTTAAAATTTTCCCGTATCGTTGTATCGGTATCGTATCACGTATCTGGGCTTTATATATGTATGGATGTGATGCAACTGGAGGAGATATACAGGGGACAAATGGACCATTATATTTATATTTCGTTCACCTAGGGAGTGCAAGTTCATTTGACATGTATATAGTCCCACCACTCTAGTCTACTAAGTGAGATTTGACAAAAAAACATATAAAAGCTTGCCATTCATTCATTGTTGTATTGAAAAAAGATTCATGCAGCAATTTTACTTGCACTTGCAGGAATATTAATGCAACACAACAGCCAACAAGTAAACATAAAGGGAAAACATAATAGCCAAGTAAATTGTCTCAAAAGTCCTAACACAACTAGACAAAAATGTTAAAATTGTTAGCTCGGACGTTGTGACCCGGGTTTAAACTCGGAATCTCCAAATATTTGTGAGTTTAATTTCAATGGGTTATCATTTTATCTAAAACAAAATACAACTAAGTAAACTGAAGAAATATTTTGATTTGACAATTCCAACTCTATTAATATACTAGTATTAAAAAGTTCTCCAATTTAATTCAAAATTCTGTATACTCATTTGGCCCCAAAAAATATAAAACCTATTTGATTACTGCGTGTACATCAATGCATAATTTTGATCATCAATACATTTAATTATCTGTTAGTAAAAATCCTTTATACTTGACATTTGGAAAATATCCCTCCTGTGTTTTTATTTTTGGTACATATCCTTTGTTTTTTTTGTTTGGTAAAATTAAAGAGAAAGAAATAAAAAATTTAAAATAAAGACATAAAAATATTTATTGAATCAATGTGAGAGCAAAGACACATAAAAGAAAAATAAGAGAGAAAAATAAAAGAAAGACACGTAAAGTTAATAAAAAAATTGCTTACACCATTTAAATTAGAGACCCCTTAAACTAACTCATTTTCTTTTATTCCTACTTATAGATCTTTAGACACACTAAAAACTCATATCATGTCAATCATATTTGATATCAAAATTTATTATCAAAATTTATTTTCCCAACCTCCCTAATAGATCAAATAGTACATAATATTAATATGATTAGTCTTTTACGTGTTATCCAAAGAACTTCCATCTTTATAAATATAGCTACTAGTATAGAAAGGCTTCTTAACAAATTTCAACTTAAATTCTTCATTTTATCAAATTATGTATCATGTTAAGAAAACAAATAATGTCAAAGCAAATTTTGTAACCATTCATGCACCTAATCAGGTTTGTTTAACAATGTCATCATATATATATATATATATTTGTTTTATCTTATTTAGTTCCTAATTTATTTTGGTAACTAACAATTTTTATTTTTATTTTCATTTTGTAGCATGTTGGTGAAATCGAACCATTTTTTGTTGCTGAGTTTTTTGATGAATTGGAAGAAAAATGGTATTTGCAAGTAAACAATGAAAATATTCTTTGCACTATGACATTCAATAAATCAATATTTCATCCTATGCTAACAACCGGTTGGAATGAATTAAGAGATCAGTATAAATTTATCAACTACAAAAAAGTCTACTTTAGTTACTTAGGAGATAATTTTTTCAAAATTAAAATTGATCTACTCGATGTCAATTCAAATGTTTTTCCTCCATTTCATACTTTAAGCACAGCTCCAAAATTTCATGCATCATTTCATGTTATTCTTTGCAGAAATCATGCTGTTACTAGACCTCTGGTAAGCTACTACATTAGTTCATCTCAATTCAACTTAAATGAAAACATTATTGTTACTTATTATTTTTTCATTTGATTTTCAGCCACTTCCTAATGAGTTTGCAAACTACATTGTTAAGGCAAAAAAAAAAATCGTTTTTTTATGTGGACCATCAAACATAAAAATTCCGTGCAAATTGGAAGTAAGTAAAGATTTCATTCCGAAGCTTCTAATCGCACGTGGTTGGACAACTTATTGCGCTGCTAACAATATACTGAATGGAGACAAACTTTCATTTCATTGTCCTTACAATATGGTTAATAATTGTATCATTGTTGAGAAACATTGAGTATTTACCATTTATTGTGGTTAGTATCATCATTTAAGTAATTTTTATTTTGCCTATGTCAAAAAAATTATTATTTAATTTCTGTTGTAAACTTATTATCTCTAGTCTTAAAATATAAGATGTGAGTTTCATTACTCAAGAGAAAATAGTATATACATTATGGAGTTTGTGTTTTTGTTGTGAGATTCGATTTCTATCACCCACACATAGAAAGAAAAAGGATGTCTACATTGTGTGTTGTTCTATTTTCCATCCTAGTAAATTATACTTCTGTTTTACGTTGTAGTATTGGACAACTACATTAATTATAAAGTACTACTAGTACCTCTGTTTAAACAGTTACATTAATTATATGTCCTTTGCTTTGGTATCTGTCGGTGAAATAACCACATGCCCAAATAATAATAAATCATGCATAACTTTGGCAGAATTTTTTGACATAAAACTTGAACATAGTTTTTGACATAATATAGGAGAACAAATTACTACAATTGTATCATTCAAAATAAGCATAAAAGTCTAAGCATTCCGATGCTACATTGTTTAACCTAAATAAGCACTAATTAGTACAATACCATACAATCAAAATAAGTTCACAATGGTAAAACATTTGTTCAACTAAAAGAAATATATTACATAATCACTTTAGGTTCCTTAACATTTTCCAACTCTCATTCTTCAACACCATCAATCGAAATTTCACCATCTCCTTCTGCAACCTCATCAACCCGAATTTCTCCATCTCCTTTGGCAAGTCCTAGCATTGTGGCCTCTTAATCTACAAATTTTGCATTTCTTTGGTATTCTACAAGTTACGACACTCTCTTCATCATCCACTCTGTTTAGCCTCCTCGGACCTCTCTTCTTGTAACTAATCGGTAAGATTTCATCAGCCTTTACAAAAGGGGCGATTTGTTGTAAATTCACTTTTGCCTCTTTATCAGATTCAATGTTTTCTTCGTCGGATGAAATGGTTTTTGGTGTAGGACCAGCAACTTGACAATAGTCAAGTTCATACATTAAGAATTCGTTTCTTTTACCTTGATAATAAAGATTAACGACGGTCTGTTCTGTAAAGTTATTCATCTTGGCGAGTGATGTTCCACAACTTATAAAAAAATTTCCCCTTTCATCCCTTTTGAATTGAATCATTACCATTTGTTCTTGCTTTGAATTTATTATGTACCCATGTTTCTTAAAATTTATCTTACTAGCCCAATAGTTTAAAAAAGAGGGACATTGCGTATTTCTTCCTACAATTAATGCAATATATATAACATCAAACAAACTAGCCTATTTGAAATATCATAGCATCAACAAAATATATATGATACCACAAAGACAATACAATTGGGAATGAAGATACCTTATGGGGGTCGATGGTTGTTGCTAACAAACGTCGTGCATCCCTAAAAGGTCTAGAAGAGAAGGTTATTAACATGAGATGCAATTAGTTATTAAAACAAATGAACGCTATATAGACAAAATTCGGTTATTGACTAAATTATTGGACTTTTGTAGAAACACTACTTAAAGAATACAGTACAAAATCAGATCCATCATATATATTATAAATTCATTCCACAACATGGCCGACATACGCGAAAAGTGATTAATTTTGTTTATTTGTGGTCCAAATAGAAAAAAACCAAATCAGATTTTTCATCATAAGTCAAAAAACATACCTTTTTAACTTTAAATGGTTATGGAATATAATAAAAGGTTGACAATACTATATTTGGTAAGAATAAGGATAAATGACATAAGTAACTTACTGTTTTGAGCTTGAAGTCATAATTACAGCTTTTAGTTGTCCTTCCTCCTTTAGAAATTTGGGTATGAATGGTTAAGGGTTGATAGAAGATGAAGGGTGAATTTAGAAATTGAAAGTCCTTACCTTGCTCATAAAACTTTTGGGATCTAATGAGTAATTTGCATGTGGGAAATTTTCTTCAATGGAGAGTTGATTTATGGTTGTGTAGGAGATGAAATTTAGCGTAAGAGACTGAGAGAGGGTTGGGATTTCTGATTTTTTGGTAGTGAAAAGAATGAAGTGAAGAGACGAGAGTGTGTGTGTTTTTCTTGGCGTGGGTCCCACCTTAGGAGGAAAGGGTAAGTTCTTGATCATAGGTACTCTTACTTGGTGTGGTTTTGGATCTCAGCCGTCCGATCACGATCGGACGTCTGATATCATTTGATGTTACTTTTAACCTCAAATGATCTCATACGTCCGAATCTGATCGGACATCTGATATCCAAAACAACATCAAACTGTGTACTTACACAATAACATCAGATCTATTTCCCTCTTATTTGGCTCTATCTCTCAATTTTATTGAAACATAAACTTAATTAGGAAACGTTACTTTCCCTTTTCATTTATATATAATATAAATATTATTAATAATTAATTTTGACATTACCAAATAATTATTCATTCACTGAACAATGCCTAAATACCAATTTAATTTTATGTGATACATTTTCAACACACGCTCATTAAATAATTAAACAATAGAAACATTAGCATATTACACTAAAAATAGACGGCACCTGTAAGACCCGTAATTTTAAAATAAATAAGTATTATTGGTATAGTAGTATGTTCGCACGTTGTAATGATTTATGTCTGAGTAAAAATAAAACAATAGCTTTAGCGTTGAATTTTAACTGTTGCTTGAGTATTTAAAGTTATTTTGCGATGGTAACTAGTGGATTTATTTTCAATAAAACTTTTAGAACAAAAATTTTAAGTCTCCAGCAAACGGCAATTTTGCCGCAATTATTTTATTAAACGAATTCCGTTTTAACGAAATTTTATTTTTTAAACTCATAAAATTCTTTATGATAAAAAAATTAATAGTAAAAATATTATTTTCGTCGGAAAAATTATTACTAGAACGTGACGTATAATATAATTCGACTAATATTTTCTTATCGACAAAAATAATTTCGAACATCAAGCTTCTTTCTCTCTCTCACATTCCACACTTAAAAAGAAGGTTCGCGTACGATCGACTTCGACACAAATCCTTCTTCGGACAACTATTGTAACAGTAAGGGCACCTTTCTATTTATATATTACATTGAGACTGAAATATGATATGTGTATATTTGTCATATTTTGTGGATGTAATTGACTAATTGACAAGGTGATTAAATGTTTATACATGAAAAATGATTGCTTATATATTTTTATGAGATATTTGAGATATTTCGTATGGTTAAGAAAAGCTTATGCAGATTGAGGATCGTATGCTCAATCTGATAAAGAGGATCCAGTGTGGCAGCTGAAATTTACAGTTTCTTGTGATTCCTAATTACATGATACCTTCCATTGGTATGCATTTTATTTGACTGACATTTAATTTTCCAATCTAGTGTTTGGTTTTTTATTAAATTGGTATTATGTGTTATTGTGCAAGGCCATATTTCTCGAGAAAATTCTGCTGCATCCATCTCGAGAATGTGTTTTTTATAACATTCCTTAGAGATTTTTCTTCTTCTCTATTTAGCTTCCTGTTACCTTAGTGATTTCATACACAAATCAACTCGATTGTAATAAAAAGAACACTTCGCAATTATACAAACATCATAGATTAATAATTAAACATAGGAAGCTTATGGTTCATTAGTCTTGATTATCATACAAGAGTTCACAAACTCCGCAAGAGTTATTCTAAACCAAAGTTGTTAAGATCTAAATTACATATACTGCATTACTTCTAGTTAGTACTTCATCAAAAATAGAGTTTTCAAGAAAAATTTGTTAAAGTTGTTAAAGTCTTGATTATCATAAAAACCTATGGTTGTGTGGTTGTGTAAATCTCTAAGTTTAATTATTTTCCTTTTTCCTTTATTTTTTTCTTTTTTTAAAAAAAAACTATCTTGGCTTACTGATGGTAGATTTATAATATTTTTAAATAATTTTTTTTTGTTTGAAAAGAAAAATTTTAATAAATCTTTTTATTTATTTATTTTTTAACCAAAATTATGCTAGTAATAATATTAAAATTTCAGAGTGTTGCATAAGTCATACCACGCATTTGTAATGTATCTTTCAAATTCGTCTCTCTCGGCAGTCACGATTTCGGCTGGACATTTTATCAAACTAACTCCATTCTGTTGAATATCAAGCATAATGCCATTAAAAATAGCATGGTTATCACATCATTACCTCATGCCTGTGAAGTCATATATGATAACCAATGTGTAGTCATATATGATACTTATTACTACCAAAATTGGGGTGCATAATAGAGTTATCCAAAAATAGTAATATCAGTTGTCATCATTGGACATGAGAAGATTATACTTCTTGTATTGTCATATTGAATTTGAAATTGTGTTGAGTGAATTGCTTTTAAAAAAGATACTTAATATAATCCTTTCATTGCTGAGAAAATATTTCATGAAATTGAAACATTGTAAAAATCATATTACAAAAATCATATATGAGTTATGAAGCCCAGATACATGACAGTAATTATTTTTTAAAAAAATTAATGTTAATTGTCCGATATTCTTCGATACAAGTATCGGAAAATATCGGACGAGTATCGGTATCGGACACGATACTTCGCCATTTTTGAAGTATTGGGGCTTCATAGTATATGACACATTCACTGATCAAGTTCTTCATAGTATATTGCTTCCCTTTTTTTTTTTACTATATATTGCTTCACATATCTATTCAAAATGACATTGACGATATGTAAAATTGTGCAAAATGTTCACATATATTGGTTATTTAAATCTAGATTTAGATGTAAAGATGAAAATTAAAGATTTTAAATTGTAATTTTTCTTTTTGACATAAATTATAAAACTAATAATTATTAATTTAATTAATTAAGCTATTTTTTATTTTTAATTAAGATTAAAAAAATTAATATGGCACATTTACGGTGGTGTAGCAAAAAGAGGTGTCAATTATAGAAATAAAAATCAAAAAGAGATATGATCCTGTGTGGCTACTATATACTAAAATCTAACACTCACTTGATCTATAAGGGTACACAGAAGGTGCACAGTAACTGATATGCAGCGTATAATCTGACGTGGAAAAAGAAGAGTCAACGCTGTTACATTAATAATTAGTATTTATTTAATTTAAAATGATTTATGTGAGATAAATAACAGTAATTCATTGTTAATGTTACAATAAAGCTTTTTTGTTTACAGGGACCAAAATCAAAATAAGGCGTAATTGCAGGGACCGTTTTCATATTTAAGCTTAAAAAAATTGTGCAATAAGCGTCAAATAATATATATACTGTATTAATTTTGATATAATTTATGTAAAATTTTATAAGAGTCTATTAATATAAACTTTATATTCTTTAAAAAAAGTGGTGGTAATGTAGCAAAAAATAATTTAAAAATATCAATTGTGGTGGTAATATATGGATCCGTAATATATATAGCAATAAAAAATTAAAAAACAAAGACTGTATCCACAGGGATCAAAAGAGAAAAGAGAGAATGTGTGTGGTTTGGCTTGCAAGTTGCAGCAAAAGAGAAAAGAGTTCACAATGGTACTTGTACCTGCGTTGGACTACTTTTTATGTTGGCAGCTACACACGTGCATTGATAAAGGGTTTAGAGAAAAGATTTTAATTTTTTTATTAGTAGTATATTGATAAAGGCTGAATTGTCAAATCCCAATCTCAATCTTTGCTTTTATTGTTTGCTTGTTGCAGTGTGATTACTGCATATATTCCTGCACATATAAATTTGTTTTCAAGACAATGACAAATTAGTAGATTGGCGGGGCCGCACGTGAGTAGAGGTGGGGATACATATTCCCTGCAGTCAAATAGTGTTAAATCTGATCGGTATATTATGTAGTGTTAAATCTGGATCATTTAATTTCAATCAAAGGGTGCATAATAAACCGAATGCATGACTGCACCATTCCATGACTGCATGGAATCTATATCGGTCCGGATGCATGTGTTCTCTTTTCGTTTTGCAAATATATTACTTTATAATTCAACCAATTATTGGAGCTACCAAGTCCAATATCTGTATTATACTATATATATGTGTGCCTACCAAGTCCCTTACATGTATTAAGTAGTTATAAATATCATCATAATTAGTTAAATATAAAATGAGTATGTCAACAATGCTTCAATCCAAACCCATTGCAACTTTCAGGATTGTGAGACTCTCTAATATGGTAATTGTCATACCCCATTTTTTGACCGATCGCTTTTATGCGTCTTTTTACGACGGATTTTTCTTTGTTCGTTTCTGACGAAATTTCGGCAGAGAGGTATTTTAAAATACCTCATTTGGTTACATTTTATTTTCCTTTTATTATTTTCTAATTTTTATTTTATTTTTATTATTCATTTTCGTTTTTTATTATTATTGATATATTATTATTTTTTATTATGTTAATGGTTATTTATGTATTTTTCCATTTTTTTTGGTGTTTTTTTTAAGAAGTCCAGATCAGGTGTTTTTGTCCAGGCCCAAAGGGGCAATTTTGTCCAAATGTGAAATTTTCCATCTGCCAAACCCTAGGTCTGACACAGTATTTATACTGTGCACAGTTCCCAAGGTCAGTACACACAGACACTCAGCCGCAACCTTTCTTTTTCCAGATAAAAAATCAAAAAAAACGGAAACAAAAAATGGAAAATCAAAGCAGCAAATCACAATCACAGGAATCATTATCTTCATCATCATTGTTCATCCTTCAAAAACCAAAATCATACACAATCAAAACCATACAAATTTCTCGATCTCAGAAACCCAAATCATTCAAAATCCATCATCCGTTTTCCAAATCTAAATCAAAACCACCAACCAATTCGTCCATACACGAAAAACCCATCAAAAACAAACCCAGGAACCGTCACATATTCAAACCCAGAATCCACGAACCCATCTTCATCATCAACGAAGCCAAATCCATTCCAGAATCAAACATTTCCGTACCAGATTTCAAAATCAGATTCGAAATAAACACAGATCAAAGAAACGCGAAAACGAAGGAAAAAGAAGAAGAATCCTAAACCATAAGCAAACCCAAATTTCAAATCGAACCGAAATCTCCATCCGTTTTCCAGATCGCAGAACAAACACACCAAGGTTGCTCTTCTTCCTTTTTCTGTTTTGTTTGATCGATCCGGACCTTAGGTTTATCTTTGGATTATTTCGAGTTTTGGGTTAAGTTTAGGAATTGATTTTGTTTAGAATTGATGTTAAGTGTTTTAAGAAAATGGAATCAAAGAAGAAAGAAAGAAAACCGAGAGAGATGAGTTAACGGCGGCCATGAATGAAAGAGGAGAGAAGGAGAAATTCTGTTCTTTTTTTTTAGGGTTTTGTTTATATACCCTGTTGTGGATCCTGTGCGCGCAGGTGCACAGTCTTATGGTGCACCTGCGCGCCTATGGCTCTCTGATCTTAATCCAACGCCCACAATTGACTTTTCCTGTGATCAAATCAGGGACGTCTGATCAATCAGACGGCCCTGATCAAACCCTTTACATTTTGTGCAGTTGGGCCTCTCTGGACTGGGCCTTGCTCTGTTTTACTTTTTGCACCCCTTTTATTCTCTGTTTTACTATTTGCACCCCCTTTTGTTTTTGTTTTATTTTTTGCCTAATTATTTATTTATTGCATTGTAAAGACATTAGATTGTATTTTTTAGGACTTAATGTAAATTTAAATAAATTGCATAGCATCATGTTGCATTCATCTCATATTTATTTTTCCTTGCAAATACCTTAGAATGTAATTAGGAAAAATGTACAGTATAAATGAAAAAATCGCATCTCATGCATATTTATTTATCGCTTTCCACAAAACGTTAGCATATTAATTCCGAGGGAAAAGACACCGTTTTGATCAAAATATCATTACGGATCGTCTTCGCGCTTATTTGCTTTTTGCGACGTTATTATTCTTTTAGCGCTACCTTTTAAATTTTAACCCAACATTTCACTTTTAAATAATTAGTGTTTTATTCTCAAAAATGAGGTCAACACCTCTTCAAAAATAATTAGTCTTTTTTCTCAAAAACGAGGTCAAAACCTCCTTCAAAAATAGTCAACACAATTCATTTTCACATATCATCCAGCATAAAAAAATCATTTTATCATCAAATATTTTCAAACTTTGGACTTTAAACCAAACGTTCCTTTTTATCGCGAAACTCGGACTTTAAACCAAGTGCCTTGGATTTTAAACCAACGGCGTCTTTTATCGTGAAAACCTTGGATTTTAACCCAAGTGTCTTTTACCGCGAACTTGGATTTTAAACCAAGTGCCTTGGACTTTAAACCAACGGCTCCTTTTATCGCTAAAACCTTGGACTTTAACCCAAGTGTCATTTTTCTCGCCTAAAACCTTGGATTTTAAACCAAGTGCATTTGTCTCATTCATACATCATTAATCATGCATAAACCTTGGATTTTAAACCAAGTGTCTTTTGTCACTTCAAATATTTTCTCAACAAACCTTGGATTTTAAACCAAGTGTCCGCATCTTATTTTCATAATCAAATCTCAATCAATTTAACCATATAGACTTCTTTTTTTTTCACAAATTAACATCAATCAAACTCACATTTTGCCTTTTTGGCTTTTGGTATTTTAAAACCATTTTCAAAACCTTAAAATCAAACAAACAAATTTACTCGTCTTTTTACCCCGAACTACGGTGGTTTGATCCCTCGGGTACGTAGGCATGAGACTCGTCTCTCCAATCAATAAAATCAACAAAAACATTTTTCCTTTTCCATCACTTTAAACTTTTTTTATCATCACTTTAATTCTCATACTTATACATTTTTACAAACAATTAAAATAAAGCGCATAGATAGAATAAAAACAAGAGGTTCCTATAGAGTACTATAGATACTTAGGGTGCTAATACCTTCCCTTCGTATAACTAACCCCCGAACCTTGTTCTCTCAAAATAGGGTTTTTTCGAACTTTTTCCTTTTCCCTCGGATAAATTAAAGATCGGTGGTGGAATATTAATTTGCGATTCGAAGTTAATTAATAACTCGATATCCAAAAATCACCGCGACAGTAATGTAACATTTTTTTTGTTATATTAATCCTTTTTGTTTTTAATTATTTATTATTTTGTTTACTAAATGTATTCTTTAATATTTTTAGGATTATGGAGAAATTGATCCTCAATTTAGTGTAGAACATTATAATAAGTTAGATCAAAAGTGGTTGATTTGCAACTCATCAGAAACTTGGACCCAACTTAAGTATAATAAAAGCTATGAACATCCTATCATATTTAGCGGTTGGAAAGAATTAACCGAATTTCACGGGTTACCAAACAACGTTGACATTGAACTAGCTTATTATGGAGGAAATAGGTTTGGGATCCAATCTTTCAAGGAACCTATGTCTGCAGAGGACGTTATGCCTTTTCACAGCCGCAGTATACTACCAAATCAAACCGTGTTTTTTGTCATTGTTCTCACTACAAAGACTATGAAGAAGCCAAATTTAGTAAATTTCATTATTCAAATTTTATTTTATAATTATTTTTCCTTTATTTATCACTAAAATTACTAATTATAAACTTATTTTGTTTTTTGCAAGACATTGCCTACAGCCTTGGCAGCATTCTTGACAAATCACAATTATAAATGGTTAATTGTTTGCGGAGATTCTAACCGCCAAGAACTTATGTGGGTTACTCAAACAACCAATCCTCCTACAACAAATTTGGGAAATATGTGGAAAAATGTCTGCGAAGAAAATGACTTCAAAGCTGGTGATACAATTCGATTTAAGTTTGCTATAAATGATCCACATAAACGTTGTCACCTTTTCAAGCCGTCCCCATATCCGAGTCCATGAAGTTAGTTGGTTATTTGTCTACTGCTTTTTTTTTTTTGTTGATTATTTGTCTACTGCTTTATTATATATTATGTGTACTACTTATTTGCCAACATTTGTTAAATTTGGCAATTAAATAAATTGTCTCTTTTTTTAAGTCATTTTTAATGTATTGTGTGTAATATATGTCGTTTCGTTATTAATGTAATTTTAATTTTGTCATAATATATTTATTTTTACAATAAAATTCGAATATCTCCTTAATTTATTTAAATAATTTTATTACAATTAAATTCATATATGTATACTCTAAATTTAAAAATAACATCATTACAAAATAAAAGTGGCAAACAAAATTATGATATAATTGATCATTTGATCCAAATATTAATTCTCTCGATTCAACCATATGCTATATATGCTTTTAGACACTATAAAATTTTGAATTTTTAAGTTTAGATTATTAAAAAATTATACACTTTTTAGTCTTTATTTATGTTTTATAGGGACTAATTTGGAAGACTAAAAATAACCATTTTAAGTATTTACATTACAAAATTTGGATTATTCTTATAAACTATACAATATTTTGAAGATTAAAAATTAAATTTTGATAAAATTCATATTGTTGTTGTAACGCCCCTTTTTATTTGTGAGAAGAGGGCGTCACATTTTAAATAAAAAGAAAGATTTCAATAATAAATTTTGTTTTTTTTTTGTATTGTACCTCGTTAATTAGTTTATGTTATACAATCGTATATGTATGTGTATATATATATATGTGTGGATTTCATATATCAATTTTATATTATTACGAATGTCAACGTTCAGTTACACTTATTATAAAAAAAATGATATCATTACTTTAAATATATTTTTTTTTTTTTATTTCAAAAACTGTTGTGAGATAATGATATAAAATCAGAATTGTGACCAAGAAACAAATCTTTACTTAGCCGATTATGAGTAAATAACAGATCAAAAAAAAAAGTTCAAATCATCTATTTAATTACACAATTTAAACGTAACCTAAATACTCGCTTATTTACTACACATGAACACAAATCTATATTTGTAACGATAAGAATATGACAGTTTGGTATAAAACTATGACTTCTTAAATTTGTTTTCCTGGTATTGGTACTGATGCTACTCATAATAATCTCATTTCCTCCATGTCATGGATTTTAATCAATCACAAGATGTACAAGATTAATTAGGCTATATAATACATAATGCATTTCAATAATAATAAGCATATCCTTTATACTAGGAAGTCATTGTTTCAAGTTCATCATAACTAACTATTTTACAAAGATAATATCACCTTAAGAGACTTATTTAGCTTAGATTAGGAACAAACTAACTTAGATTACTTAAACCACTTAAGTTAGGCATTTTCAAAAGTTTTAAACTAAAATTGACTTCTTACTTTTCTTTCTATTCTCTTTGTAACAGATTGTGGTGAACCCTAGCTTTTAAGAATAAGGTTTTGTTCTCTTGAGATCTTAGAAAGTTTGATCTTTTATGGTTTTGTTTATAAGTAGAAAGGAAAGGTTGTTTTTCTTTATCATAAGATAGGGGATAAAGGGAAAAAACAGGGAATAAGAATAAACAACAGAGAAGGAACACTGACCTTGCTTTCTCTCCTTCCCTTTCTCCAGGTGTTTCTTCTCTCTCAAAAGCGTGTTTTGTGTTTTTGTGGCTGTAATGTTTTTGGGGACCCAGAGGATCTTATAAAGGAAATTTGAGAGTGCATGTGTGGTGTTGTACACAGGTAACCTTTACTCTGTTTAAAAATATCAGGTTTTCTTGTATTTCTTTATTTTATTTTATTTTCCTTAGTTGCAAATATTAAGTAAGTTTGTTAAACAAAGCTTTTTTTTCTTTTTTCTTTTTTTTAACAACACTCAATATTTTGTATAAAAATATTGTTATATGTTTTTATTTTATTATTATTATATTTTTATTTTTAAAACAAACGCTATACGGATAAAATATTAAAATTTTCGGGGTGTTACAGTTGTCATGAGAACGGTGAAAAGATTTTTTCAATTGTTTTATGTGCTACGTGTTTATATTTTCATTTTGAACTTAAAATCAGGAAACATCTAGAAATAACTTAGTATACCTAAAGAATAATTTTCATATGTTAATTGTTATATATCAACTAAAAAAATATTTATTTTTAGGTTTTATGAGAAAGCAACATATTAGAGAAGGGATGGTGATGATGGGGTAAGGACTAAGGAGTAAGGTTGAATAAAAGAGTGATTTTAGGGATTTATGGATGTAGAAGAACGTGAAAAATCTGGATTTAGATGTAAAGATGAAGATTAAAGATTTTAAATTATAATTTTTTTTTGACAGAAATTATAAAACTTATAATTATTAATTTAATTAATTAAGCTATTTTTTATTTTTAATTAAGATTAAAAAAATTAATATGGCACATTTAAGGTGGTGTGGCAAAAAGAGATGTCAATTACAGAAGGTGCACGGTAACTGATCTGCAGCGAATAATCTGACGTGGCAAAAGAAGAGTCAGCGCTAGCTTCTCATTGGCCAGTCAAAGGACTAGTAGTAGATTTGTCCATCACTCAATCTATCATCGATTGCCAGATGATGGTTGTAGTAGACTAGTAGTAGATTTGTCCATCACTCAATCTATCATTTTACAAAGAAGTGAATAACTGTTGCACATATACCGAAGAAGTTCTTAAGTACAGTATTAACGAATGACTGAGAACACATTTTTCAAATTAGTGAAAGGGAAATTCTATGGAACGTTGTTAAAGGGAAATTCTATGGAACGCTCTCTTCTCACCAGTGAAAGGGGCGTTACACTGATCATTCAATTGTTTGTAAATTGTTAAAGAGCTTTTCTCGTTATGGTATGATAATCATTTCACTCTGATAGATTGACATATGATGGTTATTGTAGTAAAAATAATGAAATTTATTAACACAAATAATGAAATTTCATATTTAAGCCTAAAAAAATCGTGCAATATGCGCCAAATAATACATATACTGTATTAATTTCGTCAATGTCATTTTGTTATGTCAAATACTAACTCTGGTCTTTAGTACAAGAGAAAATATGATTTTTAAATTAATTGTTGTTCTAATGTATTTTAGTATATGATATGAACAAAATACACTACAAAATTTAATGAATCTAAAAAGCTAATTTTCTTTTATATTAAGAACCGGAGGGAGTAATACATAACTAATTTACAAGATTTGTAACAGTACAAACAAATAAACTTTAGTTAATCTATTCCTACTAAATAAAGTGCACGCATGTGTACTATGTGTGTTGAGTGAACAAAGGTGTCATGACCCACTGCCTATTGGATTAGCTCATTAGCTTACTTGAGGATTTTGAATTAGAACAAAAAATAAGACAAATATTCTTGGATTATTTTTAAACAATTAGTACTATGCATTAGGTGACATTTGACATGTACTCCATATATGCAGCAACAGCAGATTACTTGGGGAGTGGTTTTTTTCACAAAATCCCGTGTTTTAATCTATAATAGAGTGCTAGTATTAGCTTGCAATTCTAACACACCCAGCACACCAAGTTCCTGCATTATAGTAGTACTTCCATTGCCAAACCTCTTATTTTATTATCTTCAACTTCTTTTTCATCACACTCCACATTTGATTCCTGCAACAGAAACAAACCATCACCTTCCACAATGAAGAAAACACCCAAGAAAGGCAGCAAACCTGAGAATGATTCAACAAAAAATAAGTGCAAAAGACAAAACGAAGTTGGCAGTCATTCATTGCATGTTACACAACAAATCAGTGAGACCCACAACAAGAAAAAAAGAACTGAGATTCATATTCTTTCATCATCTAGGTAAATTCCAAATCATATTATATAGATCATGTATTTTCATATTTTCTTTGAAGATTGCTGTGTGTGTGTGGGTGTGTGTTTCAATATAGATTATTAAACATAAAAGTGTATATTTTCATATTTTTTTTGGAGATTGTTGTGTGTCTTTCAATAGATTAGTAAACATTAAAAAGTGTATATATGCATACCATTTTCTATGGTGATTGTTGTGTATGTGTGTGTTTTAATAGATTTTTAAATACAAAACAAAAGTGTATATTTTCATATTTTCGTTGGATAGTATAAAAAAATGTGTGTGCGTGAATATTGGTGTGTGTTAATATGTTAATATATGGATAGTAGCTTAAAAATTAGATTTTTAGATATAATGATAGTTGGTTGATAGATTTTTGGGGACAAGGATAAGTTAGACTTCATAGTTGAACTCTAAATGGATTAAAACGTCATGTATCAATTAACTAAATATCGTATCAGAAATAGAAACTTAATAGTCATGATGAGTGTATTTGAACGTATTAATGTTTTTTCTGCAGTAATCCAACTGATACCACTAATGGCAAGGACAACAAACAAGATAATGACTCCACAGGGTCTACACCTGATGTGAAATGCAGAAATTTGAGTAGAAGGTTGCCATTACCTGATAGGAAAACAAGGAAGTGGTCTTACCTTGTAGAGTCTATGCGTGCCGTCGCCTCAAGACCACCAAAATCCAAACTGAAGGGAACAACAAAGGATGCGGAATTCATGGAAGTTAGCAAAGATCATTCCTCCAACAAGCACAACAAGGATGACGAACAAGATAATGACTCCACAGGGTCTTCCCCTATTGGGAAACGCAAAAAATTTAGTCGAAGGTTGCCAGTAACTGAAAGGAAAACAAGGAAGTCTGATAACTATTTAGAGACTCTGCGCGCGTCCGCCTCAGTACCAGCAAAATCAAAACTAAAGGGAACAGCAGAAGATAGGGAATTCAGGGAAATTAGGAAAAATCTTTTCTGTCGACCAGATGAAGAAGATGATAGTGACTTATACCTCAATTACCATCCAGCTACCACTATTGGATATGAAGGTTTTGATGCTGGATTTAACATTCCTCCAGTAAGTATTGGTTATTTAATTTGAATTTAACTTAATATTACATATTGCATGATTTAAATGTATGCCTACCTAATTTTGCTTGTAATGTCTTTTATGTCAGTGGATGCCCTTAACATTTCGACCGACTGAAGCAATGAAACTCAATGACTTATGTGCTTACACTGCAGCCTATATATTTAAGCCGGATCCTGAAGATTTGCTTGGGTTTGTCTTTTTAATGCTTATGCTAAAACGACATTGTAAGATTATATATCACAGTTAGTTTGATTATTATACCAACTTTTTTTCGTAGCGACGAGGTTTTGATTAAATCTACTTCAGATGTATTTGGAGATAGGAAATGTCTGAAGTCTCTTATGCCTAGACATCCTGTTGACCAACAGGTTATTTTTATTTAACACTAAGTAAATTGTATGTTTTAATGTAAGTAAATGTCTTCTAATATCATTTTCATAAATCTATGCAGATTATTAATCTTGTCGTTGCACGACAAAATTGGTTCATGAAAACTATTGGAAGACCAAATTCCGTTTGGTACATGCCGACAGAGTTTGCGGTAATGACTACTACTAAAACGATTTAGACATTTACATTCATTTAGTATTAAAAGTTGCCTAAAAAGTAAAATTTAATATTTTTTTATTGCAGCAATACGCATTAGAGGCACATAAAGATGCTGATGATGTGAGGCAGATATACCAAGCAAAGTACATGACACCAGCAGAACATGTTAGCAGGGTGAGTTATTGTTAGATTGTTGCAAACAAAGTTGTCGCATTTAAAAATATGTTCACACAACTTTATATTGTGTTAGACAGACAGAACTCAATACTGTTTTGTAACAAACTATTTTGCTGTTATTCAATCACACAGATTCAGTTACAAGCACTAGTATTTATAGGACTAGTCACAAGGTTTGTTAGTCCTAAACAAGCTGGACTAACACACTAGATATTAGCTAATCAGTTGGCTAATCCTTACTTAACTAATATTATAAGGGTTGTACTATCTACACTTACAATAGTCCCTATGTTTGCAGATGTTTATACCAATGAATGACCAGGGTAACCATTGGTATCTTATGGTTGTGGACTTTGTTCAAAAAAAAATGGTTTGGTTGGACTCTTTGCATTGTGCTACAAGAGATCATCCTCGTCGTCGTGCAATTTTAAGAATGGTATGCATTCAAGTACACCCTTATATATAGGCCAACAGTAAGTATATTGATGTATGTTGTTCCCTAAACATTGATCCTAATGATATTGGACTCAAAGTAATTAATTCTCTTACTGTTCATTGATTAGTGGTGGTTACAAATTCCCCATTCATCTATGCTAATATTCAGAGTTTTTTTTTAAATTTCACTTATGATATGTGCAGGCAATATTCGTTGAGGAAATTTTGATGCATGAGTCATATGGTACAGATGTCCCTGCATTTAATCAAGAGAGAATGGTATCAGCCTTCTCCCTATATCAACCAAGGCATATTCAACAACAAAGACCCGGCTCGTAAGTAAACCTTACTATATTTTTAATTGATAGATATTAACTATTACTTGTCACTAATGCATTTTCTGCCTGACCACAGAAACGATTGTGGAGTGTGGATTTCTAAATGGATGATTGAGTGTCCATTAAGGTCTGAATATGGATACATCACTGTAAGTTGAATGCAATGCATTTGAACATTATTTATTAATCATTTCCCCTTTGATTATTACTCTAATTGTCCTAAATGTTCATAATTATATACAGGTCAATACTGCTACAAGATTGAAACTTGCCATCCATTTGGTGAAAGCAGCTAATAATGAGCTGTACAATGATGTTTTGGCAAAGGCTGCTAAGAATTGGACAGTGGAGGAAAAGAAACGGAACAAATTGGTTAAACTTTAACTGTTTGATTACTATGGGTAGTTCTGATTAAATATTAATGTTGTGAACATCAGTTTGTATTCTGCTTGGCTTTGTAATTCGTTTTTAAAAAAAATGCTGCTTGTATAAGTAGTATGTGAACATCAGTTTATGACCCTTTGTGGTGTAAACACGTATACATCCTTAATTAAAAACAGAACTCTACTGTTTAGATTCATTATGAATAACTTTATTCTAATGAATCTTAAAAGTAGAGTTTTGCTTTTAATTAAAGATATATGGTGTAGTCTTTATATATTTTGCTTGGTTATAAGTCTAAAAAAAAAATGCTATTTGTATAAGTAGCATTTGAACATCAGTTTATGATCGATTACCCTCTGTGTTTCTAAACATGTAGTATTTATATTGTGTTGTTTTGTTGTAATGAATATTTATGGGTCTTCAGCTATGGTTTTGGGTATTGTGGTTATATTTTTAATATGTTGATGATAAATTGGTTATGTTTTGATTAGGTTCCTTCTAATTTGAAGTCGTGTGTAGTATTTATATTGTGTTATTTTGTTGTAATGAATATTTATGGGTCTTCACCTATGTATGGTTTTGGGTATTGTGGTCATATTTTGAATATGTTGATGATAAATTGGTTATGTTTTGATTAGGTTCCTTCTAATTTGAAGTCGTGTGTAGTATTTATATTGTGTTATTTTGTTGTAATGAATATTTATGGGTCTTCACCTATGGTATGGTTTTGGGTATTGTGGTCCTATTTTGAATATGTTGATGATAAATTGGTTATGTTTTGATTAGGTTCCTTCTAATTTGATGTCGTGAAAGGCAAAACCCAAAAGGGTTGTTTTACTAAAGTTTTTCTACAGTCCAAATTAACCAAATCTGAGATGCTACACTAAATCATTAATTACAACACATACATATATAAGTTTTCATTCTGTGTCAACCACAACATATGATAAGTAGTTTATGTCTGATCTTAACGTACCTCTTTTTGTGCAAAAAAGGAGTTCATCACTTCTCCATAAAAATCAATGAACATCAGAACCTTTGGAGGAAATAAAATTTCTGCAAATCAACCATCTCTTGAGTTGGATAACAAAGGAAATGTGTCTGTTGATTTCTTTTATGGTCGTACCATGACTGCCACTCCAGCGATGAAACTATCGCACAATGGCTTTGCTCTACCACCAGCGCCGCCACTTCCACCAAAACCGCCGGATTTGAAATCTCCGCCAGACACGATTTTCTCTCCCTTACCGGCACCGCCATTTCCGCCACTGAAACCACCAAATTTGCTCTTAACACAATTTCAACCTCCACCTCTGTCACCGCATCCCTCTTCCAAGCTACTGCTCACCGGCCCACTCCCGCGACCACCGTCGAAGCCCAACTATCAACGTTCACACTCTAAGCTTCAACCACCTTTAGATCCGTCCAATAAAAAAAATGCCTTTTTCGGTCAAACGTTTGATCCTTGTGAAGCCTTCCCAACCAACAGAAAATTGCCACATGTCAAGTGTATTTCCCCAACCCACAAACATGATGTGCACGTGTCCTTGCATCAGCATTTGTCCACTTGCATGAATTCAAAGGATCCTATGTTCAATTTTTTTTTTATAGACTTCTTGGTTTGGGCTTAAGTGTAATGGATAAAAAAAATCATCTGGGCTGCTTCACTTAACATTCATCCAAACATGTTTCTGAACCTTGAGGACAAGGTTCAAGTGAAACTGGCGGAAATGATAGAAGATTAAGTGTATGTTTGGTTCTGCGGTGACGAAAATTGATTTTGAGTGAATTGATTATGTAAAATTAATTTCGGATAAAAGTGAGTTGAATGTGAAATGATTTACGTTTGGATATATTTGTGTAAAAGTGAATTTAACAATAAATTTAAGGCTAAAATCAATTGTACTCTTTACATTAAATTTCTTTATACTTTCCTTTACATTTCCCGCAATTAGTTTCTAGCTCTTTAACACTACGCTTGAAATACATCTTGATTCACCTTTTTGTGCTACTGAATAAAACACACTTTTCTTAGTTAAAAAACACTTTTCTTAGTTAAAAAAGAAAACACGGGCGATAATATTAAAAACCATAAAAGTTATGCAGCAGCATCTTTATAATTCAGTTGGCATGGCATCAGTCCTAGTGGCTCACTTTGTTACATGCCACATAAATTAGGTAAACATCCAAAGTACCAAAGTACAAGTAGATAACTAGAAAAAATGTCGAAAATTTGTTACAAGTACATAACTAGAATAATCCTGAACCAAATCCACAAGCTGTATTTTTGATGAAAAATCTGAACTTGTAGCGAAGTAGGCTTCCAAGATAGATTATTGATGTTCTTGCTGAAATTCTGACCATCGAATCGGACAGTCCTGTGATGTGTAGAGGAAATGTTAAGACTTTCAACCAATAAGGGTAAGTAACTAGTTGCAGCTAGAACAATCGTATTTGCAATAATTTTTGGATACACACATTCAGAAAAAACAGTAAATTTATATTGTATGTAAATACACTTTCGAACAATTTATATCGTCTTAATGTTTGTGCGAGGCTTTTAAGTAGTGGGGGGGGGTGAAAAGTAGCGCATGTACTTGAAAAGTAGCTAGAAAATTTGCATTTTATAAAGTCAATGCCAAAACCGCAAGAACAAAATGGTCCTTTAAAATGAGAAGGAAAAAGATTTACTAACCTTTTTCTGGAATCACTTTTGTTCCATGATCAAAGTGATGCCTTTGTGATCAAACTGGGAAGCAAATTAAATTTGAAATCATTTATGGTATGATCAATAAATAAATATATATACCTTTTATCTGTTGTTTGTTGAAGCTTTTTCGTTCTTCATAATCATATGAAATGATTTAGAGTTATCCTCCTCGACCATTTCTCTTAGAATATCATCTTCAATCTTCTCACCTTGCCAAGAAGAAGGATCCTCGACAAACGCCTCGCTGAAAATCATGCTCGAAACCCACTCTTTCCACGTGGTTCTTCGGTATTTATCTTCTTCCAATGAACCTGTCACCAAGAGCTGATAAACATAAACCATTTTCTGCTGACCAGGACGAAACGCACGCGCAATAGCTTGCTTTGTTTTTGAAGGGTTCCACTCTGAATCCAACATAATCACACGAGACGCTGCTGTCAAACTAATGCCTTCAGCACAGGCTGTAATTGAAGAAAGTAGTATCTTAGATACACTACCAGGCTCCTCAAATTTATCCATTATTTTCCCACGTTCGAAGAGATCGAGTTCCCCGGTTAGTACTAATACTTCCTGGCCTTTTTGCCATCCAAAGCACTTCTCAAAATATTCTTGAAATAATTTCACAGGAGCAATGTTGTGGCAAAAGATAAGAACCTTTTCGTTTTTGACAACGCAGTAGATAAGGCTCAAAACAAATCTTACTTTTGAACCAATTTTCAAATCAAACTTGTACTTATCTCGATCACTCAATTGCTCTTTTGTTAAAAACTTCTGAGAACATACTGCGGTTTTGACCAACCAAGGATGTATTGATCCGAGAGTTATCAAAAGCTCTAACTCTAGAGGGTAACCACTGCACTTAGCCATGTCGCTGTGAAGTTTCTTCAGAATCTCATGTTGTATATCGGTTGTGTTCATTAGCAATGTATAAATTTGTAAACCAGGTAAACCATCAGCACTTCCACCTTCATAAACATCGATAAATCCATTTGTCACATTTCTCAACATGTTTAAGCCTTGCAGCCTTTCATCACCAACATTTGAGTCAATTTTCTTAGCGATTGCATCTAAGAAGAATTTTCTAGCCCGTGACTCGATCATATATTGCGCTTTTTCTGCTCCTTTCCCTGCTACTCCTTTCTTTTTCTTCTTGTATTTAGGGTCTAATGCTTTCAACACTTCGTGTGCAAATGTTGGTCTTGCCAAGCATAGAGTGTTGAAGTATTCACAGAAGTTATTTTGAAACAAAGTACCGGAAAGTAATATTCTCAATTCTGTTTACACTTTCATCAAACAATTTCGCAACCTTGATTTAGTGCTTCTAGGATTGTGACCTTCATCAAGTACCAAGAGTTGAGGACTTTCCCTCAACACTTTCGCCATAAACTTTCTGTGTGCAAACTTTGAATCCTCTCGCATCAATGTTAAAAACGAACTGTAGCCCATGATTAGAACACTCGGATGGGAATGCCATTTTTGTATCTTCTCAAGGCAATCCAAAACATGCTTGACATCATCGGTAGGCTTGGGAACTCCAGGAAGAACCGCAACTGAATTCTGATTGAACACCCTATAGGTCCTACAACCGTGAATCAAGTACACCGGTATAGGAATCTCCCACTTGATAAATTCTTTATACCAAGTATAGAGCGTAGTTTTAGGAGCAAGAACTAGAGGCCTCTTCCTAGCTAGGGAATAACTTCAAGTAGCTAACAAGAAAAGCAATGATGAGAAAAGTTTTTCCGGCTCCAGGAGTATGAGATATCACACAGCCACCTCTCTTTTTGGATTCGGCTTCAATTAGTCCTGGATTCGTTGACCCTGCAATGTTTTGCCAAAGAAACTCAAAAGCTTTCTTTTGGTGCACATGCAACTTTTCTTTGAGTTCAGGAATTAATGACCAAACGCTTTCGTTTTCTTTTGATATCGGTTCTTCAGGATTAGCATCAGTTGGGAATAAATGGAAATCATCATCTTCATCAGCCATGTTAGGCTCTTCTTTATTTTCTCCTTCATCACACGCCTTCTCATCTTGGCGCCACACTGCCTTATCAACCTGCAAATACCAACAACGTAATTATATAAGTGCTTATGCATAAGACATAACATAAGCTATTTCTATAAATGCAGATTGCAATTTGTCGAAACCATAATACAAGAATGAAAGTAAAAAACATAAGTTGACTTACAAAGATTGGATTAACATCTCTGATATGAGTGGCCACAAAGCCACATCTAGTGCAGTATATTCCAATTTCTTCATTCAATATATTATCATGTTCACAAACTTCTTTCAACTTTTCCTCGGCCTCGGCAGAAGCGTCTGCATTTGAAACCTGATTAAATAATGAAACTGATTGTCAGTCTTATAAAAAAAACAGCACAAAAAACAAAAGGAACAAAAAGGCGGAAACTATGGCCTAACGATTTCACCTCCGAGTCATCGAAATAAAATGATGCCAGTCCGACTTCCATTTCTTTCCACAACATTTCCTCTTCGGCTTTTTCTTTCTCATATTCATCATGAGAAACATTTGTCTCCTCTTTTTGTCCAACATTGTTTTTTGTGTTACATTTCTTCCACTGATCAGTAATAAGGGTTTCTTCGACCGGTATTGTTGTATTAATATTCGATAAATATGAATTTATCAAATTCTTGTATGCAGCTGCATTTAATGTTCTATCTTTATATTTGTGAGTTCCACCTTCGCCGGGATTTCTTAAATAAGTTGAACGATATCTCCCCTCCTTAAATCCTTTATTGGTTTTCCTTTTTATCCCATCCCATCTATTTCCAAGATCCATATCACCCAAATCACCTAAACTCTTCCTTTGTAACTTATGGGTTCCAAAAAATTGACATCTTGAAGAAACAACGGCTATTGGTTCAGCATCTTGATTAGTAAAAGGGATAATGGCAAGTGAATTTTGATGTTCATTATGATCAACATCCTGAGACTTCTTCACCTTCGGTAGGTTGAACTTATGACATTTGTTGTTGATCTTTTCTAGACTCTTATGTTGCTGCAAACGAAACCAGCACGATAACGGCAAGTCGTCTTCTTTGGTGGATGTATCAATCCTAACTGGTGGCCTGTTTCTAAAGGTACCAACATCCAATTCTTTAGCTTCGCAGCCAAGGTAACGATCAGGCTGTACATGCCTATGTTTGGAGCGTCGTAAGCCATCAACATTATAAGATGGCGACGCTTCATCCGTATGGGATTCTTGTGCTTGGTCAACACTCTTGGTGTTAGTTATAGCAACTTGAGAAGCAATCGGTAGTAACATGCCATTGTCGTTTTTGAAACCGATAACATCAATATGAGACTCAGTGTTCGACGAAGAGCTAATACTATTATCACCTAACAAAACTTGATACACCATCTTGTTTTCAACAGATCTTGCACAGAACTCAACCTTCATGAGAACTGATGTAACAATTAACCATGAAAGATCGGTTAAAAAGTTTCCCAAAAGCAATTTAGTGTGTGGCAATGAAGAGCAATCCTCGGATGAAGACCACCGGTAGGGCTTATTTTCACAAGGCCTATGTTCAATTCTTTGGAGGATGGTGATCTGATTGAGTCCGAATACTTTGATATCCTTACAAAGAGTTCTCATCTCTAAACCAAGTGAACCTTGATCAACATATAAATTGACGAAAAACTGACACGAGCACTCTGAGCCATGGGGCTTTCTCTGTATAGAACTTATTCTAGCATCCATCCATACCTATAATTGAAAAGAAAACTGTAAGATATACGACTTTGTAATTCTGTTACAAATGTTACTATACGGAAGTTTCTATGAAGCACTGAAATAATAGACACCAGACGCGACACTCTCAGGAAAAACAAATTACAAGTTTAAAAATTCATCTTAAAAGGAAATCTTACGGGATCGAGTTTTGAACCAACTGAGTCAGTGGCTCGTTGAGGGGGTGATAGCACACAGATGTCGATTCCAGGATGTAAGAAACAGGAGCAATCTGACACCGTAGTTTTCCTTGACCTCATACGAATGTCTGATAAAGTACCTTTGTCCATAACCATATGGTGATTATCTGCGAAATGTATGGTTACAGTTCCTGACTTAACTTTTATGAACTCCACTGGATGTCATGACCCGAAGATAACTGCTTCGAATGCTATTTAGAAGCAAAATTTTGAGGCAATCAATAAGTTAAAAATAAATATTTGCTAAACATTGTAAGTATATATATGATCATTGAGAATTTGTAGGCAACCAAGTTTGTATAAGTGCTTATGTCACTCAATAAGCTCAAAGTGATGAATTGATTAAAAAGAAAGAGGGAATGCTTACGGTGAGAATCGATTGGAGTCGTCGATTGATTTAGACGCCTTTTTCTGTTCATTGTTTGTAACTGCTAACTGACTTGCCAATGCTGTATATATGAGCAACTTCTACAGTTGATTCGGGACACAAACTTCATTCAGACACAAAAAAATGCTAATCAATCTTCGACACGCAAATGCAATGGATATACATAGATCATTTCATAACCAATATCTTTTCATAAACTCAAAATTGATTCATTTCATGTTTTTTAAATAACATTTTCCTTAGTATAATCTAATTGAACCCCTAATTTTAAATTCCCAATTCTATTGAAACCCTAAATTCGGTTTGAAATTTCAATTTTGAATTACCAAATTCAATTTGAGCTTAACCCTAAATTTTAATTGCCCAATTCAATTGAAACCCAAAAAGAATTTGAATTTGAATTTTTTGCAGATATATGTAAAAAGTAAAAATTACCTCATAAATTATGGAAAACTGATCGAGATGAACATCGAAGTTTTAGTTGAGGAACAGGAAGAAGAAGACGAAAACAACCATTACTTGAAGGAGGAGCGCGTTTTCGGGTTCAAGGATGGTGGAAAATGCGTTCTGGAAAGAACAAGAAGAAGACGAAAACAACCTAAAAATCGAATGGAGAATCAACAGCAGAGAAGATGAAGAAGCATATGGAGGATTTCGGTCGTGTTCTGGAAAAAACGAAGAACAAAGGGAAAGGGATGTCGGTCGTGGTCTGGAAAGAACGAAGAACATGAGAGAAGAAGAAGAACCTTTTATTGATTTTTTATGAGTTATGATTTTGTATTAAAAGAAGCATGTAATGCAATAAGTAAAAAGTTAGGGGTTTAATCAAAAGGAAAGCAAAATGTTGGTGTACCATAGACCTCCTGCACCTTATAATTATGACGTGGCTAGGGCAAATTAGGGCTTTGCTCCTATTGGTCAATTGGGGGGACCGTTCCAAAACGGTCCTTTTTGAGACCGCACCATAGAAGTCCCCTTTTGTGTTATGTGAGAAAATAGAGGGGATGTTAGTTACATATAGAAAGAGCTCAGGGGAGGTTAGTGTATTTTTCCCTTAATAAATTATGCTTTTGTATAAAAACAAAAGCTTCATTTAGAGTGTGTTATCAAAAAACAATAGCATGGAATTGCACACATATGGTTTGCTACGAACACGTAGCATGGTGCTGCAGCAGTGGCAGATGAATCTTAAGATTTTCGTCGATTTCATCTCTTCATTTCAAGCATTCATATACTTATAATCGGTCATATACTTCCCTATTGGCCATTGGAATTCTTAAAATTAAACAACCTTAAGCTATAAAAAGGACCTTGTGCTCATTGTAAAGATCATTTCTACACTTTATAGGTAGTCTTTTTGCCTATACTAGTGATTTTTAGCTGCCTCCATCGCAGTGTTGGAGACAGGGGTGGCCAGGCTGGGCCATGGCCCACCCCAAAATAATTTGAAGCTAATATATACTAGTATGCGCAATTTTGACAAAATACCTATAAACAGCCCAGTGGTGCTATTGTGAGGCCTTTAAAGGTAAGGTCACGGGTTTAAACCTTTCCCACCAAATTTTTTGCTCTTTTTTCTATTTTAATTTTAAAATTTTGCTTCTTTTTTTTTCCTGAATTTTTTCTCTTTTCCTTATTTAATTTTAGAATTTTGCTATTTTTTCTTTCTGTTTTAATGTTAAAAAAATAAAATCAATTTTAACAAGTAGCATAAGGATTTAGGGACCGTTTGGATTTAGCTTATTTTTAAACTTATGAAAATAGTTTATGCAAATAAATAAATTTTTATGTTAATTTATAAGTTATTACTAACAAAAATTGTATCTGTATCAGTTGTTTTCGTAATCTATCTTAAAAAACTTATAATAATACATAAAACTAATTTATTTGCATAAGTTGTTTCGCATAATCTTAAAAATAAGTCAATTCAAATGGGCCCTTAAACAAATACGCTTAAAAATAAGTTGTTAACATAATAATACATCATACAATTAAACGATTTTAGATTTTTGTAAAATTTAACATGGATGATCCATACGATATTTCAATCCAACGGTAGATGTTGTAAAATTTGTATTTGTTAAAGTGTTATTGAGCAGTGTAACATTACTCAAATGTTACACCGGTGTAATTTGATTTCCTCATATATATACCTTCTAAATTACTATGCTTAAAAATTTGAATGTATCAATACACGTACAAAATAATATTTATGCTTATTTAACTTAAATTTTTATACACAAAATAATTTTTGTATTTAATTTATCTATTATATTTTTTTAATGGCCCACCCGCATATTTTTTCCTGACTCCGCCACTGCTCCATCGTGTCGGTTGTCTTGGTGGATTGCAGTTTGCTCAGATTTGTATGGAATGTGTTTGGTTGTTGGCGTTTTCTCTTTGTCCAGAAGGGTCCGATCAAAAAGGGTGTTATTCGTGGATAGTTTTTGTTTCTGCTTCAATTCAGTATCCTTTTGGCTAGGAGATGGAGTTGGTTTGTGTAGGATGTTATTGTGTACTTCTTGATTTTAAATGGTGTTGTTTTTTTGCTGCATTTATTTGCAGTTTTGTACCCTTTGGCCATTTGTATATATGCTTACTTATGGTTGTTATAATATATTATTAAAAAAAAAAAACTTCTACACTTTGTAACCTGTAGGGAAACTCTTGTTAATTTTAAATTTAGTTTCCATTACTTTTTCTTGCATATTATTTACTGTTTTTTGGTAGAAATTATTTACTGCTTTTATTTGGTTTTTTTTTTACGTGCTCTCTATGTCCATAAGTAATAATTAATTCACATCCCGATTACCTTATTTTAAGAAAAAAACTTCAATTTACTCTTTAAGCTATCACTCTGTTACCAATTTAGGGCTCGTTTGGATTCAGCTTATTTTTGAGCTTATGAAAAAATAGCTTATGCAAATAAGTAAAAGTGATAAATATGTTTCTGGTCCCTATAAATATTCCGAGTTTTGTTTTTAGTCCCTCTAAAATTTTCAATTAACACTTTTAGTCCCTACTTTCAAATCAACTCATGTGTAGACTTCATATTTTTTAATGAAATTTTCAAGAAAAGTGTAGAATATTTTAACAATGACTCACAAAAAAAATTAGATTTTTTAACAAAACATGAATTAAATATGAATTTTTAAGCACCAAAAATAAAAAAAATTATATTTAATATATGCTTTGTTAAAAAATTCAAAAAAAAATTTTGGAGAGATTCTTATGATATTTTAAACATTCATAAAAAAATTCAATCAAAAATAGGAAGTTTATACATGAGTTGATTTAGAAGTAGGGACTACAAGTGTTAATTGAAAAATTTTGAGGGACTAAAAGTTGAAGAAAAATTTTAGAGGGACTAGCTAATAACAAAACTTGGAATATTTATAGGGACCAGAAAGATATTTATCCCTAAATAAAATTTTTATGTTAATTTAAAAGTTTTCACTAACAAAAATTATATTTTTATAAGTTATTTTCTCGTATACTACCTTGAAAATTTTATAATAATGCATAAAAACTTATTTATTTGCATAAGTCATTTTGCATAAGCTCAAAAATAAGATAATCCAAACGGGCCCTTAATTAGTTTTTAAACCATTAAAATTAATTAAAAAGTTCATAGACTATTTTTTTTTTTTTGAATGTTAAAAAAAAAAAAAATTAATAGACTATTAAAATCAGTTAAAATATATATACATAAATTATTTTCTTTATTAATACTCCTGTTATATATTACTAGTCTTTAAAACTAGTCTATAAATAGATCATCTCCCTCATTTTCCTTGGTTACTCCTTATCACAATATGCCTTCTACTGCCTTGAACCTATTTCTGGTCATATATACACCTCTAGACATGTCCAGTTCATTGAAAATCAATTCCCTTACTCCACTATAACTAGTCCAACCACCCCATCAACAACAATACCTCCCATTGATCCCACCCTCCATACAATCATTCCATCATCTATTCAAACACAAACTGTCCAACAAGTGATGCATCCTACCACAAACACCAGACCTAATGATCTAGTTTGTCCATTGGTCCCTGCATCAGAACTTCCGCTTGCTCAAGCTGACACAACAACACAAGGTACTAACCCTATTCCCTCTTCATATGTGCCTTTATCATCTATTGTGCCTTCATCTAGTGGAAATACTGTCATTACACGTTCCAAAAACAATATTTTCAAACCAAAACGCATCTATACTGCCACCAAGCATAGTTTACATGAAAATTTGGAACCTTCAACTATCACTCAAGCCTTAAAAATCCCTCATTGGAGACAAGCTTGTTCAGAAGAGTTCAATGCACTTATGAATAATGGCACATGGACATTAGTTCCCAAGGATACCAACAAAAATTTGGTAGGCTGCAAGTGGCTATTTTCCTTGGTTATAAACATTCTAGTGGTGTTTTTTCTGCCTCAGTTAGAGAGTTTGTAATTCACAAGAGCTTCAATGTTTCTTTGCATCCTCTAAAGCCTCTGATCTTGAAAGAGGTCATTTGGCAGCCCCCCATTCCTCAATGGATAAAATGCAATACAGATGGTGGTTCCAACACTTCCACCTCTTCCTGTGGTGGAATCTTTAGAAACCACAATGCAGATTTTTTGTGTGCATTTGTTGAGAACACAGGTTTATAAAGTCAACCTTCAAAGCTGAACTTTGTGGGGTCATGAGGGCTATTGAAATAGTTGTTGGTAAGAATTGGAGGCATCTTTGGTTAGAGACTAATTCAACTCTTGTTGTTATGGCTTTTAAATCTTCTGCTCTTCTGCCTTGGGACTTAGGTAATAGATGGTTGAATTGCATTAGGATTACTAACGATATGAATTTTGTTGTTACTCATGTGTATAGAGAAGGAAACCAATGTGCGGACAGACTTGCTAATATAGGCCTCACTATTGATAATTTTACCATCTGGAATGATATTCCCTCTCAATTAGTAGGTTTTTTTGTTGACAACCGATTGGAAAAACCAAATTTTAGACTTGTAAATTTATAAGGAGGTTTTGGTCCTTGTCCCCCTCCTTCCTTTTGTATCTCTCTTATCTTTTGCTATTATATATGTTGTAAGGTAGTATTTCTTTGTGACTCCTCTTTTTTGGTTTAAAAAAAATTATCCACCAAAACAGAGTCAAATACTAATTAATTGGGAGGCACTTGAAATAAACATTCAAAGACTGATAAAGGTAAAAATTTTAAATAGATCTTTGAAGCTCTAAAATTATAATTTTTTGTTAAAATTTTGAACAAACATGGATAAATTTAATTGTTGAATACAGTTACGATGTGATTGTAGAGGTTAACTATGGCATCAACATTATTTTAACTGCAATTTGAATCCATGGAATGGTCTAGGAAAAAATAATATAGTTTTATAGTTTAATGACTAAATTGAGAGTATTATCCAGTTTTTGTCCATCTATTTTATAAAATGTGCAATTTTGATCTTCCTATCTATTTTGTTTTCGCAATTTTGGTCCCCTTGTTTTTCAAAGTGCACAATTTTTGTGACGCGGTACAGAAGTGGGAAGGATCAGCAAGTGTTAATCCTATAACAAAAACACAGGTTTGCAAGCGACAAACATGTGAGATAAAGCTCTAGAATCCACTATAAAGAGTAAATAATTTGGAATCCTCCAAACTTGAAAAAAATCTCTATAATTTTATTGAATGAAAAGGTTGTCTCTCAAGGCTACAATAGTTTAGCTTAAATAATAGGGAAAAATAAATAAAAAAATAACAAATCTAACTAGGAGTAAAAGAAAATTAACAAATCTAGCTAATAGACAGTAAAAAAAAATAACAAATCTAGCTGGTAAAAGAAAAACAACAATTCTAGCTAAAATATAGTAAAATCAAATCTTTACTATTTTCCTAAACCTTTTTTACGCGCCACTTCGTCTTTAATCCAGTGCAGCACCAGCCTTCCTACATCATTTTATCCCCTTAATTTTGGATCAAAATTGCTCATTTTTCAAAATAGGAAGACCAAAATTGCAAAAAATAAAATAAGGAGACTAAAATTGCACATTTTATAAAATAAGAGGAATAAAACAGAATTTAAACTTTTTTTTAATAATGAAAACATACATTACTGACACTAATAACAACTCAAATGATAATCACATATTGGAGTTACTATTTATAATTATAAAATCCATATTGAAGTTACTATATATTTTTAAGTTTGATAACTCCTTTATTGTCGAAAAAAAAAAGTTTGACTACTCCTTCACTACGACATTTTCAAGTTTAAGCAACAGTTACATAATGGTTCTACTAAATACCCTCATGACCTTTTCTATATAGGAAACAGATTTTTATGTTGTCCAATGGCAACAATTTGGAAAAAAAAAAATCTTCTGCCTATTGTTTTGGGCACAATTTTATGTCTATACGCAACATTGCTGCCTAAACTTTAAAATGTTGTAATTTATCCAGTAGCAATGCTAACATATACATGCGAGTACAACACAAAACATAAATGAGCTTTTTTTTAGAAAACTTTGAACTCTGAAGTCGAAAGTTTCAAACTCTAAAAACTAACATAATTATCAATTTACTTACATTTTCATAAGTTTTTTTCTTTTTTGAATGGCGACATTTTGGTAAATGATCTCTTGAATTTGACTCATGTTGGTATTGAATAATGTGTAGTAGTGTTGGTTGAACCTAAGAGTTCCCCCAAACACTTCATTGAAAAAAGGACTATTTCTAATGGATTTTAGACCAAATAGATAGTCTCATCTCATGCATGAAGCGTTCAAAGGAACTCTAAGAGACAATCAACAAAATGCTAATAAGCTAGATCTCATTCAATAGCTAGCTTGTTGTCTTGGATGAATATTATGCATAGCTTAAATGTTCTATATATAGCATACATATTGTGTTCAAAGTGGAAAGATATGTGAAACTTTTTTGTGGCAATGCATAACGTTTGTTGCTATAATTGAACATTAATGAATATAGTCAGGATGTTTGGCAAGAGGAAATCGGAATATATATATGGTTATGAATATAAAAATATTCTTCTTGTGATATCCCATAGTGGTATAAAGTGATTAAATCTCCAAAATCTAACAAAAGGTCCCTCCTCAATTTTTTATGGTCCTATCAACTGTGTGTGAAAGCTTCGCTCAAAACTCGTTGGGGATCCAAAACAACATCCAAAGCCTTAGAGGTAGAAAGTTTTATCTAATAGCAATATTGCCAAGAAAGTTTTATCTAGAGCTAAGGAGATTGGTTTTTCTTTTGAATTGAGTGATTCTTTAGAGGTAGAAAGATTGGAAGTTTTAGAAGATCATGATAGCGTGAGTAGGGTGGGTAAGGACAATCAGAGTGGTGTTAGATGATAGTGGGATCTATTAATATTAGAGGTTTAGGGGGTAGAATAAAGAAACAAAAGGTGAAGGGGTTTATAACCTCTAATCACCTGGATTTTGTGGCAATTCAGGAAACTAAACTAAAGTTTGTGGATGAGGGTCTTTGTCACTTTCTTTTGGGTAACAAATTTTGTTGTTGGAGTTATACTCCTGCTATATGTAATAGCGGGGGAATCCTCTCTATCTGGTGTTGTTTTAAAGGGAATGCAGTGTTCTCCTTTTGTGGCCCGGGCTTTGTGGGAGTTTGTTTGGAGTGGGGAGTTGCTCGGTCTCGCTGCTTTGTTGTGAATGTCTACTCTAAGTGCTCTTTTGCTGAGAAAAGGATTTTATGGAGTAATTTGGTTAATCATAGGAGAAACCTTCTAGGGGATGTTTGGTGTGTTGTGGGGGACTTTAATGCGGTTTTAGATCCGTCTGAAAGGCGGGGTGGGGTGGGTCAAAGTGTCATGAGGATCGATAGAGAGATGCGTGAGTTCGGCGAGTTTATTTCCCTTATGAATTTATTGGATCTTCCTCTTTTAGGGAGACGTTTTACTTGGTTTCAGCCAAATGGTGGCGCCGTCAGTCGTCTGGATAGGTTTCTGGTCTCAAAGGGTTGGTTAGATGCATGGGGAGAGGTTAGTCAATGGGCACTTCCTTGAGATGTATCAGACCATTGCCCTCTAGTGCTGCGGTATTTAGATCAGTTGTGGGGTCCAAAACCGTTTAGATTCAACAACTATTGGCTTAATCATAGAGATTTTTCGGACGTGGTTGAACAGAGCTGGGGGCAAGAGACCCCCATGGGTTGGATGGCATTTATGTTAACTCAAAAGTTGAAAACTCTGAAAGGGGATCTAAAGAGATGGAATAAGGAGGTTTTTGGAGATATTGAGCTTAAGATTGAGTTGGAAATTGAGTCCATTAAGAACTTTGATCTCAAAGCTGAAGCAGGACAACTTTCTCTAGAAGATGATAGGGCTCGAAAGTTATGCCAGGAAAGTATGTGGAAGTTGTTGAGATTTAAAGAGACTCAGATTTTTCAAAGGTCTAGGTCTCGTTGGTTACAAGAGGGTGATGCCAACACAAATTTTTTCCATAACAGTGTCAGACAAAGGAGGAGGAGGAATTTAATCCTTGCGCTTAGAGTAGAAAATAGATGGGTAGAGAGTGTTCCTGAGGTTCGTACTGAGATTGTGGAGTATTTTAAAAGACATTTTTCAGAATCAGTATTTAATCGCCCGACTCTTGATGGTATGGATTTTAATAGCCTGGCGGATGATGATGTTGCTATGTTGTCAGCCCCATTCTCAGCTTTAGAGATAGATGAGGCGGTGGCGACCTCTGAAGGAAACAAAAGTCCAGGACCTGATGGTTTTAATTTCTCTTTTTCTAAAAGATTCTGGAATCTCATCAAAGGGGAAGTGGGGGTCATGTTTAACCAGTTCTTTACATCTGCGAATCTTCCTAGGAACTTTTCTTCATATTTCATAACCCTTATTCCAAAGGTGGACTCCCCTTTCAGGATTGGGGATTTTAGGCCGATCTCTCTTGTAGGGTCTTTATATAAACTCCTGGCTAAGGTCTTAGCAAGTAGATTGGCGAATGTGATGGATAAGCTCATCTCGCCCAACCAGTCGGCTTTTATACGGGGAACACAACTTGTAGATGGGGTGGTGGCAGTTAACGAGATTATTGATCTTGCGAAGAAGACTCGAAAGGAGTGCTTGATTTTTAAAGTGGACTTTGAAAAAGCGTATGATTCGGTCAGTTGGGGTTTTCTTGACTATATGATGCGTAGATTTGGCTTTGGTATGCAATGGCGTAGGTGGGTTAGGGCGTGTATTTTCAGTGGGAATCTTTCTATCTTAGTTAATGGGAGTCCAACGGAAGAGATTAATATTCAGCGAGGGCTTAAGCAAGGGGACCCCCTGGCTCCATTTTTAGTCTTGTTGGTGGTGGAGGGATTAAGTGCAGCTGTCAGAACTACGGAAGAAAGGAATTTGTATACAGGGTTTAAAGTGGGTAACTCCGAGATGTCTGTCTCACACCTCCAATACGCAGACGATACTCTCTTCTTGGGGGAGGCCACAGTGGAAAATCTTTGGTCAATTAAAGCCATCCTCCGGGGATTTGAGCTTGCTTCGGGTCTTAAGGTCTATTTTGGAAAGAGTAAAGTCATGGGGGTAAATGTTAGTGGTGAATTCCTAGGTGTGGCAGAAAGGTTTCTACATTGCAGTCGGGCTTCCTTGCCCTTCACCTATCTAGGCCTTCCAGTCGGGGCTAATGCTCGAAAGTTGTCTACTTGGCAACCTCTTATTGACACAATTTCAATGAAGTTGGAGTCTTGGAATAATAGGTGCATTAGCATGGGAGGTCGGGTGATTCTTCTTAACTCGGTTCTTAATTCATTACCTGTTTTCTTCCTCTCTTTTATGAAGATGCCAGTAAAAGTGTGGAAGCTGATTATTGGGCTTCAAAGGAGGTTCTTATGGGGGGTACTGGCTGTAATAAGGGGATAGCTTGGGTGAGTTGGTCAAATATTTGCAAACCAAAGAAAGAGGGGGGGTTAGGCATTAGGGATCTTCGTTTAGTCAATAACGCCCTGCTTGCTAAGTGGCGGTGGAGGATCCTTACTAAAGGACTTGGGCTCTGGCGTGATATTATTTTGGCTAGGTATGGTTCCTTGTTCCCAGCCCCGCATCTTGCAGGTCGTCCCAATGGTGTAAGAGGGGTGTCTTTGTGGTGGAGTGATGTCTCCTTACTAGGGACTCGTGTGGACTCGCACTCAGATTGGTTTTCTTAAGGAGTGACTAAGCGGATTGGCAATGGGACTTCGACTTCCTTTTGGTTTGACCCTTGGGTTGATGGTGTTCCTCTTCGGACTCGATATCAATCTCTCTTTCAAGCTTCTGACCAATGTCTTGACAGAGTCGCTGATATGGGTAGTTGGGTGACAGGAGAGTGGGAGTGGGAGCTTAGATGGAAAACAGATCTTGATATGCAGGACCAAGATCTTCTTAATGATTTGATGGAGTCTTTGCGTCAGGGTTTGGGATTCTTGGGCCGCGTCCAAAGTGATTGTCTTTTTGTGGCAACTACTTCAGGATAGAATTCCAACTCGGCAAAACCTTCGTAGGTGGAGGGTGATGGTAGGAGCTACTGATATTTCTTGTGTGTTTTGCGGAGCGTTTGAGGAGTCGGTAGATCGCCTTTTTGTTTCTTGTGATTGGATCTCTCTTATTTGGTACCGTGTTTCTAGGTGGTTAGGGATCGAGTATGTGCCCCCCAATAGTATTATGCAAGTTTTTGAGAGTTTCTTTGGGTTAGGTGTGGGGAGTCGGGTTCAATTAGGTTTGATTCTAGTATGACATGTTGTTGTGTGGACTATTTGGACCTCTCGGAATGATATGATCTTTGTCGGTAGGTCTTCAACTGTTGATGATCTTATGGATATGGTGAAACTTTCCTCCTGGAAATGGTTTATAGGTAAAAACCCTGATAGCCCTTGCTCCCTCTACGAGTGGGAGGTGCAACCTATATTGTGTTGGTCCAGTAAGACAAGGTGAGCTTGTGGTGCCTGGATTTATCAGGTTTTGGTTGAGTAGTATCTCTTTGGGTGCTCTCGTTTAGTTGGTTTTTTTCTCTTTCCCCCTATTTTGGTGTCTTCTCTGGGCGGTTGTGGTGGTTTCTAACCTTTGGGAGTTTTCTTTTTCTGTTGTTTTTGTTTTAGATCTTTTTCCTTTTTTGTCGATGAGTACTGCTGGTACTCCTGATTTGTACTCAGACTCTCATTATTTATATATATATATTTATCCTTTTGCCATTCAAAAAATAAAACTGTGTATGAATTTTAAAAATTCAAGTAATAAATTTTATCCTGAAAAATATTTTTTTGTTTCTTCTGCAGACGAAGTAAGTACTTCTAAAACTCACATATAATTGTGGGCTTTTAGGTTTAACTCTGGGTGAAGCCTTTCAATCTAACAGTATCAATATTTGAAAATTGAATTAGGACTTATAGAAAAAAATATAATTAATTTTTTCCAACGAAAAGAGAGTCATTATAACATACATACATATTTTTCCATGATTTTGAATATATATTCCATGTTCATTGCTCAATAGTTCTTTTCTTTGAGGGAATAATAATGTAACTAAAAAATGTTTTATTTTCCCTCTTCTTATGGATATTCCAGTTTGTTGTTAAAAATTATGTCCTGGTGCATGTACTTGTGAATAGATAACATCCTTGTCAAATACAAGGAAAATTCTTGGACTTTTATTTTCGAAACAACAAATTAACATACATCTATTTTTACAAAATTAGAAAATATAATTTGTCCGGTGCTTATTATTTTTTGACAAACTTAAGGCATCGAGTGTGCCTGGTACCACAAGACCATCCGGTGCTAACAATATTTTGACTTACATTAAACACAAAAACTCACCTTCAGGGTATCGTATGGTTGTCGGGTAGGATGAGCCGACTATTACAAGTTAGATTGAAACTTTATTTATTTCTAAAATTTTAGTATTCAAAAATTCCTAATTTTTAACTAGTTCAATACCTCATACAAAATGCAACAAATGAGAAGAACTAAATGGAAAAATAAATAGGGTGAGATGCAATTACTTTATTTCAAATTTGTAGATATAAAAACAATAATAGATCAAGTAGACGAGAAGTAGAAATTAAAATTAAATTTATAATATACTTTAGAATATCTTTCACACCTCATTCACCAACATATTACAAGCTTCTCAAATATAACATTTCTCTCATATATCAAATATGGATAAAAACAACAAAGTCAAGAGTATACGAGATTGAGAGGGGGGGGAAGTTAATTTGCATTTTAATTATTGTTCGGTCGATTTCCATTACTAAGAAAAAGAATTTTATACTCCCTCCGTACCACAATATATGTCACTTTGACATTTTTACACATATTAAGAAATGTAATCATTGTTGTATGGAAAAGAGAAATTATGAGTTAATTTACAAAATTGTCCTTCATTTATGGTATTGAAAAAATAAATTGAAGAATTGAAAGAAGAGAGAGTAATAAATAGTTAAGGGTATAATAGGAAAAGTTGCATTAAATGCTTCCTTGGTAATGTAAAGTGACATATAATTTGGTACAAATTTTTTTCTCAAAGTGACATATAATTTGGTACGGAGGGAGTATATATATAGTGGATGTATAATATGAAAATATGAGAATGAATTGTAATGATTGGATTAAAATGAAGAAGTGGGATTAAAACATCACTTAAGTGAGTCATGTGATTGTCATGTGACATTATCATTCTCATTCAATTTTCTCTCTCCTCCTTTCTCTCTCCCAATCATCATCGTGTCTCCATATATATATATATATATATGAGACCAACCTAGCTAGTTGATGCAATATTTTAAGTTTTGACAACGCTTTACAAATATAAACATCCTTAAAGAGGTGGTATTATTTTCTCATTTTGGTATCGTAAAATGTGGAATTATTAACTTTTCACATAATTTTTAGATCAGATTTGGAAACTGGAATACAAATTTCTTTTTTAAACTAGTTAAACTTAATTCTACCCGAACTCTATATTATTGGCCTTTTTTGAAAATCAGAAGGTTAATACTATAAAAATTATAAAATATATTAATTTTAAAAATAAATAAATACCTCTAATTATTTTGAAATAAAAATTAAAAGATTAATCTATTTCACTCTCTTAGTAATTGCCAATAATTTTGGGAAGAGAATCTATACTCTTGACAAATTTAATATAAAATTATTTATATTATTATTTTTTTTACTAAATAAAATTAATTTTCTTAATTATTGTAAATATTACATGGGATAGAGGTCATACCTTTTATTTATTTATTCTTCCTTTCTTTGGTGACATATTTTTAATTTGTTTTTCCTAAAAACATGTATTATAACTAGTGATATTTTTCCTAGCTAGCCACTTCAAAAGTTATGAAAATGACTGGAAAAGAAAGAAAATTAAATATCCCCCAATGTTCACTTTAGACCAATGTGTTTGAATCACTTTACATGAAACGAGACCACTCCATCACTAGATGAAATAGAAGAACATCTCTTTAGTTTTTCTTTCACCCTTCTTGTCGAGCATCATGACCAGGTTCATTATAGCAAACAAAAGTATCTTCATATTGCAGTTTTCTCCATATATGTCAACATTATAAAAACTTTTAAATTGTTCCAAGAACATAAAATTCTCCACAATAAATAGAACACTTTGTTGTGTATTTTTGTATCCAAATTAAATAGTTGAAGCATATAATATGTATAAGGGTTTATTATTTGTTGGATGTATCTTGGAGTTCCTCTGAACTCTTCATCTAAATTAAGGGCTAGCAAGAAAGAATGAAAATCCTTTTGATGAAGTGTTTGGGGGAACTCTTGGGTTCAATCAATATTATTGCATGGAAAAAAATTAGTGAACCTAATTTTGTTCATATTTTCATGATCAACTCAATTACAGGTTCTGTCTGGAACTTTGACTTTACATTTCAAACTTGATTCGCATCATTACATAAGGTATTTTTATACTCCCTCCGTCTCAAATTATAAGAAGAAAAAAAATCAAAAGAAAAATCAAATCATAATAATTTGGAGTATGTATTTTTGTCTTTTTCTTGAAATAGGTATCATGGGAAGAATACAAATAATTTTCATTAGTTATTTTTTTTTTTTGATAATAATTTTCATTGGTTATTGCTTATCGATAAAAATGGAGAGAGAAAAAATTAAATGCAATTTACATTTAATTTAAGTAGAAATAATTTTTAGAAAAGAGAAATGTTAGTTTTTTTTTCTCTTATAATTTTAAACAAAGAAATTGAATTTTTTTCTTATAATTTAGAACGGAGCAAGTACTGTGTAACAAAATGAAAACCTAATTTTGTTCATTGATCAATCAACAATTACATGTTTTTTAGTACACACACTTTGACTTTTTAAAAAAAATTGTTACTCCCTCTCTTTTACAGTATAAATAATGTCTCATTTGAATTATTTTTTTTCGTCTCAAAATAATTGTCATTTTATAATATCAATGTAATATTTACTGTATTTAATTTGTTTACTATTATGCTCTTATTTATTGAATTTCAGTACAGTTGATTACTCTATTAACTACAATTAATAAGAGTGTTTTAGTAAATGATACTCCCTCCAGTTCAATGTATAAGGAACAATTTGGAAAAAAAAATTGGTCCTTTATATAAGAAACAACTTATAAATTTATGCTTTATTAATTAAATATTTCCATTTCTACCCTAATTAAATATCCTTGTGAATAGCAAAAGTCATATTGGAATTAAGCATAGTGGTGTATGTAGATAATTACAAGATAGAAGTATAAATTAATACACCAAGGTTATTTTTGGAATAGACAAAAAGATTTAGAATTTTTAATTAAAAAAATAAGGTTTCTTGGTATGTGTATTTTTTCCAAATTGTTCCTTATACATTAGACCGGAGGGAGTATTCATTTTATCATTAAAATCAACGCAGCTAATTATTTATTTAAAGAATTGTGGAAAATTTAAATATCATCTTTTTATTAGGCGATAAATAGTTTATAGAGTAATATTTTTTAGAAAAGAAAGTTTATAAAAAATAATCGCTTGTAAGAGTATTGTATCTCTTTATTGCAGATCTTTACAAAAATTATAATGTAAGAATTAAATTAAAAAAAAAAAAAACAAATGGAAAGTTGCTAAGAAACGATATGAATTCTAATTTTCTATAACATTGCAATAAACAAACACATGAATTCTAATTTTCTATAACATTTCTAGAAAATAATCTCTAAATTATTTTCTAACTAATAGCTTCATCAACAAGCAACTAGCTACTGAACTTTCTCTTCTTCATTTAATTACTACAAAATGAATCAAAATTAATAAAGAGTTGGTCAATGATGTATGAACATATACTTGTTTTGAGTGCTGATATATTTTTTATTAGTATCAATGAATTGATCATGAGTTATATTTGAACTTCGTCAACATACACCAAATAGCATATATAGTAAGCAAGATATTATAAGATTGAAGAGTGTCTTTCTAAGAATGAGATTAGCATTTGACCTCTATTAGGTGGTGTTGGTTTTCGGTATTTTTATTGATATTCCTCTTAAATACGACACATTTGCTTTGTAGCCCTTCTTTTACGGGTCTCTGTTCGTCTTGTGTAAAGACCTGATTATTAATAATAATATATTTGTTGTTAAAAAAAATAAGCAAGATATATTATTATATAATAATGTTATCTACCCCTCTTAAATATAACCATATTTTCTACCCCTATCGATTTGCTAGTTGATATAAATATAACCATATTTCCTAAAATGAAAGAAAGGGAGGAGAGTTAGGCACTTAATTTGGTTAGCTACTATTTTGTGTATTTGGCGTCTTAGGAACAACATTACTTTTTGGGGCGACATAGCAAATGTGTCAACCTTAGTAGAACAAATTAATCTTATCTCTTGGTTTTGGTTATAGAGAGAGCAGGTTGTAGTTCTTCTTTGGCTTTTTCCAATTGGTGTAGTAATCTCTTACCTTGTTTGGTTTTGGTTTAATTTTGGCTATTACCATAGATTTGACTCCAAAAATCCGTATATGAAAACAGGCAAGAAAGGAAAAGATTACAACAGATCTCAATATTATTAAACTAAAACACACAAGATGGAGAAACTAGCTAGCACATACATGTGGGACAAAGCTTCCCTTGTTGCAAACCCTTCCCTATAATATGTTCCATGCAAATAACCAAAAAATTTGAATGGGCTAAACACTGCCTTGCCACGGCCTTAGAAGAGCCTAGCTAGAAACTTGAATGGAATATTACCTAGCTTGGCAAACATCATAAAATTTTGACAATGAAGAAAAAATAAATTCATCGGCATTTAGCCTCGTCAATTTTTTTTTTTTACAATTCACTCTCAATTTAGATGGCAACTCAGAACGCTTCAATATTGTTATGAGGAACTACAAATTATCTCATGATTCTTCACAAACATTATAGTATTACCATTTTCAAATCACATCGAAAAATAAATATATGTGAATTTATCGAAAAGTCCCGAAAAGATGGCTCCCAAACTTCATATATCAAGTTAGGCCACCAATCCTTTGTTGCAATGAGAAACAAAAATGATGTCAACGAAATCTCGTTGTCTTAATCCTCTCTTTACTTCAAAATCCCTTAGGGCCTCGTAAACTATCCAAGTTTGCTTGGTCAATTAGTTAAGATCCTATTTAATTATGATTTCGCAAATGTGAAGAAAAAAATGCAAAAATACAGATGTAAAATTTTGTCATGAGTTATTAGAGAAGACTTTTTACTTTCTTTATAGATAAAAAATAAAATAAAAAAATTCATTGAGTATATAGACAGCATTAAACTAGAAAGAATAAAAACGAATACACGATTTTATTTCATGATTTAAATCGTGCATTTTTTTTAAGAAACTAAATTAGTCCACCCAAATTGACGTTTGTGCATATTTTAGTGTTTGGTACATATATAATATCTAGTGTAAACCTTAAAATCGACCTCATATTTCAGCTTCATATCATTTCCCTTTCTTTTGATATGAACCAAGTATCTGTTGTATACTCATGACTTGTGAACTCAAAATATTTTACCATCTCATTTAAATGTTCTTGAGTTCATATTGTTGATTGGCAACAAACTTTTTTTAAAAAAAAAATTGAATTCTGGTTCTTCCATACAATCCGTTTCAGATGAGTCCATTAACCACTTAAGTTCAATATCTTAATTGGCAATGAACTTTCAATGAGCGAAAAATTGATAAAAAAATTAAGTAATAAAACTAGTAGCTGCATATGCAATAAATAACCGTTCCTAACCTTTGATAATCATGCATGATTAATTCACCAGTGATTCCTGGAGTTCCCCCAAACGCTTCAACAAGGTTGTAAATTAAGTAATTGAGTCCTTAATGAAAAGTTTAAGGGAACTCTAGGGAACACTAGATGCTTATATTTCTCTTATTTGATATTTGGTTTGGTTAGTAGATTGATAATATGACGAAAGCTTAATTACTGTACATAATATATATACTAAGTGACTGACTTCATCATAATAAGTTTTTTTATTCTATGGTTGCATTTAATTATATTATGGTGTTATTTGTAGTTGTACATAATGTACCTGGACTCAATGGAGGGTGTATGGATGATGAGAAGATAAGGCAAGTAGGCAAAGTCAATACCTTTTTTTAATTTTTCTTATTTTCCCTCCTCGTCATTTTAAGATTCATTTCCAGAGATAATATATAATTCATTTTATTAAAAAAAGAATCCCTTTATAAATGAATCTTGTGTGTACAATTTATAAAGGAATAGAGAAATAATGTTTCAGATTTCCAGGGGTCATTGTAGTCCTTGAAAGGGTAAACTTGACCACACTTTAATTATAGCGCATCTTTCTCAAAGGGGTAAACTTTAGAGTTGCTTAATATAGCAATTTCGTGGCATATTTAGATATAGAAATATATGGTGAATAAGTGAAACACATTTTTTTATCATTCAATCGATAAGTCTCGTCATTTGATCTAATGAAATGTGACTTATTGCTTCAATGGTGAGACTTATGTGATGTGACATATTGATCCAATGATAAGACTTGTTGATCTAAAGGTCAAAACAAGGGTGTTCATATTGAAAGAGTTGTCTAACTTGTGCATATAAGACAAAACATTAGATATATAGTAATATGTGGTCTAAGATTTTGGGGTGTGCTCCTCTTAAGGATTCAAAGTTTAGATTCTTTTAGTGTCACTTCTTGTATTGGATGAGTCCATACATAGCAAAAAAAATTTGACTTTAATTGGACCATTTTTAGTGTACATTGAGACTTGTATCCTCGACCTCGAATTAGTCGATCTAGATTGATTGTTGGATTAAAAAATTGCATAGTAAAAAAACTACTTTCTCTGTTTCTTTTTAAGTGTAATTTAGAATAGTTTTTTGTTCATATTTAAGTGTCGTTTTGATAGTGATAGTTTAAAGTACAATTTGTCAATTATACTCTTACTTTCTCAATAATTCCACTTCACATTTTCCATAAAATTTAATGGGGAGAGAGAGAGAGAACTTGCTAAATTTAATTGGAAAAAGAGAATAAATGTTAATGACTAATGAGAGTAAAATTAGAAAAAGAATACAACACTCCACTACCTTTGGTTCGAGAGCTTTATGTTAAAATAACACTTAAAAAAAGGAACGGAGTAAATATATGTAATTCCTCCTGTATTAGTATTAGGATTTAGGATAAGCAATTTTTGTTTTTCAAGTTTACAATATTCAATTAATTACCTCTAAAGATCCATGTATAGCTCATACGCTACTCGTCAAACACGAAAATCTCCAAATCCAAAAGAGCCCATTATAAGATATTTACTTGTATAAGCAATTTTAAGCACCTAGTGAAATTAAGAAGCCATTGAAGTTGGTTACTTATATCTACATCTGCTCTTGCTTATTCTAAAACACATTCAAGGAAGAATTGTTAACTCAGTATTAAAAGTTTACCTTAAACACTTAAGTTGTTAATTCAGTACTAAAAGTTTAACCTTATAATTTAAGGTATTAAATTAAAATTCCTTCAGGAAGAATTGTAAAATGACAATTAATCTCACTTTCATTAACAAAATATTTCTCCTTCCTCAATTTTTTATTTAAGTGACCCCTTTCAAAGTCGCTTCTTGTTGGAAAAGGTATGTAAGAGTGCTATTGTCCTTCAAGGAATAATTCATGGTAAAAGAAGAAAGATGATAGGGGTCTACAAAACTGACTTGGAGAAAGATTTTGACCATATTAGATGTAGCTTGACCATGTTTCCAAATCCTAATAAACTTGACAGTGTCTGTTAAGTTACTTCAACAGGAAGAAAAAAAATATGCTTGTAGAGTTGAGATCTGATTTTGTCTTCTTATTTTAGAAAGTTCTGAGAGATTTTAATTTATTGATAAAGGTCCAGAAACACACTTCCAATTAGGGAAAAACAGTTTTTATCTGAATTTGTTTATCCAGGATAAAAAATACTTAGACATGAACACAATATATTTATCCAGTGATTCCTTTGTTTCTAAAAGGTCACGTAAAAATACTTGTACATGTAGTTCGTCGTTAACTTGCGATCAAATCATGCATTATACACGCAATGCCGTACCATCATAATGCTTAGATATGAAAAATGGAATAACTCAGTTACCTAGGACCAAGATCGAAGTTACCTTAAACACCAAAAAACTTGTTCATGTATACTTGCCTATATCACTACAAGTATGCGTGTTGCGTCACAGGGCCGCATTTATATCATTAGAAAATGCAATGTCACGTTAAACTCCTTCAAATGCTCGTAAGTCGTAACATTAGTGCATATTAGAGCACAAGGTTCAGAACAAGTAAAGTCTCGGGGAAAGTAGATATACGCAGTCTTTTCCCCCTATAAGCAGAGAAACTATTTTTATGATTTGAATCTGTGACCAATTTCACATGGCAGCGACTTTACCGTTGCGCCAAGGATATAGCATTACTAAATAAAAATACTATCTAGAACTAGAAAAAGCATTCAGAAATTTAGAAAAATATGACACTCTTTGAAACAATGGTTTGAACTTTGAACATTACATCCAACACAAAGGCTAGAAAAAGAGAAGAACCAGTACCTAAGCTTAGAAGTGTTGATATATATACCCAGAAAAGTATTTCCTACTAAAAGAAAGTTGATATCAGACCCTGATCACAAATATATAGACCTCTTCTGTATCTCCATATGACCACAAATAATAATGACAATGATGATTAAAGAAAAAAGCTGTGATGAAATCCAACATATCTTTTTCTCTATTAGTTTTTACTTCCTTGAAGTATCTCAGTTCTGAAAGATTACATAAAATCACCTTCTCCACTGAGGTTGTGTCATCTTATCTGAAATTAATGATATCCACAGAATACAGTGATAGTGAGTAAATGAAACAGTAAAGCTCAAACAACAAAGGAGTAAAATAATATTTGATTTGATGTGTGTGTAACATTCACATGTCTTTTGCTTTGACTTAACAAGAAGTATCTGTGTTTTTTCATGAATAGCATGCCGCTTATTACCTAAGTTAAGTGAATCCTTTAGAACTACTGAACTTAATGCATTCTAATTGTGTTTTTGAACTAAAAAACAATTATGGAAATTTGAACTAAGTTACCAAAATTCTAGCTGACAAACCTCATATTGATATTATGAAGGGGTAAAGGAGGAAATAAAGAGTTTGTATTTCCTATACTCTAGCTTAAAGATATGTATGACAGAATTATGAGTTCATGACTAGTGTTAGAAAATTAGGTGTCCAAGGAAGACTTTACTATAGTTTTTTTAGGTTACTATGATATAGGTACGAAGTTTTAACCGCCGTTAGCGATGACTAATCTCTGTCAGGGAACCTGTGCGACACACAAGGTGGTTCTCCCCTTCCAACCGAATTCTTTCCATACACAGGAGCCAGGAATCGAATCCCTAACCACCTGCTTAAGGGGCCAAAGACCCTTGCTACAACCTGAACTTTAAGTTTATTGAAAATGTACCCTTTAGAAAAATAAAAATAGTAAAAGAGTACAATTTGAGACTGGAGGCAAGGCTAGATCACAGCCGAGACAGCAAATAGGGCTAAAGACTGCATTTAGAGCAAAAATCAATGCCAGGTCATCTCTAGGACCAAAGGCATGACAAACCAATACAACAACCTAGTCCAAACTCCAAACTACATCTAGATAGCCAGAGCTAGATTGCTGCTTTTCATTCATGATTTTTGTGGTCTAGCAGTCTTGTCATACACTAAAAGTATTCATTCACAAAAACAACAAATTGTTCCTCACCGTAAAACACATGAGCATATATGTATTAAGCAAAATTTTCCTCACCGTTAGACACATCACAAAGCAGTAACCAATAAGTCAATGAAAAGGCACAGAGAAATAGTGAAAATTATAAATGCTTACCAGTCCCATCCCTTGAAGATGACAGAGATTTGTCCCTTGAAGATGACAGAGATTTATCAGTCCTCCCAATTCCTCTTCCGCTCAAAGTTATCAGCTTTTCTGCTCTTGGGGAAAAAGATCCCGACTTGCTGTTAATAGAAGATGAAAGTGAATGCCTCCTGGTTAAACTGTTTTTGTCCAAAACATCAGTCGCAAATCTTGGGGAGCCTTGTCCTCTTAGCCTAGCTTTTGCTGATTCAGTAGGAGCCATATAACTCGGCAATCTTGGAGTGTTATGTAACTCATTTTCTTGATCATTAAAATTAGCAGGTAGTGAAGCTCTTCTTTGGTAATTGTTGCTGATGATTTTGTCACCGCCATTTAAGTCTTCGCTAACTCCTATTTTTTCATCTCCTACATTCTTCACACTAGTCTGTAAGACAGCAGTAGGATCATTATGACCTTTCTCTTCTGGTGCTTTCTTTCCAAGACTTTTCTCTTCTTTGGCACTGCCACTTAAGCTCTTCTTTGGCTTATCATTATTCTCTTCTAGAGCTGTCTGTTCAAGACCTTTCCCTTCTTTGGCACCGCCATTTAAGCTCTTCTTTGGCTTATCATTATTCTCTTCTAGTGCTTTCTGTCCAAGACCTTTCTCTTCTTTGGCACTGCCATTTAAACTCTTCTTTGGCTTATCACTATTCTCTTCTAATGCTTTCTGTCCAAGACCTTTCTCTTCTTTGGCACTGCCATTTAAACTCTTCTTTGGCTTATCACTATTCTCTTCAAGTGCTTTCTTTCCAAGACCTTTCTCTTCTTTGGTACTCCCATTTAAACTCTTCCTTGGCTTATCATTATTCTCTTCTAGTGCTTTTTGTCCAAGACCTTTCTCTTCTTTCGCACTGCCATTAAAGCTCTTCTTTGGCTTATCATTATTCTCTTCTAGTTTTTTTTGTCCAAGACCTTTCTCTTCTTTGGCGCCACCATTTAAGGTCTTCTTTGGCTTATCATTATTCTCTTCTGGTGTTTTCTGTCCAAGAACTTTCTCAGGATAAGACTCTTCTGACTTCGGCACCATCGTATCTTTCATTTTCTCTGATGAGGAATTTGGCCCCTGCTCTGAGACATCAGTAACATTATGATCTGTAGTTGTCCTAGAGCTTTGTTTTCTTTTCTCATTAACTGCCTCAGATCTATCTGAAACATTCTGCATGCGAGTTTTTTTTAGACTACTTTTTTCAATTTCTTTCTTTGGGTGTTCCTGAGCTGAAAACAATGAGTGATTTGAATCCTTTTTGGGACGCTGTTTATATTTGTTAGAACCTGAACTTGAGCCTTCATCAGCTTTCACGGCAGGAGTCTTCCGGGAATTCCTTTTAGCTTGTCCCTTTTCAACTGTTTGACAACTGATATTTTTTTCATCAGACACCGAGTCAAGTTTCTTCAATTTAGGAAGAGATGCCCAAAAGTGTGACCGAGTCCATCGATCAAGCCACTTCCAAGCCAAGTAAGGTTCTCCGAGATCATTATTGAGAGATAGAGGAAAAGCATGGGGCGATGAAGCCAGCAACTGAAATGGATATCATATGTAATGAGCTTTATCAGAGTCAAATTAAACCAAGACAATTTAGATTCAATTCAATACAATAAGAACTAAACAAAACAATTAAAGAAAAAACCAGTTGCTCAAAATTGTTATCAATAAATAATAATAGTAAAAGGGTGAGTAAGGTAAAATTAGTAATTGAGCAATGAGCACAGAGTAGAGACTTATAAAGTTAAAATCATATTCATAATATGAGGTTCACTGGTTCAGTGACCAAAACAACTTTTCACTCAACATTGAGTGAGTGAAATGTTCGGTAGAAGCGTGCATTGAATGAAAATTGGTGTAAAGCAAGATCTTGAATGTCACAATAAAAAAAACACGTTCCAAACTTCAAAGGCATGACATACTAGTATAGCAAACGACAAATTTAGGAGCTCAAAAGTCAAGAGTGAAAACAACATTATCCTTCTTTAATGCAATTAGTACTACTAGAGTTTCTTGGGAGTTTTAATCAGCTTAGATAAGTCAAATTTCAGATATTAGAAGAACCAAAATCAGTCTACTATTTATCAACTATATAGGTAACTAGTAATTAATAAGAAGTTTGTACCTTGTGAACAAAGACATTTTCTGACAGCTTCTCTGCCTCTGTAGATGTAACTACGCCAATAGATTTTGAAAGTTGGGTATCCTGATGAAAGTATGTCGAAAGTAGTTAGTAAAACAATACAAGGGTAGGGATGGGATGCAATTGGTGACATTGAACTTTTCATCTGAGCCACTGTGCCACCACATGTTCTATAAATCACCAGAATATTCCATTTGTATGACAAGAAACACCTTTTCATACTGATTAAATGACAAACCTCCATTGTTTCCACTAAGAATTTCAGGGAAAACATAGCAGTATAGCACAGATCATTGCATTGATGGAATTACCCAAAGAACATTTACCTTACGAATTTTCAGGACCTCAAGCCCAATATCAGAACGCCTAACATTGTAACCACGAGCCAATGCTTGGAACTTAACAATCCTCTTCACACAATATAAAGCAGAAACAGCTTGTCTTCTAACCAAGTGACCACGAATAAGAGCTTGCAGCTGTGTGATACCTTTGAGTGTTTGAAATTCCCGACGAGCCTTCAATGACGTTATACAAGAATCACTTTTAAGTATTTATTAACCATTAATCATACATAAAGAAATTTTCCAATAAAGTACCAATACTAAGAAAATTGCATTGCAAATTGAGAATAAACGAGTGCAAGCAATTCTTAATCAAATATATCATGACACTAGTTAATTTCAAATAAAATTGCATAAATAAAATGCCGGACAGATGAAGCTAAAACTCTAAATGAAATACTTACATTATCCTGTTTTTCTACAGCTACAAATTTAATTTAAAATAAAAGTGAAATAGTGATGTTAAATAGTGTCTATAGCACTATAGGTTGGCGGAATTAAAAAAATAACTATGGTTCCGTGATATGCTCTTTAGTATAAAAGTTTGTCAAATAGTGGCTATTACAGTATGATAGCACAGTTATGCAATCCGCAATTGACAACACTGTAATGAAAACATATCAGTTAGAATACATAAATGTAAAATTACAATGGAGTGTTACCTGATAGCCTCTGCAAGCAGACTGAAGTTTAATAGCTGCTTCTGTAAGCCTGACTGTCTCAAGATCATCTTGAGATGCAAAATTAGCAACAGCCTTCGCACGACCCTCTCCGTCTCCATTTGAAAGAATATCCCTCTCACGAGATGGCCCGTTAACTACTTCCTTTTCTGAAAGCCCTCCTTTAGCAGCATTAGATCCAGATATCGGTGGTGATATCATTAAAGAATCCATAGTTGGAATTGGATTAGACACAATTAACTCAGAAGATCCCAACGGATCCTTGTTACTCGAAGATTTCTACATAATCAAATTGAAACAACAATTACAACTTTACAATTTCAAAATTCAAAGTACTCACAGCCTATACGCGGCAATTATGACATTCTTCCCATAGGCAACTTCCTCATATCATATCAAATCGTAGACAAAAAAAGTGTGACAAACATGAAAATACTTACAAAAATGTCATTTTTCTTCGATGAACTAGACTTTGAATTAGACGATGATTTCTTCCCATAGAGTAAGTTCTTGATCCATTTCCCAGGACTTCTTCCTTTCCCCATCACGCCAACAACCAATGCTTTACAAAACACAGCAGAATAACTCAAGCATCAAAATCTGCAAGAAACATACACAAATGAGCCTCAATTATTACATTCTAACTATTTCTTTAAATAAAATCAAACAACCAAAAAAAGAAAAAGTTATTTTCATGAAATAGCCTGATATAGTATCAATTTTCAAGTAAGAATAATAACAAAAAAATGTAGCATTTTTGCAGAAAAAACTAGCATGAAGCAGTTGAAAAATCCAAAACCATACAAAACTACTAAATTAGCAAATAAAGACAAGAAATAGAACAAAAAGTCAAAGGAAAATGAAAATGAAGCCCTAGAATTGCAATTAATTCTACTCAGAACAAACAAAAGAGTCAACTTCAAATTTTACTTAAAAAATCAACATTAAAAAATAGTAGCAAAAAACAGAACAAGTTTGAAAAAAGAAAAAGTAGAAGAACCCTAGATTTAAGAAGAAAATGGGTGAAATGAAGAACCTGAAAAGATGAACCCTAAGAAGAAGAAGAAGAATCCAATGATAATAGATAAGAAGAGAAGTGTTTGAGAAGAGTGTTGTGAGTATTATTATTATAGTAATAGTAATGAGAGGAGAACGAACAAAAAAAAAAAGTTGAGTGTTGTGAATTTGATTTGAGGGAAAAAACAGTGAGAAAGCATGTGGAAGAAAGAGAAAGAATGATACCTTAATAAGGCTGAACTTGAAACTGAAAAGCAACGTCATAGATTCCCTCCTACGAGGTTTCCATAACAACTGGTATATTTCATTCCATTATTTTCTTAAAAAATAATTAAAAAAAAATAATTCATAAGTTACTTTTTAAAATTAATAATTCATAAGGATGTACCAAAAACAAAAATCAATAATTCATAATGTACCTTAGGTTTTGTTTCTCTTTCGTAAAAAATAGTGGATAGCTGATAAATTGGTTTATAGTAGATGAACTTATAGCGAATAAGTTGGCTATTGAATTTATAGTGTTTGATAAAATTAGTGGTTGAACTGATTTATAAGAATGAAATGACATAAAAAATATATGTTTAATTCATATTTAATTTTTAAAGTAAGATGGCAGAGGTAAAGTTCAAAGAAAAAAAATATTTTTAAAAAGAGCTCTTTTTGATAACAATTTTTAAAAAAGAGCTTATAACATATTTTGTTACCTTATAACTTATTTTTCAAACGTTATTTCAAGTAGCTTATGAGCTTATAACTTATTTTTTTTTCTTCGAACTTTACCTCTACCATCTTACTTTAAAAATTAAATATGAATTAAACATATACTTTTTATGTCATTTCATACTTATAAACTAATTCAACCGCAAATTTTATCAAACACTATAAGTTCAATAGCCAGCTTATTCGCTATAAGTTCATCCACTAGGGTCTTGCTAAACCGTGCCCCCGGGGCACTCTATAAGCATTTCATTTTAAGAAATAATTTATTCAAAAAGTGAACCATTTCAATTTCCAATGCGTTGACTTTACACATTTTCATAACAAAATTATAAAAAACTTACTATTTAAGGGCATAAAGAGTGCCTCGGCGGCACTATTTAACATTTTCCTTTAACTTATACTCCCTCCGGTCTCATATATAAGAAACAAAAAAAAATTACAAAGTCTTAAATATAAACAAAAGTAACTACAATCATTATATTTATTTTTAATATTCTAATTTTACCCTTAGTTTTATTTTCCATACTACAATTCTACAACCTTTGAAACCGTGGAAGAATAATACCAATGGTTACTTTTAAGGTTGCTTCTATTTTCAACTTTAACAATGAGGTAAGTGTGCACATGTAAGCAAACTTTTAATTTATTTGAAAATAAAACTAAGGGTAAAATAATAAATGACATTTTTTTTTTTATACTTTATCCATTTTTCTTAAACGGTGTGTTTTTTTTTTTGTTTCTAATATTCAAGACCAGAGGGAGTAAGCTATAAGCTAGCTTATAGTGCTTGCCAAACAGAGCACTAAGGCTCCGTTTAGCCCGGCTTTTTTTAACTTTTTATTCTTTTTTTAATCAAAAGTTGGGTCAAAAACATTTTTAATAAAGTTATTAACCGTAAAAAACATATTTTTTTCAATGTGCAAACTTGCATTAAATGAGCTTCTCAAAAAAGAGGTTGAAACCTACTTTTGAAAAAAAAAAAAAAATCCAGAGTTTTTTTTTGCAATGATCATGCTTCGAATACTACTGAAGGTTCTTTTTATGATTTTTTTCATTTTTAAGTTTGTTTTCATTTAAATATTATTAGTTGTTATTATCTTTTTTCAAAGTTGAATTTTTTTTACAAATCTTTTTAAAAAAAATTTACCAAACAAAATTTAGATTAAAAATAATTTTGAAGCTAAAAAAAAAAAACAACAATTACCAAACAATTTTTGCTCTGTTTTTGAAAGTTCTTATTTTCACTTTTAGCTTTCAGTCACCTTCTGAGAGCTAAAAAAGCTGGGCCAAACGGACCCTAAATTCCCTTGAGCATAATTCAGTTGATTGAAATATTGTATTTTATAAGCAAGAGCGGAGTTTGAATTCGACATATTCCGTTTATTTATTTTAAGAGGAGAAAAAAAATATCGAGTACTATGAAAGAAAATGAGTTAAAATACAGTATTATCCGTAATGTGGCATATTTTTTTAAAAAAATTGTGTAAAATGTATTGTGATTGTACTAAATAAATAAAATAAAAAATACTTCCTCCATTATAAATTATAAGAAAAAAAGAAAATTCAACTTATTAATGATAATTTGGCATTTTGTGTTTTTCTTAAAATAAATTTTATCAAAAAATATAAAAATAATTTTTATTAATTATAGAAAAAATGAAAGCGAAAACAAATTGAATATAACTTGTATTTTTCTAAAAAAATAAGTAAAAAAATTAAAAAGATAAAAAATTGTCGTTTACTTATAATTTAGGATAAATAAAATTGTTTTTTATTTACTTATAATAAATTAAAACGGGGGAAATCATTAGGTTTGATCTGGTGGTTGAAAGTTTGTGTTGAATATATGACTGTGTTGTTAGAGTTTGTTTGAAGTCTCACATTACATAGGTCGGGGTGTTGAATGTATAAATATACAAGGGCAACCTCACCTATGAGCTAACTTTAAGAGTTGAGATCCAAACATATTTAACATGGTATCAGAGTTGGGTAGCCGAATTAAGGACTGCAATGTGGGCAATTATCGCAAACTCACGCTAGGCGTGAGAGTGGATATTGAATGTATGATTGTGTTGTTAGACTTTGTTTGAAGTCTCACATTGCTTAAATTCTCATACTGTTAAGAGTATAAATATGTAAAGACAACTTAACCCTTTAAATCGATCATCGGTTCCATTATAAATAAAAATTAAAACGGAGGGTTCAATCAATACAAGAGCAGCAACTGGGTCCAAAAAGATACACGAAGAACAGAATCTTCCCACGTTCAACATTTTCTTTTCTTTTCTGGTCTTTGTGAACAGAAAGGGGCAAAAGCCCCACGTTCACCACCAAGTTCTACATCAATAAAAGAAACCCACATTTAATGATACTCACGGTAACAGTCACAGGTTTTAAGCATCGTTTTAGTATATCAATGGAACCCTAGCCAAACAATAGCAAGGGAATGTCCATCCATTTATTACTATACGCCGTTCTTATCTTCCCAATGCAAATACTACCTCCGTTCCAAATTATACGTCACTTTAAAGAAAAAATTTGTATCAAGTTATATGTCACTTTACATTACCAATGAAGCATTTAATGCAACTTTTCCTATTATACCCTTAACTATTTATTACTCTCTCTCTTTTTAATTCTTCAATTTATTTTTTCAATATCATAAATGAAGGACAATTTTGTAAATCAATTCATATAATTTCTCTTTTCCATATACAACAATGATTACATTTCTTAATATGTGTAAAAATGTCAAAGTGACATATAATTTGGAACGGAGGTAGTACAATGTTTCTAGTGGGATTATGAGGGAGTAAAATGCCAAATACCCCCTGAAATTTGGAAATAGGCAAATATCCCCCTAAAATTGTAAAATGTCAATCAAATTACCCCCTTCTTCGTTTACTCCGTCTATTTTAACGAGGAAAACAGAGGAAAAGATGGATGAGACAAGAATTGATAAATAGTATGATGTTTGTGATGGGTGTTTCTTGTTTGATCGTGAATCTGATGACTCAGATTGGTCTATTGGATGATTAGAACCTCTTGGTCCTAATTTTGAAAGCAATTAATGATGACGAGGATGCTTCTAGTAATGATAGTTTTGCTATTTTGGTTCCTTGTTATTCACCTGGTTGCAAGGAGGCTGAAAACTTAAACAATGTGCTTTTGAAGGCTCAAAATAGACGGAGTAAACGGAGCAGGGGGCAATTTGATTGACATTTTACAATTTCATGGGGTATTTGCCTATTTCGAAATTTCATGGGGTATTTGACGAATTTTAAAATTTTAGAGGGGTATTTGGCATTTCACTCGATTATGAGGATTCAAATTTCGTCCCACATATATACTCCCTCCGTCCCATATTATAAGGGAAAAATGACCTTTTTTTTTGTCCCAAATTATAAGGGAAAAAACAACTTTCAAGAATGTTTTTTACTTATTCTTATAAAATTAAATACAAATTGCATTTAATTTTTTCTCTCTCTCATTTTCTCAATAAACAATAACCAATCAAATTTGTTTTTACATCTTCTCATGCAACTTATTTCAAGAAAAACCCACAAAACTATATTTTAAATTCTCAAGTTTTGGTTTTCTTAATAAGTGTGTTTTTTCCCCTTATAATATGGGACAGAGGGAGTATAATATAGTACAATGTTTTTACTATATTTAAGTTAATAATATAAAATAACAAATAGAGTCGGGTCCAACTATTTGGAGGTCCGGTTTAAATATAAAAAATAGATCCAAAATATAAAAAAAAAACTTAAATTTTTTAAAAGAATCATTTTTTATTTAACTTGTAAATAATTATTATTGCCTAAAACATAAATGAAAAATAAATAAAAAAACAGAATGAATCAAGGATTAAATTTTCTACAAAGATTGAATTTAACTATTTTAATTTAATTATTGTAAAAAAAAAAAAAAAAAACTGTTTTAACTTAATTTGAAATGACTACAATTAAAATTATGCAAAAAAATTGCAAAGTTGGGAGTTGAACCAAGGACCTTGCACACATAAACATCACAATCTACTACTAATCAATTGATGCACATTAGATATCTAATAAAAATTGACAATATATAACTACTAATGTAGGATGCCCTGAAAATTTAGAAGCCCTAAAATTCTTCTAAAATTTGGAGGCCTGATGCCGTTGCACATGCCGCACGTGTATTATGGCCGTCCCCGATGACTAAATATCTACAAATAATGTGATAAAATTAAAGTGACCAAAATATTTATGTATCTCAGTTTTGCATGTTAATGACCTAGAAATTAAGTAAATTTGTAATTGATCAAATTTGAACTTTAAATTTGAATCAACCATACATTTCACCAAGACGAGAAATAAATATGTTGGAATTAATTTGAGTAACATCTTATGAAGAATAAATTTGTTTTTTTCAGACGCAAAAAGAATGAATTTGTTATTATACTCATTCATAATTTGAGTAACATTTAAGTTAATAGTATAAAACGGTAAAATAAATAATGTGACAAAATTAAAGTGGCCAAAATATTTATATCTACGACCTAGATATTAATAGAAGTAAACAATCAGAAAAACGAAATTCTTTTTTAAATTGGAGACTCCAAATTGATTTTGTTGACCATGTGTATATGGAACAATCAGAAGTATACAACTATATTTATATTGAATTGTGAGTGGAGTGAGACCGTTTTTTTTAACAAGTATAGTTGGGTCAGTTTATGTTTTTTCTATAGATATGAGTTGCCTAAAAAAATATTATTAACTTAATAATAAAATTAGAACCGAGAATCGAACCAAACCCCATCGATTTTCAATTAGCTCGGTTCGATTTTGGATTCGAACCATAAAACTAGTTTTTTCAATTTATATTAATTTGAATCGTCGGTTCAATCGAATTTTTGTTTGTGATTCGCTTATACCCCTACTATTATCATTCCATAATACTTTGATTGTTAAAAAGTTTGATTTTTCATTGTATCTAAATTCAAAATTATGTAAATAATAATTTTTTATTAATTAATAGTGTAAAAAAATTATACCCACAATGCATAAAAATTCTTCTTTAATATTTACTAAAAAATTTGGATGTATCTTTTTTTTACAAAAATTAAAAGAAAAAAAAAAGACTTGTTGTCTAAATTTTATTAAATGAACTATTTTAAGTCAATAGTATATGTTGGTATATTTTAGGAATAACTTACTAATAATTTGAGTTGGGTGGGAAGTTCGACTTGATGGAATTACTAAGGACAAATACATAAATTTTTTCCAGTTTTATCTTGTGATAAAAAACATAGATGCGTTTTTTAGGTTAATTTGTATTGTCCTTAACAAACAAAATGTTTTTATACCATTTGCATTTGATAATTTTGGCTTCCTAATAGTAGAGATAGTAAGTCTTCTGCAAAGAGTTTAAAAAATAATGCACAATAGTATTGTGATTGTAAGTCTAGGAATGTTGTTTTTTAAAAAGGATTAATTTTACAATTCAAATGGAATAGCGGCACAACATGTTGCTTGTTTACTTTTCATTCATGTGCAATTATCATATATTTATTAGGAAAATGTTAAAGAGTACCTCCAGAATCTAAGCATATTAAAAATGAAATTATGTCTTGGACCTTATTCATTCAATACATTAAAAGTGTAAAAAATTATCTTATCAACATTAATTTTATCTTATATTTCATCTTTTGGTATGTTTAACAAGTGCCCCGCGACAGTATTAAACATGACTCTATTTATTACTTCATTTGTTTATTTTTAAGTGTCGTTTTAGATCACGACACACATGTCAATGCACAACTTTAATCACTATAATATATTTAATTATATATTATAATAAATTATGAAAAATTTATATTTTAAAAATACTTATCGAGATAAATTGAACAATATCTTATAAACTAACATTTTTCTTATATATCAATAAAAAAATATAGTCAAAGTAGGTTATATAAATAGTGCGTACGCTTCTCAAACAACAATTAAAAATGAACTGATTAAGGGAGTAATATATAAAAATTTCATGTAGTTCTTAACTGAAAAATACATTTAATAATTAACAAACTTAAAAAAAAAAGAAAATTATACATTTTTTTTACTAAAAACGAAATTCATTCATTCATTCAAATTGATGGAATACATCAAAAAATACAATTCAATATCGCTAAAAACTGAAAATGATGAATATGCGAACAAACCCACAACACACACGTCAATAGCATACAATGACAAAATGCCTACAAGTGTGATAAAACTTATTAATATGACGAAATTAAAAAAGTGTCTGGAATACCCATGTCTCCTAGTCTGGAACGTTGACGACGCCAAAGTCATTGACCGTTGAATATACATTGAGTCAAATCTAATTTGTCAATCTGAACCGAACAAACACCGCACTAAGACAGAATAATACAATAACGCTGCAACAAGACGACGACCAACACAACGTCGCACTAAGACGGCGAAATCTGAAAGAAAAAAGCTAAATATATGTGAAATTCACTTATTTAAATGGAAAGGAAAAATAAATTAGAGAGTTTGAAGCAAAAATTGACCCTAAAACCATCCATCTTTAGTGGATGAAGAAAAAGAATAAAACTAGGATTTAGGGGGTGGCTGTCTAAAAAAAAATTATACATAAAAGAGCAACTAAAAATTGACGAAAGATTAGCATTATTTTGGACAAGTTTAAATCGTGGTTAAAGACATTAAAATATAAAAATATGAGTGAATATCTTATCAATAACTATAACGACTAGAATGACCGGACAAGAATTGATATAGTACTGAACTTCAAGCATTTTAGCTGGCTATGTAGTTGCAGCCAGCAACTAGAGTAGTATATTACTAGTACTAATTATACAAAGGATACAATTTAAGATTGTGACCAAGAAAAGAACATACTACTACATGATTTAGTAGATTGGGTGTAACTAATTCATTAAAGAACTTTGTTTGCATAATGCATTTCACCAATAATATGTGTAACAAGTGGTAACATGCTCAATGCCTTCATTTTAGTAACACATCCCCGACACAAACCCACCAATCAGATCACTATATTCCAAGATATAATGATGGCCACTTTTTTTTTTTTTTATAAGCATGGCCACTTTATTTGAGTATGTAGTTTTTCTTAAAGCTATTCGAGGGAAATGAATCTTGAATCTTGTGCGGTTGAATTTTCAATGCAGCGAATTTATAACCGTCTGATCACCATCAGACGGTTTAAATAAATGCAATTATTAAATACAATCTTTAAATTATGACCGTCCATCTTGATCGAACGATTATAAACAGATTTAATGTCGTTACTATATTGCTAGCAATCCTCCTATCAAAGATTAATCGTTAAGATTAAAATTATAAAATATTAATTAAATTATACTAGGTTAATCTGAATCGTACGATTAGATTTCAACGATCGAGATAATTAATTGTATGAAACTGCGTGAAAGCAGTACAACAGTTAAGCGGGTCCCTATTTGAGTAGCTAGTATGTTAGTATAGTTATATTACGTATCTCGATCCAAATAATAAATAAGGTAATAAATCACGTAAATATTTTGTGATTCTAGAGTGTTTGAATGAGAAGTGGTTTAAGTATATTAGATTATTAGTAAAGTGTTAGTATAATCACTACAAGAATACCTTTATTTAGTGGGGGATTCATTTTGAACTTACTGGCCACTTTATCCCCCACTAACTTTGTGGCGGCTAAATGGCCGCAAAATAAGCAAAAACGGCCGTTAAATAACAATATTTTTTTAACCACCGTTAGAATTACCGACGGCCTAAACCGCCGCAAATTTAGTGGCGAAGTTTACCAACGGTCAAACCGTCGCAAAGTTTCACGGAAATAAAAAAAGGCGCCAGAACTTACCGGCGATTCTGGCCGTCGCAAAGTTTTGCAGAAATTAAAAAAAATGCCAGAACTTACCGACGGTCTAAACCGTCGCAAAGTTTCACGGTAATTAAACAAAAAAAGCACCTTCAATCTTCTTGTCTTTCAATCTTCTTCTTCTTTCAGTCTTCTTCTTTTCTTTCAATCTTCTTCTTCTTTGAGTCTTCTTCTTTTCTTTCTCTCAAGCATTCTCCGACACCAAAAAAATTCTCTTATAAATATCTCTCATCTTATTTTATTATATCATTATTCTTTATTTCTTCTTCTTCTTTTAATTAGGTTTGATTCTTCTTTTCAATTCTTGTTCTAATTCTTTTAATTTGTTTCTATTTTGAGGTTGAATTTGTAATGTCAATGTGTGATTTTTTTTACTGGAATTTGGGGTTTCAATTTCTTAGAAGAAGAAAAAATTAAACTTGGGAAATGAGTGTTTGATAAATTAAAGTTTTTTAGTGATGAAATTTAGAAGAAAAAATGAAACTTGGGAAATGGGTGTACGTAAATTCTAGTTTTTTATGTGAAATTTAGAAGAAAAAATTAAACTTGGGAAATTGGTGTATATGTATGATATTTTTGTTGATTGAGTTGGATTGTTTCATTGAGTGATAGCTGACCAGGTGTCTAATAAATAAAATGCACGCTCTGACTCTCGGCAAAGAGCAGAATCACGGGCTTTCAGCTGAGAAAGCACGCTGAGAGTCACTGATGTAGCAGAATCGCGACGCTTCTCTTAAAAATAACTGACATTATTATAATTAAAAATTAAATATGATTATGATTAAAAGGCGACGAAATTAATCTAAAAAGTCATTTCTAAAACATTATGATTAAAGACATTATTTATATAATTATTATCAGTGTAAAGATTTAATTTATACTAGATAGACTATAGAAATTAAAACTTATCTAAAACGTCATTTCTAAATATAAATAGTGTGCTTTAAGAAATTTTGACATTCACTTCACCATTCTTAATTTGTCTTCTACAACAGTTTCTTTTTTCAAGCCTCAGAATATGAAGAATTTCTTGGTTTCTTTATACTTCTTGTTTCCTACAATCTTTACAATTATTCTTGTGTTACTAACACCAATTCCTAGTGCACAATTAACACCAAGTGAAACTAGAATTCTTCTTCAACTTCAAACACTTCTTGAATATCCACAAGTTCTTCAAAAATGGAACAATCTCACCAACTTCTGCAACATTCCTCCATCATCATCATTCAACATTATCTGCTCAAAGAATCATATAACAGAATTAACCATCATTGGTAACAAAACAAGGCCAGTTTCTTGGAATACAAGTAACACTCTTTCACAAAGATTTTCTATTCAATCTTTTTTTACTATTTTAACAAAGCTTTCAAATATGAAAGTTTTGTCATTGGTGTCACTTGGTTTGTGGGGTACATTACCTTCAAAAATCACTAGGTTTAAGTCACTTGAAGTTTTCAACATTTCATCGAATTTTTTGTATGGAAATATTCCATCATCAGTTTCTTCAATGACAAGTCTCAAGAGTCTTGTTTTGGCTGATAATTTTTTCAATGGAAGTGTTCCTAATCTTGAAAGATTAGTCTTTCTTGAAGAGATTAATTTTGATAACAACAGATTAGGACCTGAATTTCCTTCATATTTGTTCTCTCTTCCTTTGTTAAATCACCTAAACTTGGCTTCAAATCAACTCAATGGTTCAATTTCTTTGAATATATCTTGTGATTCTGCTCTAACATTTGTGGACATCTCAAACAATTTTCTAGAAGGAAATTTGTCATCCTGCATTGATTCAAATTCGTTGAATCGAACAATAGTCTATTCCGGTAATTGCTTATTAAGCAGAAATCTCAGTGATCAACATCCATCTTCATATTGCAATAAATCACCGGCCTTTTCCACTATGCCGACAAGATTTGAGAGACGGAATGAATCAAAGATGCAACTAGGATCAGTACTTGGTATTGTTGGAGGTTTTGTCGGAATCGTAGGACTTATGATTCTACTTTTTCTGTTCATTTTGAAAAAGTCCAAAACAGAAAGAGCAGTAAAATCTGTTGATGATAAAGTTTATGTCACTGCAGATTCAAGACCAAATATTTATACAAGTAAGGTCACAATTTCATACACACACATATTTCATATGATAAATAAGTGCCTAAATAGTTTACAAAAATCTTAGCCTTTTATTTAAGCTATGCTTTAATTTGTTTTTTCTTTTATATGTAAAAATAGGGAGTAATGTTCCAAAGTTAATGAGGCTAGCTTCAATTGGATTAAGACCATACAACATTTTCACAATAGAAGAAATTGAAGATGCAACCAATAACTTTGATCCATCAAATCTAATAGGAGAAGGATCACAAGGACAGGTAAAGTAATTTGAACTTCATAACCATATAGTAAGATATGGATAATATTTTTTACGGTCATATTTTACGGTCATATTTTACCATCTTGTTACATTACGTCATAATATTTTCACTGTGAAATATGATCCGACATATATGTATTCACGATTTCACGCTATCACTATATGATTTGTATTGACATTTATGCAGCTATACAAAGGTAGGATCAAAGATGGTTCAATGGTGATGGTTAATATTGTAAAGTTAAAGCAGAAGAGTTTGAGCAAAATCAGTGATGAAAATTTGAAGGTATTACCTTGTTTAAGGCATAGGCATTTGGTGAGTGTATTAGGACACTGTGCCATTACTTATCAGGACAATCCCAACATTACAAGCACAATATTCATTGTATTTGAGCATATCTCAAATATGTCATCATTGAGGATTCATCTTACAGGTAACAAACATTCACATAAAAATCCTTTAGTTTTGATATGCTGTTGGTGTAAAACGCTTTAGAATTAGTTATGATTAAAGTCGAACATTTTTAACGACCGTGCAAAAACATTTTACACTGACAGATAGGAGCAAAATGCTGAAGTGGAAACAAAGAATGACAATCATGATAGGCATTGGAAGAGGAATTCAATACTTACATAGAGGAGTTAATCATGGAATATTTGGAAACAACATAAAGATTGAGAATATTTTATTGGACAATAATCTTAATCCAAAAGTTAGTGGATATAGCATTCCATTTCCATCCAAGGTTAGAAGAACAAATTACTATGTAGTTATTTAACTCATTCATCTGTGTCACATGTTATGTTATGTTATGTCTCTAACCTATGATATCTTACTTAATTTTCAGAAAGGTTCTGAAAAGAAAATTAAAGGACAAAATGCACACAATCATATTGGCAGGTAATTTTCTTTAGTGTAAACTAGTTTCACACCGATGCCAATTAAAATACGGCTATAATATAGGCGTACATGGAAATATAAAAGGTTTTTATTGGATATCAGTGTAAAACTATTTGACACGGATAATGAAGCTTTATTAAAAACTCTTTTCTTGTTAACATATATCATTTTTCAATTCAATATGCAGCATCAATAATGCAGAAAAGGAAGACATATATCAATTTGGTGTGATTCTACTTGAAGTTATCACTGGGAAACTAATTACATCTTCTATTGAAATAGAAGTTTTGAAATATGAGGTATACATGACATATCTTAATATTAAATGTTCACAAATCATAAGATATACTAATCTTAATTATATGTTTGATTTATTTTTCAAGTTCAGCTTGAGAGAGGTTTATCTGAAGTTGCATCACCAACTGCATTGAGCAGCGCAATCGATGCTTCTCTTCATGGAACTTATACACAAGAATCGTTAAAGACTGCAATTCAGATTACCAGCAATTGTCTCAACAAGGTTCCCGGTAATCGTCCTTCGATAGAAGACATTCTCTGGAATCTGCAGTACTCTATGCAAGTTCAAGAGGCAAGGTCTAGCAAAACATCATCATGAAAATTTGTTAACTTTGCAGCCATTGAAATTGTTTATTTCAATTCATAAGATATTTGTTCATGAACAATGAAGTGTGTTGTAAATATATGTTCTCTTGAATAAGGCCAACATTAAGGTGATGTTTGGATAAACAACTTAATTTGCAGCTTATAGTATTAACGTTTATCATGATAAACACTCATGTACAAGTTGTTTTTATAAGGAAAAATAAAATAAAGTTAAATTGTTTTTGTATAATAAGTTTTTTTCAAAAGCTATCTCTGAGAGTGTTAAACAAGTCCCACATCGGTTGCGAGATGACCTGAATATGTGTTTATAAAGTAAGGACAATCCCCACCTTCAAGCCGGTTTTGTAAAATTTGAGTTAGACCCAATACTCAATTCCAATATGATATCAGAGCCTCCTCCACGATTCCGCTAGACCGCATGCTATAAGTGAGAGGGGGGAGGGGTGTTAAAGAAGTCTCATTATCGAAGCGAGATGTCCTGAATATGTGTTTATAAAGTGATGATACACCTTACAAGCCTCACAAGGATTTTATCTCCGTAGGTGTGCTCAAATAAACCAAAGTTAAGTACCTAACAAATTTGGTTCCATAGAACCCTTGAAAAGAATGAGAGCATGTGCCTCTGACTTGGTTATCATTATCAATGCTTCAAACAAAAAAAAAAAAACTAGGTTATCAACTATCTTATATTTCTATCTTAATTCATCACAAAAATAGAATTTGCTTTTGTTTGATAATGATGAATGGAAAAACAAGAATGGTGACAAAACATGATTGATTCACTATTCAGCATTGTTGTAAATTTTAAGTATATGTCAAAAAGTTTAAATCATATCGTGTCTTATAATTAATTTTCTATTTATTTTTAATTAATCTAACTTTTTAAATTAAACTAACTTGGGATTAGTTTTTTTATTAATAAAATAAAGTGGTTTAATTCGCTTTGACCGAATATTCTAAGGCTTTGTTCGTTAAAAATAAACTGATACTAATTTATAGCTGATAGCAGATAAGTTAATTGAAATGTTTGGTAAAATTAGCAATTCAACTAACTTATAAATATAAAATGACATAAAAGACATTCTTAATTTATAATAAAACTATTTAAAATTTATAGTAGCTTAACTTTTTTAATTTTATTAAAATATATCTTTTATATTGTTATGAAATTAATTTTTTTGTTGAAATTTTATATATATATATATATATATATGAATTAGGATCTGTTGACACCATGTGTCCAACTTTAATTTGACACCAACCGTCTATATTTTTAATCAAAGGCTAATAATAGTTTAATATATTAACTCGTGTATATATCTATTTAGGAGATTCCTTATTTTCTGATCGCATAAAAATTTGATTTGTTGTTCTCACAAAAAAATATTTAATTTGTTGTTCTACCAAAAAAACAAAATTGATTTGTTGTTATTGGAAATCAATATGAAATCGATGCAGTGAGTTTAGGAATCGATTTGCAGTGAGTTTAGGAATCCCCTTGGTTAATTGCCAAAATCAATTGCAAACTATGCAGATAAATATTTATCTAAAATTAAGAAATCAATATTTTTCAAGAAAGTTTGAAAAAAGAGAAAAATGAATATGCAGACTGTCAACTAATATCAACTATGTTTTCTGCCACGTCACCCCACTTTCTTGACATGACATTGCAAAATGATGGTTGTTTATTGGATGATCTTGTAAAACTATTTTACACATTCGGTACATCTCCATTAAACTCTTAAAAAAAAAATATTCATAACAAAACAATATATTAAAAGGAATAAATTTATGAATTAAAGTCCGTATGAGAAGAATAAATTAAGGGTTTACATTCATCCAATTAAAAAAAAAATTGAAGGGAAAGAAGGGTCAAAAATCAAGATTTTATGTATTGATTTGGAATTTATGAATTGTTATGTTTAGAATCTATGAATTGCGGAGTATATCCAATTGTTTCTCTCCAATTCCTTCTCCAATTATTTTTATGTGTCTTTCTCTCTCATGTGAAGAGAGAGAAATTAATAATAAAAAATAAACAAGTAATGATGAGAGAGAAGAAATGATGAGAGAGAAAGACACATAAAAATAATTGGAGAGGGAATTGGAGAGAAAAAATTGGAGAGGATCCAAATCCGTATATTTATGTGGGTGTTAACCCTCTTTAGGGAAAGAAGTCTCGGTAATCTAGAGTTTGACCGTGAGGTAAATAAAATCTAAAAATAAATTATTGCCATAGTATATTAAATTCGGATTCTCCTAAATAATTTGTCTTAATATGAACTCATTAACCACTTCAATGTTTTAGTTTATGATTTGTATATTTGTTATTGTCATTGTGATAGTTTTTGTAAATTATTGGAAGTAATATTTTATTAATGAACATTTTGATTTCCCTAAAAAAAATGAACATTTTGATTTCTTTTGCATTGAGGGATATAATATAAGGTAGGTACCCAACGATATACTATATAGATAAAATTTATTTAAAATAAAAACCTCAACAAGATGGAAAACAAAAACAATGCCGCACAAGACTACAAAGAAAACAAGGTAACACTGTTATAAAAAAAAGGTCACACTAAAATGATGGAATAATACAAAAAATTAAATAAAATTAAATATATGTGAAAATCTCTTGTTTGGTGCACAAGATACAAAGACAAAATATGATAACATATTAAAAGCATAAAACATAAACATGTATGTTAATTACTTTAAACAATTCAAAGCTTCAATGAAATCACCACCACCAACTTCATCGTCACCTAAAAATATTGATGAAGTATATGAGAGACGGTTGCAATTTGCGAACATATCAAGAGACAAACGAGACCATATTGTCAATGAAGGATAGAAAAATGCCAATGAAGGATGAGACACTTCAGATATCATCCTCGCAAAAGGTGGAGACTAGAAGAGTTAGAGTTCTTTAACATTTATAATTTTAAATGTGTACCGTCGTACCAAATAGTAACAAAAAGGTTGTTCAAGGCCTTTTAAAAAAATAAGTTTGGGGGATTTGTGCTCTTTTTGGATTTTTTTTCAAAAAAACTTATAGATTCATAAACTCGCGAGTCTACCCGAGTCAGTCCGAGTCTATCAAAAACTAATTCTATACACGAGTCCACTCGTTCTTGCTTCCTAGACTCGTAAACTCGTGAGTTTGACAACCGTATCCTATCCGTGTAACTCACGGGATTTTTTTAGCCAATTTTATTGAATGTAACGTGAATAATAAATTTTTATATTGTCTCTTATCATGTATCTAATTTTGTGTATAAATTTATACATTCTTTCATCTTTCTTGAATAAAGTTTTTTTTTTAGTTTTTGTCAAATTGTGGTCGCATATTTTTAAACTTGAACTTTGTAGTAAAATAGATAGATGATTCATTTGATTAGGAACACTACAAACACAATACAAACAAGTTAAAGGAAAACAATAGTGACATGACATAACCCAAAAGTGTAGTAACCTTCCATGAAGAATAGTGACATAACAGTAACAAAACTAGTATCAAATGGATTATACAAACAAGCCCTTCAATTCTATTCCAAACTCCACTCTTCTTCCCACACTCCTAACTCATTCACATTCCCAATTCTCCTCAAAGCATGTTCCAATCTCTCTTATCATTCACCTTCACAAACTCAAATCCTACATGCCCATCTCTTCAAAACCGGTTTCCATTCCCACCCTCACACCTCCACTGCCCTCACTGCTTCCTATGCAGCTAATTCTCGCTCTTTCCCAGACGCTTTCAAACTGTTCGATGAAATGCCTCAACCAACTATCACTGCCTTCAATGCCGTGCTTTCTGGACTCTCGCGAAACGGGCATCGTGGGGAAGCTATTGGGCTTTTCCGCAAAATTGGGATTTGGAATCTTAGGCCTAATTCTGTCACCATTGCGTCTTTACTTGCCGCACGCGATATAAAAAATGAAAATCATGTGCAGCAGGTTCATTGCTTGGCGCTCAAGTTAGGAGTTGAATCTGATGTTTATGTTTCCACTTCGCTTGTCACTAGTTATTCGAAATGTGGAAGTTTGATTTCGTCGAATAAGGTTTTTGAAAATTTGCAGGTGAAAAATGTGGTTTGTTACAATGCTTTTATGTCGGGGTTGTTGCAAAACGGGTTTCCTCGTCTTGTTTTTGATGTTTTTAAGGATATGATGAGGAGTTTGGAGCAAAAACCGAATATGGTGACTTTGGTGTCTGTTATTTCAGCATGTGCTGCCCTTTTGAACATTCGTTTGGGGAAGCAGATTCATGGGCTTAGAATGAAAATGGAAGCTTGTGATCATGTTATGGTGGTAACTTCACTTGTGGACATGTATTCAAAGTGTGGTTGTTGTGGTTTTGCTTTTGATGTTTTTAATGAAAGTAAAACGAGGAACTTGATCACTTGGAACTCTATGATTGCTGGGATGATGATGAATTCAGAGAGTGAGAGGGCTGTTGAAGTGTTTGAGAGGATGATGGATGAAGGGGTTTTGCCTGATTCAGCAACATGGAACTCTTTGATTGGTGGGTTTGCACAAAAAGGTGAGTGTGTGGAAGCTTTTAAGTACTTCAGGAAAATGCTGTGTGCTGGTGTGGCTCCATGTTTGAAGATTGTGACTAGTCTTTTGTCTGCGTGTGCTGATTCATCTGTGTTGCAAAGTGGGAAAGAGATACATGGGTATGCTTTGAGAATTTGTGTTGATAAAGATGATTTTTTTACAACTGCTTTGGTTGATATGTATATGAAATGTGGGTGTGTTTCTTTGGCACGTTTTGTCTTTGATCAGTTTGATGCAAAACCAGATGATCCTGCATTTTGGAATGCAATGATAGGAGGGTATGGAAGGAATGGAGACTATGAGTCTGCTTTTGAAATCTTTGATGAAATGTTGATTGAAATGGTTCAACCGAATGGTGTAACATTTGTTAGTGTTCTATCTGCTTGTAGCCACAGTGGCCAAGTTGAGAGAGGATTAAATGTTTTCAGAATGATTAGGGAGTATGGTTTGGATCCAAAGCCTGAGCATTTTGGTTGTGTTATTGATCTTTTGGGTCGATCTGGTCGGTTGGGCGAAGCTCGAGATTTGGTGCAAGAATTAGCAGAACCTCCTGCATCCGTTTTTGATTCTTTGCTTGGTGCATGCAGGTGCTACCTAGATTCTAATCTTGGAGAAGAAATGGCCATGAAACTTCTTGACATGGAACCAGAAAATCCAGCTCCGCTGGTGGTTTTATCTAACATATATGCGGCATTGGGAAGATGGAGAGAAGTAGAAAGGATAAGATGCTTGATCACAGATAAAGGATTGGACAAACTTTCTGCTGTTAGCATGATAGAAGTTGCATGAAAATTTCTTATATTACATAGAAAAACTTGAAATGAAATGTTCTTTTTTCTTTGTGATAACATAAAAGTTTGTTACATTTGGAGTGTTCTTTGTGCCTATTTAAACTTCTTTGCAAATCAGTGATTCAACATCTCTTTAACTGCAAATCCATAGTAATCGTCGAAATGGTAATCAGGTTCGTTGATGAAACACGAGATTACATCTCTCAGTGTGATGACACCAACTACTTGATCTTGTCCATCTACTGTATAAATCCTGTGAATAGACTGTGAAGCAAGAGTGTGAATCACGCTATCTAGAGTTGAGTCAGGCTTGCATGTTATAGGCCGAGTAACTTTTCCAGATTCATAGGATGCTGAGACAATTTTCTTCATGAAATCCATCACAGTGAGATTCCTGAAAGTCAACATAAAAAGATGGTAAAGGTTGAGTAATTAGTTCACTTCTCTTTCAAGCTGTGTAATGACTATTTGCCACTTGTACTTATTGTTTGTTCAACTTAAACAAATAATATCATCCCCACACACACAAACACTATGAAGCAAAGGCGTAGAGACACCAACACTGACACATGTCAGACACTAGACACGCCATCAATTTGAAGTTCTGGTCTTACATAGCACACACATTTATATTAAGTGGGCAATTTCATCAACCCTAGTTGATTCATATTTTTAAACCCGTTCTCAATCTTAGAGGTCAATGGTTTCGACTAGAGACACAATTCATGATAGAACATTATGTTCCCGTTTGATCCATATAACCCACTCCACCTAGTTGTGGTTGTTATCTGCTTATTTTTTGTTTTAACCAAAGATGAAACCAAAAGAATTTTATCTTTGAAACTGCAAAAAATATTGTATCTGATTTTGAATTTTACAGATTGGTGTGCTCCCCTAATTTTTGTTAGAGATTACCACGCAGGTTCATAATTTTCTATTGACTCACCTGAAATTGGAGAAAAGTTCAGGTTTTAGCAGCAAGTATCTGATGTCTCTTATGCTCAAGTTTCCAACAATTCTCTTTGTTGGCCCCTCTACTACAGGAAGACCGCCAATTTGGTTATCCCTCATAATCTTGAAAGCTTCAAGAATCAATTCGTTGTTCTGGATGCTAATTACCTGGACAAGAAGAAACAATCTGTGTTTAAACCTCTGAGCTGAGGGAAGCTGAAAATTTTAAACGCAGATCCTTACCTTATCAGCAGACATAAAAGGAAGTCCCAGATCAGATATAGGCCTGGCTGCAATGCAGTCGAACCAATCTCTTCCTCTGCATCCCTCAAGACCTTGAACAACTGCAGACTGAGTAATGAAGTTTACAATGTCTGGTTTACCGGGTTCTATCACCGGTACATTCCTCAGTCTATATTTCGAAAGCAGCAATAAGACAGTCAACATAGCACTATCTTTTGAAACTGGAACAAACGGTGCCCATCGATATGATTTAAGTATTGATCGCACCTGAAACAAAAAATCAGCTCAAATGTAACTTCATTTTTGTACCTTAAGCAAAAATTTTGCTAACCTGTAACTAGCTTGATTTATGCATACAACTAAAGATCATCTCCCAAATGGATTGTGCTGTTGTGCAGGACCACAGCCATCATTTTTCAGTGAATTAGATAAGATTGATAATCAGCAAAAACCAAATTAGTAAGGCTCTGTTTGAATAAGTGCTTTGCTGATGTATAAGCTTCTATAACAAATGATAAAATAAAGTCAAATTGTTTTTATATAAGCTGTTTTTATAAGCTATCTTGGAGAGCTTATGGAGATAAGCTGAAAACAACTTATGTGCATGTTGTGAACTGTTTCAAAAGTTCTCTCGAACAGTCTCGTAAGTGTTTATACTGGTATATAAGTTTAAATTAGTCAATCCAAACAAACTCTTAATAGCTAACCAGCTTGACTCGGTTAGCAAAGTTCACCTCTATTAGGGAGAGGTATCCTAACTTACAGAGAAAAAAGCTTTTTTTTTACCAAAAATGAGAAAAGCTCGAAAATAGATAAAAACTTGCAGTTTACGGTGGATCCATCGTTTACCTACCGTTGTTGACTTGAAGGGTTCTTCTTGAAGTATTACTTTGTAAAAGTCCTCACCGAGGTTATTTGCGGCTTGAGGAGCATCTTTAGCCATGGTTTTATCTGCAGCAACACCACCTGCCACTGCTGCACCTACTGCAGCAGCAGTTAGTCCAGCAATTGCAGCAGGACCTGTAACTCCTAATGCTATTGCTCCCAAAGCACCAACAGTACCCGCGCCAACTCCAGCCGCTGTTGCTGTACCAGCTGATAGAGCAACTGCAGCAAGTTCTGCACTCTCCATCACCCAGAGAATGATAGCCGAATAGTCTATGATACCAAGGTACCTGTCTCTCCAATCTGAACCAATTCCTGCATTAGGGTCTTTAACTGGAGCTGCTAAGATGTTGCTTTCGGATAGAATCTTAACAGCTTCGCCAACAGGTGTGTCTGCTAGAATTTCAATCACTGCCAATTTACTTTACAGGTTACTGCTTTTGCACATTAAGTTCATAAGGCAATAGCTTTGAAATGCATTTATATGGTTAATTCTTTTACCTTTTCCTCCTGGAACTCCTGGAAAAGAAGAAACAGGAATCTTTGCAAAGGAATCTGTCAATGTTTCCTGCAATGTCTGTGGTAGTTTCTTTCTGGATTGTATGGTTTGGAAGTAGGTGTCACATTTCGAAAGCGGGCTTGATCTGACCTCTTGTGCATGCGCCATATTTTGAACTGAAAACATTTTATTAATTGATGTTTCAATGATTTTCAACAATTTGCTTAATTGATTCTACTTTATGAGAGGCTAAAGTGATTCTAAAATCATAAAATTGATTTTGATTGACATGTTTGAGTTATTTTATTTTTATCTCTAAAATAGCTGAAGCTTTTGTCTCATGATTTTTGGCCTAAACTTTATTTTTCAACTTATCATGTGAATGTATCCAACCATAATCATTTAATATTCAAATCACTTTTAATCAAAAATTAATTTTACAAAATCAATTTATTCAAAATCTATTTTCTCCGTCGTGACACCAAAGAAACACTTAGTTTACTTCAAAATATACCTCTTTGCTGCAAAAGTTAGCTAGCACCTGAGACTGATACATTTCTCAACGCCGAGCGCACACGACTACCTAATATATCAATCTAATTGTATAATATGTTGTGACTACACAATCAAATTGGTACATTCATCTCTCAAATCTTAATCCCTTCGGTTAGAATATATTAATAGGTATAAATTTTATATTATATTTGTTGAGAAAATATATTTAGGTTTGTTTATTTTATTCCCTATAATTAAGGGATTTAGTTTAGATTTAAAATTATTCACTTGGTTATAAATACCAAGGTAGTAGTACTGTTTTATTATGTAAATTATGTAAACACGTTCTTTTGTGTTATTGTCAATATTATTCTTTGTTTCTTATTATTTTTTTCTCTTCCTTTACCTAAATACCCCAAATTTAACACCTTCCAAGCTATGATGACCTATATGGCAAGCTATGAATTACGAGTACAAATCCTCTCCATTTCTTAAAAGAAATGGCAAATACAAGTACTAAAGTTTAAATGTATAAATATTCAAATAATATCAATTATTCTCAAAAGACGTGCATTTAAATTATTGATTTAAATCAAAACTATAGTAATTGCATTTGCTATTTCTTTGAAGAAATGGAGAGGAATCCAACTGATGAATTACATTATATTTGGTTTGAAGATTATATTAATGCCACAATTTTTTGGTCATGTTGATCCTCTAAAAATTAACTAGTAATCAAGATTACTCATCTCCTATATTGTTTATTACATTAATAATGGGCAATAAGTGTTGAAACACAATATTTAATGAAGAATTTTGTATATCCTAGGATAACATGAATAATGTCAAAGTTCAAAAAACAATAAACAAACATAGTGCAATTGTAAACATGATTATGTAATGATTAAAAATTGTAATGCATGAAGAATAGACAAGTGATTTGAGAGGTTGACATACCTGAGAATGGCAATGGATTCAGACACACATTGGAGATGTATTTCTGTGATCTATATTGGAGAAGCGGTTATATATAAGTTTGTTTTCTGAATGACCTTTGAAAATTGCTAGCAGTGCCACGTGTTGTTATAGAACTCGTGTCAAAGGCTCTTTGAACCACTTGTTAAATGCTCAGTTCTATATTCATTTTTCATACCTTTATGTACTACTCCAGTTTTTAGTTAATTTTTGCCAAAGTACTTAACAAAAATAATACCTCCAAACTGATGAGGCCCAATATTCATATTAGAATTATGGGTCCTGCTAAATAGTGCCACCGGACACTCTTTAAGCATTTTATTTTAAGAAATAATTTATTTAAAAAGTGAACAATTTCAATTCACAATGCATTGACTTTATACATTTTCATAAAAATTGTATAAAAGACTTACTATTTAAGGCTTAAAGAGTGCCTCAGGGGCACTATTTAGCATTTTCCTAGAATTATTCATATTAGAATTACATTAAGGTCTCAGGTTCAATTCTCTCTTGTACCAATTTGATTAGATTAATTTATGACAAAAAATTTAGCGTGAGAGAATAATGCTCCAGTTCAAAGCAAATAAGTCCTTAGAACTCAAAGAGCACTTACAAAAATAATTAAATAGTACCCTGAATTCCAGCATAATATAACTAGATTTGGATAAATTGTCACGACTGAAGATTATGATTTGTATGTTAGTATTATTATTGACAATATATATTCTCTATAATAAATAATAAATAGACACAATCAATCAAATAATTACAATAATAAATAGGAGAAATAATTACAATAATAAATAGGAGAATGTTAATATGTGTCCTAACTAAGGACAAATGTTAAGAAGACAAATATAGAAATTTGGAATAAATGTTTTATATCATTAAATATTTTGAACATTAAATATTCTATATCATTAAATGCAAAATTTCTATATTTCGATATCTTAAGGTACATGTTAACATAACCCTAATAAATAAATATATTAAATAATTACAAGTAATTAATAGAGTATTAATTGAAACTGACTCTTTATAAATAAGAAAAGAAGAAAAAAAATGCATGTACACTATTTTTTTTTCATTCGCTCTTTTTTTTTTTTTTGTTTACACAATTTTTAGAGAAAAAATCACAATAATCTAAAGTTCAACCACAAGAAACAATTCATCATATAGTTGAACTGGATAACCATAATAATCTAAAGTTAAAACACAAGAAAAAAAAATGCATGTACACTTTTAAAATACACTACCAATAGTGTGTTTCAGATCATACGAGGGGTCGAGAAATTATCTAAAAGTAGTAATTGTGTTTGCATCGAAGGAACTTCTTTTTTTGGGTGCAAAGTTGTTGTGATGCACATTATTGATGTTAGCATATGTGTGTCATCTCCGTCAAATTTTGAGTCATCGTCTGTGTACGAGTTTTTAGTCACTTGAACGATTTAAACGGAAATTTGACTAAAATGATTAACTTATTATAACGTTAGTAACCTAAGGGATTGATTTGAAATTTTTTATACATGCAATTTGACCTTTAAAACTTTACAAACTGAATTTAAGGGATTAAACATGCAATTTAGTCTAGAGAAGATTGTTGAATTCGAGTAATTGGTCTCACAGCATTTTTTAATGTACAAAATGTTAGATATATATATGAATCTCATATGCCTAATAACAAAGCTTTTGGGTGGAAATAATTTTTCTCCCACTTTTGTAGTACTGAATCATTGAAATATTGTTGCTCTAGACATTCTCAGACTCCCCTAACAAGTAATATTGTAGCCTAGTTTGGGGGATCAAGTATAATGTGACTTTTGCATCTTTACTTTGAAACTCTCAAACATTGTAATAGCACAGTTGCATCTTCAAAATGTGCACTAACTTGTATTGCATTTTTGTTAATTTAATTTTTTCTTTCAAACCCTAAATAAATTAGTTGTTCACATTTGTGTCTTAGTTAAGTTATTCATTTCTCTCAAACACTAACCATTTGTTTCGATTAAGGTCTTTGTTTTTGTAAAAATCTAGTTTATGTGACTCAACAATGATCCACTGATCTTGCATCATAGTTGAGTCGATGACCGGTGTGAATTAAACAACGATGCTGGCTAGCATGCTCCGTGTGGTAAGGTTATTGTCTAGAGCATAATCTGATTGGCATGTTTGATGCCGGCAAACAATGATAATCAATAAATTTAACAACGCTGCTTCAAAGTACTCCCACCGTAGCTACTCAACAGAAATTCTTAATGACGGACGCAGATTCATTTAATAACATATCTATATATCTATAGTTTATCTTAAAAATTTGCTACACATGGCACAAGTTATACCTTTGTTTCGCACCATTTTTGTGTACACTATATTTGTGCAATATTTAGCTAATAGCCTAATACTACTATCTCCATTCAATGATTTTTCTTCTTGTACCAAAACTGCTGTCCCGTGATCTGAACAATGCTGCGATATAATTGTTTTGCCTCATGTCCGAGCCTTACGCCAAGGATTGAAAGGATCTTTGTTGTGTGTCTCGATGTCTTTCCTTTTTGGTCTCCTTTGCACATGCAACAATTCATTTGCTATGCATTCCAATGCTCTAACTGTCAATGGTCTGTTTCTAGTGCTCTGTCTCCTCGGACAAGGGATTCTCGGAGGCTCCTCAACTATTTCATGAGTAGCCGATGTTAGACATGGATCTTTTTCCTCTAGTCCTTGCTCACCTTTCTCTGCGATTGCCATCGCTTTGCTATTTTTGGACTTAGATGGAACCTGAGGTATGCTGAAGGTGAAAGATTCACATTTCTTAACTTTATCATACGCAACACATGTGCATTGATAACTGTCGTTGCAAATGCTTTTTTCATTATCATCTTCCACGCTTCTGTCTGCTGACGAAGACGTCGAAATTCTATTCAGCTGATGACTAACTAGATCACAAACATTTTGGTTGGCATATCGAAAGCTAGAACACTCAGAAAATTCAAGTTTTTCTGATCCAAAACATCCGGAAGAATTCTCAATGACGCGGCTTTTCTCTGCCTTGGAACAAGCAGTCAGTTTCCTCCTTTTAGGAACAACTACATGATTAGAATCGCCTGATCTTACTCTCCGATTGGATTGATGCTTTGTGATCCTCTTCAGACGATCATCATCATCAAACGCATTGGTGCATTTGTTTTTCCGGTTTTCGATCATCTTGTTTGCATCATTATCAAGATTTTCATATGCTTCTTTTTGAATTGTAGCATCACTGTTAGATACACCTCTGCGACTATCGGTTTTGTTGATTTTCGTTTTGCCAAATATCAGCATCTTAGCTTCCACCATCCTTGGTGAATCATCGGTAGAACAGCCACCCTTACTTTCTTTCAGAAGATCAGTAGACATCGTAGAAGCATCCTCTAACTCTACTGGCGGATATTTCAATTGTTTAACTATTAGCTTCAATGGTTTTCTTTCAGAAAGTCTATTGGTATCAATAACTTTCAACTTTGTCGAATTTTGTATAAAGCTTTTAGAGATATCCTTGGTGCTACGCTTTACTTTCCTCGTATATTTTTGCCCTTTATATTTTTTACCAGCAGCATATACCTCAACTTTACTGACTGAATTGACAGGCACAGGTTTCGATTTACTTAAATCAGATGGCTTTCCACTATGCACCAAACTGGTATCAATAACCATGAATTTTATATGATCTTTATTGTAAGTAAAAGGTCGAGGCTTGAGGTAACATTGATGTTGATCATCGGATAAATCGTCTTCATTTGATCCGTTTTTGGGCTCTTCCTCATTGAAGCTACCGACTTTAGCTGCTGTTGCTGCTAGTTCTTCTTCAAGCTCAAGAATATTCGGTTCAGCTACAACTTTGCGCAAGACATCGCTAACAGAATCAAAGTAATGATCACCTTTCACCTGTTTTCTCCTCGAAAATTTCTCAACACCGGGAGTAAGAAAAACCAGATAATCTTTGGAGGTAACGTAGCCTTGATACTTTGTTTGCTCAGAGTGCCAACCTCTTGCCAGTAAGCGGGGCCAAATGGCTTCCCAAAAGAGTTCATTACTTTTGGTTTTGCTCAACTGCAATCCTCCTGTCAGAGATTGTATTATATCACTCGGTCCTAGAGAAGACAAAGCTTTGCAAGTTGGTGCTTTTAACGCTCGACTGTTCTTTGCAGGTTCCACATCAAGCCTAGTAAGGTCTCCCTCCTCCTTACCAATACCTACTGCTTCCGCAAGAACGCCAAGTCCAACAATAGACTTCAGTGAAGATACGTATTTTTCTAGAGAAGTTGTGCCCTCCACATATGATTTAGAAACCTAAGTTAAAACATAAGGAAAGTGAGGACCGAAACATATGATATATATAACTGAAGTAATTTAAATAAAAAAAGGTATTGGTATGGACATAACCACATAAAGGATCAAATAATTACGATAGTTCGCAATAAAATGTTAATCAACTCTGCTATTCCATCGTAATTACATTTGTATATAAACACATAGCTTGTAATACTAAATAAATAGGATGCTCCATAAATTAGTTAAGCTTTAACTTTGTAACATCAAATGGACTAGGAGAAACAATCTAAGCATCGTTTGAAGTTCATACGAAAAAGGTATTTCTAATAGATACGGAGTCTCTTATATTACCAATGACTTCTACATGATTAAAGAATCTACAAAATAGGGACAGATAACCATCAAACGTGTAAAGCACCATGACCAATACCTGTAACAAATTATCTTGATATTCTTCAGAGACATGGGGAATCAAGCGAGACAACAGTTCATGTTGCCTTGGACCAGTAAAAAGTTTCCGACCTATCATACATTTTCTCCCTTTCTTCTTCCTGCACTCCGACCATCTACGATATCCGTCAGTTTTGTAAAACTTTCCATAATATAATGAAAGAATTTCCCCCATCCCTTTGTTGTCTAAGAATCTTTTGATCTGAATAAAGTTCTTTCCGAAAATAAACAAACCAAGTAGAAAACTTTTTGTATCAGCATCACTCCAAGAGCTACTCGATCTGTCAGGAGCCAATTGACATGAATCGATGTCTCCGTAATATCCCAACTTTTCATGTCTACTATCCTCCATTTCACTGCATATCCATGTGACTGGTATGGGCAAACCAATTGCAAATGAAAGTGATTTATCATGCACAGCTTCTGAATCAGCACGATTAATTCCAAGTGAAAACCGCTCGGATTTCTTAATCACAGAAGAAATTTTCTCCTGGTACTCAAGACCTATCAGAGAACTCGAATTATTCTTTTCATAAAACACCATCTGCCAAGAAATATAGGAAAATGCAGATTAGATAACATAATCAAAAATCATACTTCAAACACCAATTATAGTTGTAACTTGGTATAAAAGTAATAACAGTATTGCTCTAGCCATTCATAGTTAGAAAACGAAGTATCAATTTAATGACTATTAATGAACTCAAAATCAGAATAGAATACAAGTAACATGATCAATTTTTAGGTAAGATAATCTTTATTAGTCTGAAATTTCAAAAGGATTGCAACTAAGACTACAAAACTTGTCTATACGATGTTAAACATTAAAATCCTCACTTCAACATGGTTACCTAAATCACTCAAATAAAAAGCTTTTTCCTTGTCAATAAACACGTAACTCAACCCTACAAAACCGACTTGTGAGGATAAACATATTTTTAGACCATCTTTTATCTAATGTGAACAATTAACACACTGCCCAACACTATTGAGTTTGGTGATAGGGGAAACCCGATGGCAGGTGGTCTGATGGATCTTGGAGAGACTCCAATACTATATTAAAATTGAGTTGGGGCCGTTGGGACTAACTCAACCCTACAAAACCAACTTGTAAGGTGAAGATAATTACATCTACTTATAAACCCATGTTTAGATCATCTCACATCCGATCTGATGTGAGTCTCTTAACAATAATGAACCACAAATCCACTTGTATGCAACTTCATAATCAAAACTGAGGCAAGATTTTGTGTTTTTTGTGGCAAATTAATACATGATTACAAAAGCAATTAAAACATGTAATCGAAAGAAGAGTGAAACAAATCTTGAAAACCAAAAGATATAATAACAAACAAGCACATTCATCAACAACACGAAGATAGAGCACACACATACATTACAAACAAATACTATAAGCAATTAATTGAAATATTAAAGACCTGAAAACATATTGTCAAGTATATTTGTCTCTTTTCGTCAAAAAAAAAAAAGTATATTTGTCTCTATCTATCAATCTATGTTATCATCATCACACACAAAAACATAACAGAAACACGTTGAAAAAGTTAAGGATTGTTAAACTTTGAGGAACAAGTGACAGAAACATTAAATGTTAAGGTTTTGTTTTGAAAGGGTAAGCATCAAGACCAAGTATGCATAATATTACACATGACAATAACAATAATAAAATAAATAAATAAGTTGGTGAAGATATAGATATATATATATTTGGAGATGATTAAGAAAAGACATTAACGTAGAAAGAGAAAGCAAAAGAGAACCTTTGTTATGTTGGTTTTGTTGAAAGAGGTGAATTTGCGAGGAATGAATGAATGAACAAAGCAAAGCAACGCAATGAATGAACACTTGTTAAGCAAGACAATAAAAAGTACTAATTTTTACATTCAATCAAACATTATTTATACTTTTTAAAAATAAAATACACAAGTTAAAAATCTTATCCTGAATTTGAGCTAGGTTAACGGTCGGATAGAATAAAAAAATAGTTTCATGATTTGTTCTATAAAATATATTTTAAATTAAAATTGAAAATTAATAAAATTTAAATAATAATATAATTTAATATTAAATTAAAAATTAAATAATTAAATTTTAAAAATATACACGATTTTTTCACAAAGATAATTTTGTAATTTACATAATCTAAAAAATCAAAATTCTACTAAAATGAAAATATTTTAAATTAAAATAATTATTACAAAATAATTTAGAAAACAAAAATTGTTTTACAAAGGTGATTTTATCATTTGAATATGACATATGTCTTATCATAATATTATGAGGTATGTATAAAAAATATGATGTGTTAGTAATCATGTTTGTTATCATGTGTGCATCAAAGGATTAAAAATTTTTTTTTGTAAGACTCGGTATTCGGCTCAAATATCAACTAATTCGAGAGAGATCAATCTCACCATTCACTAGCTTATCAAAAAAAAATCTCACCATTCACTACTTAAAACTTTATCAATTACTCCCTCCGTTGTTTTATAAGTGTCCATTTAAAATAGTAACAACAAATTAACAAAGTGTATTTGCACCTTATCTTCATATTATACCCTAATTTTAATTCACCAATAAATTCCTATATTTTTGCACACACTTTCTCTTTCCAATAAATTTAATATATTATGTAAAAAACAAAATATATTTAATATGTTATGTACAAAAAAATTAAATAAAAAAAAAATTTAGTTTTCCAAATATATAGCATCAATTAGTTTTATTGAAAAAGATAAGAGTAATTGACAAATGGTACAATTGACAAATCGTATCCTTAAAACATTAAATGGACATTTAATTAGAAACGTTAAATCTGACAAAACTGGACAATTATAAAAAAACGGAGGGAGTACTATTTATTAGCAATGTTGGAAAACCATTTTTTTAAATAAAATATTTTTTTTGCACAAGTTGAATTTATTTTTTTTACAAGTTAATTGTTAAAAAAATAATTAAGGCATTCTTGACGCACAATTGCAGAGTTTAATATATCGAAATAACTAAAATCTAATTAAAATATTGATCTCTTTCAACAAATATTTTTTTATACCCAATCAAATTACATATTAAATAAATAATTAAGAGACTCAAGAATGGTAGCCTAGTTTGAGGAGTAAGATTGGATTCTAGTGTTGAAAAGTATATAATGTGAGTGATTCACCTTAAAAGGGAGTTTTATCAGGTTAAAGTGCGAATGAGTCACATCAAATATGAATGAGAAAATCTCCTTTATATAAGAGAAGTAATTGACATACTTAATACCCAAAAAATTTAGATAGAGATGTTGTGTTTTTTTTATGGTCATCAAGTATTGACATGTTTTTGTTTGCAGACTCCCCCAACAATTTTAAGTTTTCACATACAAATTTTAAAAAGTTTTCCCAAAAATATAAAAGCTATTTAATTAATGTAATTTTTTTTTTACTAAAATATCCTTATTTACCTCTTGATAATTGTTCTTCTTCTCTGTACATCGTTTTGAATCATCCCCTCACATCACATGTACCCCCCTTCCCCTCATATATCATTTATTTTCATTTTGTCTTCTTAACTTACCTCAACAAAAAATCTTCAAATCTTCTAAACTTTCGGAACGGTGAGCAAATATTTTGGAACGACAAAATACATTCCAAACTTTATGAAAAGTAAAAGATTTAGTACCAAAGGTTTTACCGAATAATTAACTCTTGTTTATGGTAAAAAATTACAAGTAATTAACTTGTTTTTTTTGGCACCAAAAGTTTCATTCTTCAAAGTCTTCAAAGAATCATGGGACTGAATGGAAGGCTATTTGGGCGACTACATGTTTTTTCCTTTGGCAATGGAGGAATAAAAGCTTACATGATGCAGAATTTGTGAGTCCAGAGAGGCCATGGCAGATGATAGTGGAATATGTAAAGGCGTACAAGTCTAGCATGATGGAGGAGGAGCAAATCCGATACAGCAAAGCGCAGCAACAGGTGCATATTACATGGTTAGCTCCTCCAGCAGGCAGCAGGGTGGTTTGCTTTAAACTCGGATGGAGCAGCAAAAACTAGCGATAATAAGTCAGGTTGTGGTGGGGTTCTAAGGAATGAGAATGGCACATGGATTGAAGGATTCACTAAGGCTCTTGGATACACCACCGCATATATGGCTGAGTTATGGGGTATATATGAAGGATTGCGCCTTGCTCAACGAAGGAAAATGACGAGATTAGAGCTGCGCACCGACTCACAAGTCATCGCACAGAGGTTGCAGGATCAGCAAGGTGGTAGTAATACAGGATGTACTCTCATGAAAAAGATAAGAAGGTTGTTGGATGGTCCGTGGGAAGTAAAGATCATTCATGTGTTTCGGGAAGCAAATAGATGTGCGGATATGCTCGCCAGCATGGGGAGTGAAGGTCCTATTGGGATTGAATTTTTTACAAACCCTCCTTTAAGGGTGAAGCAAATTGTTAATGATGATTTTAGGGGTGTCTCCTTCCCCCGATTAATTTCCATGTAATTTCTCTTTTTTTGGGCTAAGGCCCCGTTGAATACCAAAAACAAACAAAAAAGTTTCCAAACTATAATTTATATTTTGGAAGATTCATTTAGATATATATATTTATAATTTGACTTTTTCTTTTCGCACCCACCACATTCACGCGCTCTAACGTTTCAATTTTACTCTCTCACTATTTAGGACGTGAGTGAGTAAAAAGGCAAAAATTGAAAAACACCTTTCACATTCTACGCTGCGGATAATGTTTGCACCCCACAAAGCGAACTTGTCGGCAATGAAAAAACAGTCTCTCATGCAGTCAAAACTGTTTGTCAGATGCACTAGGCTATAGTGATAGCCTTTTACCTTTGTCATCCTCCCACGATGTAGTTTCATATCTGAACATGAAGGAAGAAACAAAGCAATTCATTCGGCCAATGATCAAACAAAACAACAACAAATTAATCAGTATTTGAGTAGTTCGCTTTCTAGAAAGCGAGCACCTTATTATACACAGTTTGCTTTCCAAAAAGCAAACAAGACCTGTCGCAAAAAAAATACAGAAGCACGATACAAACTATCAAATGCAGGCTTACCTTAGGTTAATCTTCAAGGACAAAACTTATATGCATTTTTTCTTGTTTCTCTCACAAAAAGTAATTTTTCATTTTTTTTTAATTTAAATAAATAAAAGAAAACTGCTTTTAAATTAAAATAATCACCCCATGTATCTAGCACAGTAAGAATTGTGTGTATGAAACTGCATATAAGTTTGGTCCAATCTTCAATTCTTTGTTGATTTCGACCGCAAATGACCAAGAATCGTGAGATTTGGAGAATTTTTTCACATTCTACAAAGCTAATATTTTTTAAAAATTCTCCATGAATGCATTTTGAGGGTGCTCCAACGGTCACATTTTTTTAACACTCGCTTTCTAGTATGTGAGCAATGTTCGCATTCTAGTTGTCAAGGGGGGTATTTATGACATTTCAGGGGCGAGTGAGGAATGATGGGGTGCAAAAAGAAGAAGTTTTCTAATATTCAACATATATTTTTCCTTAAATAAGATCTATTATTAATAACATATAAAAGATATATATTTCTCCAGCTAACCATAATTAACCCTATTTTAATTCAAATAAATTGTTAAAAAAATACATCATCGCGATTCACTGCACAAATATCTAACATTGTTATTGTTTTTATTTTAGGGCGTAGTCAAGTTACCAAAAATGTTCGCATCTGATTTTCGTGACAACGTATATCGTTATGTTACACTTATTGATCCAAATGGAAATCAATTTGAAGTTTTAGTTGAAAAAATTAACGGCAATATATATTTTACACATGGATGACCTGCATTGCATGATTTTTATATTAACCATTATGGTACTTGAGTAATTTTATTATAAACTTGGATGCGTCAGTTTGAACGGTTTTTAAAGGACAAATTTGATTGTGTTATTCATCCTCCCAAGTTCACTCCTCCTATGAAATTTAATTTGGATAAATGTAATGCTCCATAATATTTTTGTAATGATGTTCCGGAATCAATTGACCTCCAATCATTTTCTCACAATTGCTCCAATTTTGCCTTAAAATTAAAAAATTAATTGACTAAATATGATGTAAAAACTGAATTTTTGGTGGGATTTATTTTTATTTTTTTACACCTTTTGTTTTTATTATATATTTATTTTTCCTAACTTCATTTTTTCGATAGTATTCTAGAAATATTATTTGAATGTTATATATTATATTTAAATTTATCTACAAAGATTAATAAAACTAAATTGAATGTTATATATAACATTCTAAAAGACCCGTGAAGTACCGGTAGTAGTCTAGTTTTCATAATTTTTGTTTCGATTAAGGTCTTTGTTTTTGTAAAAATCTTGTTTGTCACAATCAAAGTAGCTTTGGTCATAGGAGCTAGTTCATGTGACTCAACCAATGATCCACTGATCTTGCATCATAGTTGAGTTGATAATCGGTGTGAAATGTGAATTAAACAACGATGTTGGCAAGCCTGTTCTGTGTGGTGATTGTCTTAGAACATAATCTGACTGACATGTTTGATGCCGACAAACGATGATAATTGATGAATTTAACAATGCTACTCAACAGAATTTTTTATTGAAGGATCCATATCCATTTAATAACATATCTATATCTATAGTTTATCTATTAGCGGCGCAGCTTGTTGTCCGTCTACCTTTGGTTCATGTGTAATTATTTCTTATATATATTATTAATCAGTAACGAAAAGGGAAAAAAAATAGTTTATCTTAAAAAAAATTGTTAAACATGGCACAAGTTATACCTTTGTTTTGCGCCATTTTTCTGTACACTACATTGAAATATTTAGCTAATACTACTATCTATCTCCATTCAAAGGTTTTTCTTCTTGTACCAAAACTGCAGTCCCGTGATCTGAACAATGATGCCGCATAATTGTTTTGCCTCATGTACGAGCCTTACGCCAAGGATTGAAAGGATCTTTGTTGTGTGTCTCAATGTCTTTCCTTTTTTGTCTACTTTGTACATGCAAGAATTCATTTGCTATACATTCCAATGCTCTAACTGTCAATGGTCTGTTTCTAGTGCTTTGTCTCCTCGGAATTATATCAGTATGTTGTTCTTGTTCCAAAGAACCAACATCACAAGGGATTCGCAGAGGCTCCTCAACTACTTCCTCGGTGATTGCCTTCGTTTTGGACTTAGATGGAAGCTGAGGTATATTGAAGGTGAAAGATTCACATTTCTTAACTTTAACACACGGAAAACATGTGCATTGATAACTATCGTTGCAAATGCTTTTTTCATTATCATCTTCCACGCTTCTGTCTGCTGAAGCAGACGTCGAAATTCCATTCTGCTGATGACTAACTAGATCACAAACATTTTGGTTGGCATCTTGAAAGCTAGAACACTGAGAAAATTCAAGTTTTTCTGATCCAAAACATCCGGAAAAATTCTCAATGACGCGGCTTTTCTCTGCCTTGGCACAAGCAGTCAGTTTCCTCCTTTTAATAGGAGCAACTGCTTGATTAGAATCACTTGATCTTACTCTCCGATTGAATTGATTCTTTGTGATCCTCTTCATACGATCATCATCAAACACATACTGGTGCTGATTTTTCTGGTTTTCGATCATCTTGTTTGCATCATTATCAAGATTTTCATGTGCTTCTTTTTTAATGGTAGCATCACTGTTAGATACACGTCTGCGACTATCGGTTTTATTGATTTTCGGTTTGCCAAATATCAGCATCTTAGCTTCCACCATCCTTGGTGAATCATCGGTAGAACAGCCACCGTTACTTTCTCTCAGAAGATCAGTAGACATCGTAGAAACTTTCTCTAATTGAACTGGTGGATATTTCAATTGTTTCACTATCAGCTTCAATGGTTTTCCTTCCGAAAGTCTATTTGTATGAATAACTTTCAACTTTGTCGAGTTCTGTATAATGCTTTTAGAGATATCCTTGTTACGGTTTACTTTCCTCGTATATTTTTGCCCTTTATATTTCTTACCAGCAGCATCTACCTCAGCTTTACCGACTGAATTGATAGGCACAGATTTCAATTTCCTTAGATCAGATGGTTTTCCGCTATGCACCAAACTTGTATCAATAACCATGAATTTATTATGATTATTATTAGTAGTAAAAGGTCGGGGCTTGAGGTAACATTGGCGTTTATCATCGGATAAATCATCTTCATTTGATCCCTTTTCTGGCTCTTCCTCATTGAAGCCAATGACTTTAGCTGCTGCTGCTTCTTCTTCAAGCTCAAGAATACTCGGTTCAGCTACTACTTTGCGCAAGACATCGCTAACAGAGTCAAAGTAATGATCACCTTTCACCTGTTTTCTCCTCGAAAATTTCTCAACACCGGGAGTAAGAAAAACCAGATAATCTTCGGAGGTAACGTAGCCTCGATACTTTGTTTGCTCAGAGTGCCAACCTCTGGCCAGTAAGCGGGGCCAAACGGCTTCCCAAAAGAGTTCATTATTTTTGGTTTTGCTCAACCGCAATCCTCCTGTCAGAGATTGTATTATATCACTCGGCCCTAGAGAAGACAAAGCTTTGCAAGTTGGTGCTTTTAACGCTCGACTGTTCTTTGCAGGTTCCACATCAAGCCTAGTAAGGTCTCCCTCCTCCTTACCAATACCTACTGCTTCCACAAGAATGCCAAGTCCAACAATGGACTTCAACGAAGATGCATATTTTTCTAGAGAACTTGTGCCCTCCACATATGACTTAGAAACCTAAGTAAAAACATAAGGAAAGTGAGGACCGAAACATATGATAAATATAACTGATGTAATTTAAAGAAAAAAGGTATTGGTATGGACATAGCCACACAAAGACTCAAATAATCATGATCGGTCGCACTAAAATGTTAATCAACTCGCTATTCCATCGTAATTACCATTGTATATAAAGCATATAGCTTGTAATACTAAATAAATAGGATGCTCCATAAATTAGTTAAGCTTTAACTTTGTAACATCAAATGGACTAGGAGAAACAATCTAAGCATCGTTTGAAGTTCATACGAAAAAGGTATATCTAATAGATACGGAGTCTCTTATTCCTAATGACTTCTACATGATTAAAGAATCTACAAAATAGGGACAGATAACCATTAAACGTGTAATGCACCATGAGCAATACCTGTAACAAATTATCTTGAGATTCTTCAGAGACATGAGGAATCAAGCGAGACAACAGTTCATGTTGCCTCAGACCAGTAAAAAGTTTCCGTCCTATCATACATTTTCTCCCTTTTTTCTTCCTACACTCCGACCATCTACGATAGCCATCAGTTTTGTAAAACTTTCCGTAATATAATGAAAGTATTTCCCCCATCCCTTTGTTGTCTAAAAATCTTTTGATCTGAATAAAGTTCTTTCCGAAAATAAACAAACCAAGTAGAAAACTTTTTGTATCAGCATCACTCCAAGAGCTACTCGATCTGTAAGGAGCCAATTGACATGAATTGATGTCTCGGTGATATCCCAATTTGTCATGTCTACTATCCTCCATTTCATTGTGTATCCATGTGACTGGGATAGGCAAACCAATTGAAAGTGATTTATCATGCACAGCTTCTGAATCACCACGATTCATTTGAAGTGAAAACCGCTCTGATGCATGCTCCATTAAAATATCATTATCATTCTCTTCATAAAACACCATCTGCCAAGAAATATAGGAAAATGTAGATTAGTTAAAATCATCAAAAAGCATATTTCAAACACAAATTATAATTGTAACTTGGTATAAAAGTAATAACAGTGTTGCTCTAGCCATTCATAGTTACAAAACGTAAGTTTCACTTTAATAACTATCAATGAACTCAGGATTAGAATAGAATACAAGTAAAGTAACGTGATCAAATTTCAGGTAAGATCTTCATCAGTCTGAAATTACCAAAGGATTGCAACTAAGACAACAAAACTTGTCAATATGATGTTAAACATTAAAACCCTTACTTAAATGGTTGTCTAAATCACTCACATAAAAGTTTTTCTTTGTCAATAAACCAAAAATTGACAACTTTTTTTCTCAAACACATAATTCTTGACACAACTTCAAAATTAATACATCTATTAGAATTTTAGGTGGGACTAACTCAACTCTACAAAACCGGCTTGTGAGGTGAGAATTGTCCTCACTTATAAACATATTTTCAGACCATCCTGCATCTAATGTGGACTCAACACACTCTCTCATGCCCAGCGCTATTGAGCTTGGTTTGTGGATATAAATGGTGGATGATAGCGAAAACCTGATATCAGGTGGCCAGATGTGTCTTGGAGAGACTCTGATACCATATTAGAATTTTGAGTTGGGGTCGTTGGGCCTAACTCAACCCTACGAAACCGATTTGTAAGGTGAAAATTATCTCTACTTATAAACTCATGTTCAGACCATCTCACATCCGATCCGATGTGAGTCTCTTAACAATAATGAACCCCAAATCCACTTGTATGTAACTTCATAATCAAAACTCAGGCAAGATTTTTATTTTGGTGGACACTCAGGCAAATTAATACATGATTACAAAAGCAATTAAAACATGTAATCGAATGAAAAGTGAAACAAATTGCAAAAACCAAAAGATATATAGTAACAAACAAGCAGCACATTCATCAACAACACGAAGATTGAACACACACATACATTACAAACAAATACTATAAGCAATTAATCGAAATATTAAAGACCTGAAAATATTGTAAAGTATATTTTTCTCTATTTATCATCATCTCATGACACACAGAACATAACAGAAACACGTTGAAGAAGTTAAGGATTGTTGATAATAGAAAAAAAATGAATAATGAATATTTCTGCTTGTTAAACTTTGAGGAACAAGTGATAGAAACTTTAAGAGAACCTTTGTTGTCGGTTTTGTTGAAAGAGGTGAATTTGCGAGGAATGAATGAATGAACCTTTGTTGCAATGAACTAACACTTGTTGTTTTATTTGCTCACTTTTAAAAACGGACCAAGGTTGTCTTGTGTGAGAATACTATAGTTACTTTTTTTTTTTTGACAAAAATATTATAGTTACTTATTCACATTAAAAAAAGTGATTTTATTTTTTCACCACCCGTTTAATATAATTCGGGAGTCAGTTCTGACATGAAGTGATTTCAACCAGGGACGGAACCAGAAGTTTTCAGTAGTTGGGTCATTATAAAATTGCATCATTAAATAAATATAACATTTCATTTTCAAAAGCATGAAAATATTGAATAATTTTCTCTTTTTCAACATCAAGAAAAATATCTCTCTCAATATAAGTAACTAAACAATTATTTAACCAGTCATCTCCCATGCGATTCCGCATCTGATTCTTGATAATATTCATTGCAGAGAATGCTCTTTCAACTATTGCAGTTGCCACCGATAATATCAGAGATAATCCCAAAAGTAAATATACCAACGGGTACATAACATGTTTTCTGGTCTCCACTAGCTTTATAGAGAGGTCACTAACCCCCCATAATTCTGAAAATTCATTATCAATGCATACATCTATGAAGTAATTTTCAAGCTGGCAATCTAGTGCTAATAGTTCAATTGGGAAAAAATCTGAAGGATAAAACCGCGCTAAACGAACCAATTTCCCCTTATTAAATGCAGAAAATGAATGTCTTGAACTTAAACAAACTACACAAAGAAGTAACTCAATATTCACTTCTGCCGTGTTGGTCGGTAGAAGCAAGCGGCAAAGTGAAGAGTTTTGAGTTTGTTTGTTTCTTTCTGATCAATACAATTGTTTAACCTAAAAGGATAACGTGAGGGAGTTGAATTTTGTGGGTGTGGGCCACTAAGTAAGTTTTGGATTGAATTAGTGTGGGCATAAGTGTGAAGTGGACTACTATAAAATTTATCTACTAATTTACTTGTTATATAATATGTGTATAGTAGTAGTGTATAAAAAAAATCCTAATCAAAATGGGGGCATAGGCCCACAGGGTGGCCTTCTTAGGTCCGTCCCCGATTTCAACCTCTCCCGATCGCAGTTGCCGGGATCGAATTGTGATCTTTTCTATCAAGTTCAGCGTCAATCACCACTGAACTAATTAATAATTAGTAAAAAAAAAAGTGAAATTTTAGTAATCATATTATTTGACTCTAAATTATCAAAAAATAAAAAAAAATATTATTTGACTCCCAACAAAAGTCGGGATAACAATGTCACTCTGCTTATTTCTTGACGCGTTAATTGAGTTTATGAGTAATTTTTGGGTTTAATTGCATTTGTAGTCTATTTTTATTTAGGCTTAAATATAGATTTAGCACCCCTATTTTATTTTAAAGCTCGGAATTTTATCCCGTTATAATATTTTGGATTTTCCCCCCTATAATATTAGGCTCATATTTGCTTATGAAAAATATTTCACCGATATTATTTTATTAGAATAAATTCTATATATGGATGTCGCGGTGATTTTTGGATATCGAGTTATTAATTAACTTCGAATCGCAATTTAATATTCCACCACCGATCTTTAATTTATCCGAGGGAAAGGGAAAAAGTTCGAAAAAAACCCTATTTTTTAGAGAACAAGGTTCGGGGGTTAGTTATACGAAGGGAATGTATTAGCACCCTAAGTATTTATAGTACTCTATAGAAACCTCTTGTTTTTATTCTAACTTTGCGCTTAATTTTAATTGCTTTAGAAAAATGTATAAGTATGGGAACTAAAGTGATGATAAAAAAGTTTAAAGTGATGGAAAAGGAAAAATGTTTTTGTTGATTTTATTGATTGGAGAGACAAGTCTCATGCCTACGTACCCGAGGGATCAAACCACCGTAGTTCGGGGTAAAAAGACGAGTAAACTTGTTTGTTTGATTTTAAGGTTTTGAAAATGGTTTTAAAATACCAAAAGCCAAAAATGGCAAAATGTGAGTTTGATTGATGTTAATTTGTGAAGAAAGTCTATATGATTAAATTGATTGAAGTTTGATTATGAAATAAGACGCGGACACTTGGTTTAAAATCCAAGGTTTATTGAGAAAAATGTTTTGAGTGATAAAAGACACTTGGTTTAAAATCCAAGGTTTATGCATGATTAAAATGTATGAATGAAGAAAATACACTTGGTTTAAAATCCAAGGTTTTAGGCGAGAAAAAAGACACTTGGGTTAAAGTCCAAGGTTTTAGCGATAAAAGAAGCCATTGGTTTAAAGTCCAAGGCACTTGGTTTAAAATCCAAGTTCGCGATAAAAAAAAGTCACTTGGGTTAAAATCCAAGGTTTTCACGATAAAAGATGCCGTTGGTTTAAATTCCAAGGCACTTGGTTTAAAATCCAAGTTCGCGGTAAAAAAGACTTTTGGGTTAAAATCCAAGGTTTTCGCGGTAAAAAGAAACGTTTGGTTTAAAGTCCAACGTTTTGAAAATGTATGATGACAAAATATTTTTGTGCTTGATGATGTTGAAAAGAAATTGTGTTGATATTTTTTGAAAGAGGTTTTGACCTCATTTTTTGAGAAGAAAATGATTAATTATTTTTTGAAGAGGTGTTGACCTCGTTTTTGAGATAAAATGACTAACTATTTTAATTGGAAAGTTGGGTTCCAAATTAACAAAAAAAGTAGCGCGAACAATAATACTAACGTCGCAAAGAGCAAATTAATCGCAAAGACAATCCGAGATGATATTTTGATCAAAACGGTGTCTTTTCCCTCGGAATTTAAAATTACGCATATGGACGGAATGCGATAAAAAATAAATATGCATGAGATGCAATTTTTCATTTATGAGTACATTGGCCTAATCACACTCTAAAATACTTACAAGAAAATAAACATGAAATGATGCAAGAGAGGGGATGCTATGCACTTTTATTTAGAGTTTACATTTGACCTATTTACATCCTAAATTCAAGAGCAAAAGTAAATGGCAATTAATAAAGTGATAAACACTCAATATTGTGATTATAACGATATTACAAAAGTAAAGGTAAAAATGGTAAATAAATGGATGTAATGGAATAATATGATATGCGTGGATAAATAACATAAATAAATAAATACGAAACTAAAAGATGAAAATAAGCTTCGACATCATGCTTTACAAGGATAAAAAATAGCTAAAATAGCTTATGCCAAAAGCACTTATTTCATAAGCTCAAAGATAAAAATTAATTAACAAAATAAATAAAGACATTAGATAATATTAACAAATCTAAATATCAAATAAATAGAAAAATAAATAAGCCTCAACATCATGCTTGATTGGCTAAAATAAAAGCTAAAATAGCTTATGCCAAAAGCACTTATCTCATAAGCTAAAAATAAAATAAAATTAAAACAGGGGGTGTGAACATTAAAACGAAATAAACAGGGGGTGCTAAAAGCAACATAGAAGACCAGGCCCAAGGCCCAGTCCATTTTCAAACAAAAAAAAAAAGAAAAAGAAAAATCAAAGAAAAGATTCAATGCATTGCAGATCTGTCACGCGTGATGCAGCACGAAAACATGGGCTGTCTGATTGATCAAACATTGATCAGACGGCTACAATTTAAAAAAAACGAACAGATCTGGGATGTTGAATCAATGCTTAGAATCGGACGGCTGTGACTTAAACAGGCTTTGGGGAAGATGAATCTTCATCTTCTTCATGTTGGGGCAGCCATGGATGGAGCTCGAAGCTCCAAACTCCAACAACTCAAAAACTCGATTTTTCATCAAAAATAAAAAATGAAGACACTTTTTCGCATGAGTTTTCTCACTGTTCAAGAATCCAAGCTCGGATTTCACAGTGGAAGCATAGAATTTAAAATGCGATTCAAACTTTAAAACCCAAAATTTTGAAAACACAAATTTGCACGAAATCAAACAAAATAAACCATTAAAAAGCTTCAGTAAACATTCAGTAGCATGAATAGGTAAAAAACTACTTGTTTAGGGCCCTGGTTTGGGTGGTTGATTCTAACTTTTTCTTGGCAATTTTTGAGCTTTGGGTATGATTTTCTGGAGCTTTTCTTTGTGTTTTTATTTATGGTTTCAGTTACTGAAGGTGTTTGGAGTGATTTTGTTTTAGAAAAATGAAGCTTTGATAGTGGGTGATTGATTTTCGAATTTTTGTAACAATGGTGAAAAAATGAGTTCTTTGTGTTGTTTTTGGTGTGATTCTCTCTCTGATTTTCGTCCCCCTTGCTCTGAAATTTTGGCTTGAAATTATAGGCAAAATTAGGATTTCTATTACCCAATAGATTGAAGTGTTGAAGTTGTATTGAGTATAGAATTGGTGAAGAGTGAATAAAGAAGAAAGGGGCAAGGAGGCGTGTGACAGGACTGTGTTGATGATGTTGTTTATTGTTCATGCTTTTGCTTTTTTTGACTTTGTTATTATTAATATGAAAAGAAAAAAAAAGACTGAGAAAGGAGAAAGAAGAACAAAAACGCAACATAATGCTGCTTCCCTTTTTTATGAATTTTTGTTACTTAATATTAATAATAATAATAATAATAATAATAATAATAATAATAACAAACAAAATTAAAAGAAAATAAAAAGGGGAGTGGGAAAGAATGCAGCACGTGCTGCTTCTTTTTCATTTGTTTATTATTTTTGTTTTTTTGTTTTAATAATAATAATAATAATAATGATAATAATAATAATAATAATAATAATAATAATAATAAAAAGATAAATCTAAATGAACAAAAATGAGGTATTTTAAAATACCTTTCTGCCGAAATTTCAATTGAAAACGACGAAGAGAAAAAAGTTTTAAACGCCGAACAAAAGCGATCGGTCAAAAAATAGGGTATGACAGATGCCCCTATTTAAGTTTCTTCCATCGGAGATAAAAAAGAAAAAGATGATTTTTTTGATAATATTTTTGTTTCGGTTCGACGGTGGAAGAGACTTAAATACAGAGTACGTCATTTTTTGACCGGATTAAACTATAAAATGCTATGACATGATGTTATGAGTATTATGCCTATGAGTGTTATGCTTATGAGTGTTTGAATGTAATGAAGACTATTTGACAGGGGTAATGAAGACAGAAAGTGATAAAGTCATGTATGCGGACAGAAAGCAGTAAAGTCCTGTGTATGGACAGAAGTAAAGACAGAAAGCAATAAAGTCCTGTGTGCGGACAGAAGTAAAGACAGAAAGCGGTAAAGTCCTGTGTGCGGACATAAGCAGATAAAGTCATGTGTGCGGACAGAAGTAAAGACAGAAAGCAATAAAGTCCTGTGTGCGGACATAAGCAGATAAAGTCCTGTGTGTGGACAGAACTAAAGACTGAAAGCGATAAATTCTTGTGTGCGGACATAAGCAGATAAAGTCCTGTGTGCGGACAGAAGTAAAGACTGAAAGCGATAAAGTCCTGTGTGCGGACAGAAGTAAAGACTGAAAGCGATAAAGTCCTGTGTGCGGACATAAGCAGATAAAGTCCTGTGTGCGGACAGAAGTAAAGACTGAAAGCGATAAAGTCCTGTGTACGGACAGAAGTAAAGACAGTGTCCACCGACATTGTGGGTTGGTGAGGACAAGTAAAGGCAGTGTCTACCAACATTGTGGGATGGTAAGGACAAGTAAAGGCAGTGTCTACCAACATTGTGGGATGGTAAGGACACAACGAGGAAATAAATTGTCTGCTGTCATTGTGGGAGAGCGAGACATGACAAGAATATGTATTTGTCTGGACTAGACGCACTGGAGATGACTTCTTTTGGGGGAATTAACCACAAATTTGCAGTTGATTAAACTTGCTACTTGAAATATGTTTGATGGAGACATCTCTGGATCAGATACACTAGGGATGACTCTTTTTTTTTTTTGGGATGTATAAATGATGGAGACATCTCTGGACCAGATACACTGGGGATGACTCTTTTTTTTTGGATGTATAAATGATGGAGACATCTCTGGACCAGATACACTGGGGATGACTCTTTTTTAGGGAAATATGAATGATAGAGACATCTCTGGACCAGATACACTGGGGATGACTCTTTTTGTGATGTATGATTGATGGAGACATCTCTGGACCAGATACACTGGGGATGACTCTTTTTTTGTGATGTATGATTGATGGAGACATCTCTGGACCAGATACACTGGGGATGACTTTTTTTTTGTGATGTATGAAGCAAGACACATGATGGTCAATGCAGTGTGTATGAATGATTTTGTTTGCATGTTGCATATGAATATGAATATATGTATGGACATGTGAATGATTGTATGTATGTATGTATGTATGTATGTATGTATGTACGTATGAATGTGTGAATGACTGTATGTATGTATGAATGTATATGTGATTGTATGTAAGTGTGAATGTATGTTATGAAACTTGTATTTGTATGATTGAATGGTATTTGTACATGACTGGATGAGACAAAAGCTTGATCAGATAAGATGAGCATTGGGCCGACGTATCCATACAACCACTCAATAGTTCTCCACTGGGGTAGCACTTTTAAAGGTGAAATAAATCAAATCCTCGGGGTAAAACCCGGTATGGTATGTCAATCCATGTTAAGAATGATTGTTTCTTGGGATAAAGCCCATCGGTCAGAGGTTTGGCAGAAGTCGCCATTTTGTGCACTGAAACTGAATATTTTCTCATGGTTTTGTTTCAACAGTCATGCTTTTGCTCCTTTTTTTTGAAATCCCTAACTTTTGCCTGAATCGCCCCTTCGGTTTTTCAATCCACCGGGAATATATTTCTCTTTTTTTGTTTTGCCCCTAATTTTCTCCTGGACCGCCCTTTCGGGTTTCCAATCCACTGGGACGCTCATTTTTGCCTAAGCCGCCTTTCCAGGTTTTCGACTTATCGAGCTTTTGTTTTTTTTTGCTTTTTTTCTTTTCTTTATCTTTTTTTTTTTTTTTATATAGAAAGAATCAAGATTGATATGCTGATATGCAAACTTCTCAAAGAGATGCAATCTGTTATTGGTATGCAAACTTCTCAAAGAGATGTCATTTGTTGTTGAATGTAAACCTCTCAAAGAGATGTCATTTGCTCTTGAATAAGCTTCCCAAAACGGGTCTGAGCTTCTTCTTTCACTGGGGAAAGGAAAAATATACAAGCTTCTTAAAGATAACCACTTGCTGGGGATAAAATTGATAATTTTTGCTGGAAAGATTTGAAGGCGGACCAATATTGGTGATTCCGCTGGGGAGATAAAACTATGTTGTGGAGTATCGAGTTTTGCAAAATAAATGCAATCTCCTGAACCACCTTCCAAACAATAACTGATGGGGGATCAAAATTCAATCCAGGAACAATCTGGAGAGAAACGGTCAATCAAGACTTTAGTGAGAAAATAGCTCAACTAAGAGGTCGTTCTATCCGAATATGAACCAGAGTAGAACACGGAATGAAATGCTTCCATAAGGGATAAGCTTAATGGAGATTCAAAAAATAGGGAATTTTCTGCTTAAGGGTAAACTCTACTTGAGAGAAGTACATATACTTTACGAGGAGAAGGGATAAACATCAAAATGCACAAATGAGCAACGAATATAAATTCGGCTATGCGTGATGGATGAATAAATGCATAAATGTTATGATGTGTATCATGTATATGCAGACAAAACAGACAAAACAGACAAAACAGATGAACAGACAAATTGGAGATTACCAAACAACATCGTACAACCGGATACTCAGCCAATCTCAATCAAGAAAGAAGCATCACTGGAGAGAAATCAAACCACCGATAGAGTAGAGTTTTTTTTTTTTTTAATTCTCAAGTCTCACTGAGGATAGGAAAATACTTCTTGGGGATGAACCTCCAAAATTCAATCTTCTAATATCACAAATCCGTTGAAAGGATAACAACGCGAACTCTTCTTCGAGTTTTAGCTGGGGAACATTCAAGTTCAGTATTTAGTTGAAGAATGAAAAATCACATACACAACCCATTATAGCAACACTCTTCTTTAGGGGAACACTGCACATGTCCATAAAACCCAAAAAAGATCAACTCTGTCGGAGGCTGAATCTTGGCTTAAGGAGGAAGAAACATAACATATATCTTGACGGATCTGGATTGCTCCCATAAACCACTTCAAGTGCCCCAAGTTTAATGTACTGATCAAGGTAACCTCTGATTCACAACTTGTCTCGGAATGCATGGCCTTTCGGATAAATTGATTGATCACAGATTCACAGAGAGATTCGCCGAATCTCGAGGTAATTGCCCCAGATTAACGGTCTTTGGCATATTCTTTGCTCAACAAATCTTCTAGGCAGCATGCCCCTTGCTGATGGTCAATTGCAAGTTTCCTTGATATCAAGCAAATATTTTTCGAGATAAAATGTCTATTCAGAGAATGAGAATTTTAATATGATAGTTATGTGAGTCTTGAAGATTTTATAAAAAAGTTGTCGCAAAACCTTGTGACTGAATCACTGGTTAGGATATGACATTGATTTTTGAAATACAAATATACAAAAGCATATGATACCATCACAAATTTTGAGCAAAAATCATGGGAGTCAGGAACGCTTTAAAGTGTGTTATCGAGATAAACCCTATTTCAATTAGGACTTTTGAGGGTTGTAATGTGGCCTGGTTCACGGTTTTGAAAAAAAGATTTTAAGGCTCAAAGTTTATTTGTGCCTGCCCATTCTTCGTGATATTCTTCAGTCCTATGCACAATTAATTCATCAGACACGCTTTGGTTGACAAGAGGATTTCTTTTGACAATGGTGTTTGAATTTGACGCTTTGGTCAAAGCTTTGATGAGGTTCTTGAAGTGGCAGTCACTTTTTTATTCACAAGCTTGCTTTTGAATTTTGCTTTTAATCCCTTATGTTTGCATGGACCAATTCTTTTAGATTTCGCGGTCCATCGGGATGCCCTGAATTCTGCCTAAGTCTGTTTACTTAGCGGCCTTTTTTTTGGTTTTTTTTTTCTTGATGTAGGACGATTGTGACTGCCACATGTTATTGAGTTTTGTCTATTCATGACTTCCTCTATCTCAACAGATTTATCCTCTTGTATTGGGATGTATCATTGAATTAATTGAAATACTACCCTGCCCCGGGTTAAGATTAAGGGTTTTTTTTTTTTTAAAGAAAGAACACCAACTTCTGGCTCAAAGGGGTTAACTACGGATTATCTCCTTATCTCCTTATTATTTTTGTTTTTTTGTTTTAATAATAATAATAATAATGATGATAATAATAATAATAATAATAATAAGATAAATCTAAATGAACAAAAATGAGGTATTTTAAAATACCTTTCTGCCGAAATTTCAATTGAAAACGACGAAGAGAAAAAAGTTTTAAACGCCGAACAAAAGCGATCGGTCAAAAAATAGGGTATGACAATGGATACAAGTTATGCCTTGAAATGAAATTTCGAATCCGTTTTGTTTACACTATAAGTAATGCAATAATAATAATATTATATAGTTGTGCTGATGTGTTATGTTATTATCCACCTCACTAATTATTTATTATTAAACATTATCTTATTATTTATTTTTGAATGAAAAAATTACTAAAACAATTCTAAAAAATGACAAAAAAATTCAAAAAAATGACATTACTAAATTTTGGATATCCACTTTTTTGGAATAAAATTATGTTAATGGTTATCCAAAATTGTGTAGGTGCATAATGAACGCTAGGTATTTTTATTGTCTTTTAATGGATATTTTTAGGCCATATTTCTTATTTTTATAGTTTTTTACTGTATTTTACCGGTTGTTTTGGTATTTTTTTTGTCATTTTTTAGATTTTTTTATTGTCATTTTTCAAAAAAAAAATTGTAATTTTTTCATTCAAAAATAAATAATAAGATAATGTTTAATAATAAATGATTGGTGATGTGTATTATAACATAACACATCAGCACTACTACATAAACTAATATGAGTCTAATATTATATGGAGGCAAATTGTTCGAAAAAATATTATATTGGGCAAAACCCAAAGAATTATAACATAGGGGGATAAAATTCTGAAACTGTCAAAATAGAGGGCGTAAAATTCCGAATTTTAAAATAGGGGGCAAAATTCGGAAACAGTCAATATAGAGGGTAAAACTGCATTTAAGCCTTTTATTTATTTACAAAATTGGTTTGGTCAGTTTTATTCTTTTTATTTTATATTTAAAAAAAATAGTGATATGATATATTTTAAATATTCACTTCAGTCCTTTTTATAAGGAACAATTTGAATAAAAAAAATTGTCTTTTTTATAAGAAACTTTGACCAATTTTCAAATGTTATAAATGTTTAATTTCACTTATGCCCTTATCTATTATGAGAGAGAATATTAAAAATAAGTAAGTTAGTTGGATTGAGAGTAATTAAATAAGGGTATATATGAAATAAATTTAAAATTAGAAGAGTATTAAATGAAAATAACTATATATAGAATGTGCGTCATTGATATGTGTAAGTTTTTCAAATGGTTCCTTACAAAAAGGACAGGAGAAGTAGTATCTTATATGATATAATGATGTAAAATTATAACACTTATGAAACTACAGGAAAACTTCCCTAAAAACTTAGAATTAAATATCATATATCACAATTTTTAAGTTAAAAAATAATGTAAAATATATTTTCCATACCTATAAAATTAGCGAATTTTTGTTTTCGTCCCTATAAAAAAATTAGCGAATTTAAGTTATTAAAAATATTAGCAAATTTTTGTTTTTGTCCCTATAAAATTGCGAATTTATTATTTTGTTTTTAGTCCCTAATGTCAAAATTTTGTCCATGGACTAAAACCAAAACATATTTTTTTTGTAAGCATCAAACAACAAATTGCAATAGCCTATAAACATGCCTAAATTGAAGGGCCCCAAATATTCATGCAACCATATTTGTAGCGAGATACCAAAGTCATTGGTTGAATCTACATTAAATCAAAGTTAATTCTTCAACTTGAATTAAATAAATACAACACCAAAGATAAAAAAAAAAAATGCACCGCCCTAAGACATGAAATCAAAACAAATAATGTCCCACTAAGATACCAAAACTATAAATAACAATATACAAAAAGAACATTAAATTAAATATATGTGAAAATTACACTTATTTAACAAAAAAATAAAGGAAAAACAGAGATAAAACTCGATCCTAAACCACCAATCTTCAATGTACTTATTGTTCACATAATGTTATGACGTTATAAATATATTTTGATTTTTGAATGACTTATAAATATGTAGTTTGTTTTTTCTTTACCAAACTTATAAATATGTAGTTAATGTTGTTTATTGGGTAATTAATGAACTGTCAATCTTTATTTTTTTATAGAATTAATTATTATTTTTATTTTTAACTCTCTGATTCTTAGGGAAATGGACTCTAGTAATCAGAGTTCAGTCGCAATGTAAGTAGAATTTGATCAAGAAATTGTTCCACTTAGGAATCAAACTCAGATTTTCCCGAACGATTGTTATTCAGTGAAACTCATTAACTATTGAGCCAAATGACTTGGTTGAATTAATTTTTTATTAACAACATACTAAAAAATATATGTGGTTAATGACATTTACAAATATTTGGTTAATTTAGTTAATTTTAATGGATCTCACTGAATAGAAAAACAAAAGGAATACATAAATTTTTTATTTGTTAAAAGTAAATAAATAAACAATTGAAATAAAAAAATATGCACCAATGCAGATACTAACATCTCAAAAAATTCTAAGCTAACAGAATGAAGTGATTTAATATAACACATTTCAAAGTTGATAGCATCACTCAGGATGGTGTATTGTAACTTCCTATATTGTCTTCACATTATTCTGTTGAATCTGTTCCATTCAAAATCTTCTTCTATTCTTGGATTTGCATTATTTACTTCTGGATTTATGGTGTTGGCAAAGGCATTCCAACCTAAAAGGCATGGCAGGATAAACTGCATGAAAAAGCAACAAAATTACAATATTAATCAAGTTGAGTTCATAAAGGGCAATATGCATTTACCGAACCAAAAAAATATTGCCGATTTTAGGTTCTATGTCATCATCGAAAATTATTCTGAATATTATTTCAATTGTAAATAGAATACAAACACTAATCTAATTATATAGACTATGCTATACCTAACAAGTCTGATTGTCGACTCAACAATCAAACCTGTTAGCTAATAATCAGGAACTTTTTGTTCCAAATTATATTATTCGCCTGACAGAAGCAGCTGAAATTCTATAAAACTTGAAGATTTTTCCCCATTTCTTATGCAAAATTTAGCTAAGCTACAAGTATTTTTTTTTATCACAAAGGTTTAGCTAAGATACTATTTTGCAAGAAAATTTACTATATGAAATAGATTTGAGTGCTTCTTCTATGTATAATTTACTACAGAAAAAGCTCTTCCAAAATAAGCTAGTCTTTTAATAAGTAAGGTGATATCTACTTTGGAACTTTAGTGGAATAAAATTACAATGCACTTGAAATAAAAATAAAGGTAGGAGGAGAGATAGAGGAGATCATACTTCGAAAAGTGAATTGAAAACTGCAAACTCTGCTTTTGTCACAGGGATTAATATGTTTTCATTTATGTTCTCGAGCTTGTTTTGAACACCTTTGAAAATTTGACATAAGAAAGTCAGGATTGAAGTAAATACTACAAAATTTAACAAGAGTGTATATTAACAATTTTCTGATGGAAGTGAAGTATAAAAACAAATTAATAAAATATCGGCAACAGAAGTTAATGAAGAAAAAGCATTACTTATGTTAAACATGTGACCAGAACGGTCGAGAAGTGGCTCCACCTTCAAAACTTTTGTCACTTTAGTGTCACTGCATAATAAGACATTTTCCAAAATGCTTTAAGTATATAAAATCACAGAAATAATAACTAGCAACAGACTAATCAGAAACTTTCAATACGTTGTGTTGGATCATTCATTACTATTACAATCGGGATTTAGGCTTAACTCAAGCCTATAAAACCGGTTTGGCCAACTCACATCCAATGTGAGACTTCTTAACACAATCCCTCGCGCCCAACACTATTAGGCTTGGCGCGTGGATATAAATGGTGGGTGGCCCAATAGTAGGTAGCACAACGAATCTTGCAAAGGCTCTGATACCATATTAGAATTGAGAGTTGGGTCTAACTCAACCCTACAAAACAGGTTTGTATGCTGAGGAATGCCTCTTACTTATAAACCCATGTTCAGGTCAACTCACATCCGATGTGGGACTTCTTAACAATTACAATAATTAGAAGGATGGAGCACAAAAACTACCTTCTTCCAATAGACAGATCATGAACAAATTCACAAGACTCCTTTGGACCAAGGTTAATTAGATTTCCTATTTCATCCACAGATAGCGAAAATACCTGTGTTCATGCAAAGACGATTAAATTTAGTTTTAAACTATAAGAAGAACACAACTAAGTTCATCTGAATCACAAATTTCAATGACAAAATACCCCATTTCAATGAGTCAATGTAAACTCATACAATCTTCTCCATAATGCTGACTCACAGACTCATAATAGTTATTTTGATACAAAAATAATGCTGAAAACATGATTTAATATTTTAACTTGGGAAGAAAGCAACCTTGATAACTAAATTAAAATATTCTGTAAGATGGGTTCACATACACCAGACCAAATTTGACAAGAATACACACAGCATCACAATTCGAAATTGATAGACAAATTAACAAATCACAAGATAGGTTCACAAAAGACAAATTCAAAAGTCACAAAATACATAGCTGCATCTGCAGATGGGTTCATGTTGGGATGTTAGATGCATCTGCAGAGTTGAGTGGTACAATTGTGAGGTTGATGGTTTACGCACTATGGAACCTTATCATTCATCTATTGCATTTTGGGTTTCTTAAGAAAACACTGAACTGGTGTCATTTTAAACATATCTCCGGGAAACTAACCATTAAATTTTAGACTCGTTCAGTTGTCCTCAAACTCGTACCTTTTATGAGTTAACTTATGAGCTTGACAACCATAGCCAAGCCTATTCAAAATCAAAACTAATTACTAATTAGGATCACATGGATTTTACTTCAACATTCAATTTTTGCTTTATTCCTCAGCTTTTTTACTAATCAAGCACATTTTGCAACTAGTCAAAACTTAAGCTTTCCATAATGCTATAGCCGCTATCAATTGTGGATCGCGGAAAATAGCGGCTTGTTCAAACTCTGCTACACCTTAATGCTATAGCACTATAGTGTTGCTATTTAATAACATATACAAAATCTATATTCTAAAGAGTAAAGATATATCTTGAAGAACCAACTCACCACCTCACCTGTTTTCTATTCCAATCATATAGATACGCACCGGCAGAAGGAGCAAACTCTAACATGACACTACCTTCTTTAGATGTCTTGAATGCCCATGATCCTGACTACAAAAACACTCCAACATTCACAATTCTACAAAACTATACTCGAAAACAAACACTACGAATTTATACTAAAAAACAGAAAATTCAATGATAATTCATTTCCATCAATGAACATAATCAAACTAACAAATCAAAAAACAAACAAAACATAACATACATTCAGTCTAATGAATTGTGGAGATCTAGGAGACACGGTGAGTACACCTTTTGCTTTGTAAATTGAATGACCAACATAAACCTTTGCTGGCAATTCTCCCACTGAACACAAAAAAACAAAAATACAACTTCAAAAATTAAAAATTAAACATTTAAAATAAAATAATTTTCATCATGATGAAACACCAATCATTATCAAATTTCTAAACTGACCCATTATTCTATATCATTAGTAGAAATGATACAAAACCAAAAGCTATGATTTTTAACTTTTTGAAGTGATAAAAAATTGAATTTTCTTTTCAAGTACCTGAAGAAGAAGATGATGGTGGTGGGGGGGATTGTTTGGGTTGGAAAGGATATGGACGGCGACATGTAACAGAGAATTGTAGGAGAGTGGAGGAGAAAGTGGGACCCACATGCCTTAAAGGAATGGATAATTTTGGAGTGATGAAAGAGTGAGTTGGGACTAAAAATCGGTTTGTAGTGGTTGTACAGGACTGTGCCTGTGGCTGTAATATCTTCATCTTCTTCTTCTTCTACTTCTACTCTCTTTCTCTTCAATCACAATTGTTCCACTTGTTTATATGTTCATTGGAGGAGTACATAGATAGGTTTATTGCATTCTTATTTTTGTAATCTCCTTATCTTTTTAACCAATCCTTTTTGTAATTTCAAACATAATAATATAAGAATTATTTCCCATATGATCCAAGAATTATTTTTTGTCAAAAAAAAAATAAAAAATCCAAGAATTATTTTTTTTCATGATCATAACAATTAACAAAATTACCCTTATGAGTTCCATGAGCATAACTATTTTTTTTTATCCTCCTTTCAGAAACTTCTTGTTGAATTTGACAGTTTAGGTGAAAGAATAGGAGAAACGATAAGAAACAAAAATATTATTGATAATACCTAAAAACTCTATTTACATTATTTACATTATTTACATCATGATACAGCTCGGTATTTATAACCGAGTGAATATTTAAATCTAAACTAAATCCCTTAATTATAGGGTATAAAATAAACAAACCTAAATATATTTTCTCAACAAATATAACATAAAATTTATACATATCTTAATATATTCTAACACTCCCCCTCAAGCTAAAGCTTACTAAGCTTTAGCTTGATACAAAATAAAGCCTGAAAATAAATTAAAGTCCTTGAAAGCGCCAAGAGGAGAAATCAAGTAAGTAGTAGAGCAGCGGCCGAAGCATGAATCCATATCAAATTAAGTAAAATACCCGCGGGTTAAAGCATCACAAACGGAGACCCGCGGATTAAAACATCACAAATGGGACCGCGGATTTAAGTATCACAAACGGAGACCCGCGGATTAAAGTATCACAAACGGGACCGCGGATTAAAACATCACAAACGGGTAACGGAAGTAAAGGTAACGGGAACTCATGAAAAAATGGCATGTGGGCTGCATATGTCAGGGTAACAAAAGGGGTAAAACAAAGTTAAGTAAAATATTAATAAGAACGAAAAGAGTAACAAAATAAAAAGGTGGAACAAAATAAAAAGAATGACAACTAGGGTTATGTTAAGTAAAGTATTAATAAGAACGAAAAGAGTAACAAAATAAAAAGGTGGAACAAAATAAAAAGAATGACAACTAGGGTTATATGAGAAAAGTCAAGTAAATATGTTTCAAGGTGGATACCATGGCTCTGATACCATGTTGAAATTGAGGTATTTATGGGAAAAAATAAACGAAAACAAGAAAAAAGAGAAATATTATTGATGATGAGCTAAAACAATATGTTTACATTATTTACATAATTTACATAATAAAACAGTACGACGACCTTGGTATTTATAACCAAGTGAACTGATTTAAATTTAAACTAAATCCCTTAATTATAGGGTATAAAATAAACAAACCTAAATATATTTTCTCAACAAATATAACATAAAATTTATACATATCTTAATATATTCTAACACTTCTTAATCTAGAGTTCGGTTGTGACTCGTAAGATAAGTAATGTTTAATCAATAATTAGTTCCACCAAAGAATTGAATTCGAATTCTTTCGAATGATACATCCTTGGGTGAAGCTCAATGACTTGGTTCCCGTAAACATAACTTAGGTCCCGTTTGACCCGGCTTATTTTCTACTTTTCTATTTCTTTTTAAAAAAATTAAGGAAGTAAAAAATTATTTTTGACCCTATTTCTACGTAAAATAAATAGAGAAATAAAGTAAAGAAGTCAAAAGCAAGGAGAAATTAGGTCAAACATAATTTTTTACTGATCTACTTCATTTAAAGTGAAATAGAAAAGTAGAAAATAAGTCGGGCCAAACGGGACCTTAGTTAGTAGTGACAATGCAAATATTACAATATGTCGGAGCTGATATTCAAATGGATTAAATATATATTTTTTTTAACGAAGTTAAATATGATTTTAGTCACTACAAAATAGTGACCTTTCAAGTTTACTTTTTACTTAATTTTTATTATATTTTTAGTTCTTGAAACATTATTATGCACACTATTTTGGTGTTTACGCTTAAGTTAACTTGCATTTTTGAATGATTTTTTTCGCAAGTATTGATTACAACATCATAAAAAGTTCCTCTTGAAAAAATGAGCTAAAAAAATTGATTTCTAGGTCATGATTTTCGTTATTGTGTTTATCTTAAAATTTTGCGATTTAAAAAATTTGTTGGATATTTGAATTGGCCGCATTTTGCTAAAACAAATATACAAGCAAGATGTTGGACCAAATGTTTCAACATTGGTACAACCAGTGTCCAAATGATTTGTGCGCGTGTTTTATATAAGGAAAGCGCGTTTTTAAAGGAAACCACGTTTTTACTCTTGTGTGCCAAGGAGTATATTTTTATACAGAATCAGCGATGAGATATTTTCCTAAAGATGTTCTGACATTTTAGGAAACTTTATGTATAGTTCTGATTCTTGATTAATGTGTGTTCTAAGCCCAAAGTGGAGTTCAGCCCGTGTTGCTTGGAGTATATATATGAAGAACGAAAAACCCAGTAGGGTCATCAAAGCCGTCATTGAAGAATAGTATTCTAGGGTTTTGAGTTTTGTATTATTTTGTGAGCCTTTCTTGTGGATTCTATAACACAAGCTAAGGACTGATTTTGTTGTGTGTGTTAGTTACTCCTAAGCTTCTAAGTACGGAGTTAACTTGTGTTTTGAAGTGTGTCTTCGCAATCATCATTGTGCTACTGTGATCACTGTGCGTGATAAGTTGGAGGTGAGATAGGATCTCATACTTAGGAGTTCTTAAGTAGAAATTGCACAAGTAGGTGTCTAGGATATAAGTTGTAAACGGGGCGTTTACTGAGGGCTTAGATCTAGCACTACATTAGTGGATTTCCTTCCTGGATTGGTATCCCCCAGAGTAGGTTCGTTTATGCCGAACTGGGTTAACAAATCATTTGTGTTTTTATTGTTTTCTGTCATTTAGATTATATTTACTGCTGCTTCGTATAAGGTTGGAACATTGGTTACAACACTGTGTTCACAGAAGTGTTGGAACATTGTATTCAACATTAGTTCCTGGGCGTGCCAGATTTCAATTGGCATCAGAGCAGGCACCCTGTTCTGGATTGGGTGAGATTCAGGGCGTATACATCTGGTAGAAATGGAGAAAGAAGGAGGGTTCGTGAATAGACCTCCTCTGTTGGATGGAACTAATTATGACTACTGAAAGTCCCGTATGGAAGCTTTTCTAAAGTCTATTGACAGCAAAACATGGAAGGCAGTTTTAATTGGATGGGAACCACCAGTATTACAGGACAAAGATGGAAAGAAACTGGAAGAGTTTAAGCCTGAAAGTGAGTGGTCTAAAGAGGAAGATGAATTGGCTCTTGGCAACTCAAAAGCGTTGAATGCATTGTTTAATGGAGTTGATAAAAATATGTTTAGACTAATTAAACGTTGCAAAGTTGCTAAAGAAGCTTGGGAAATCCTGATAACCACTCAAGAGGGAACATCTAAAGTAAAGAATTCTAGACTATAGATGCTCACTACAAAGTTTGAAGAACTCAGGATGAAGGAGGATGAAAGTGTGCATGAATTTCATATGACTATTCTAGATTATGCCAACACTTTTGATGCTCTAGGTGAGAAGCTTTCAGAAGAGAAAATGGTGAGGAAAATGCTGAGATCTTTACCAAAGAAGTTTGATATGAAAGTCACATGCATTGAAGAATTTAGAGAACTTGACACTATTAAGCTTGATGACTTGGTAGGTTCGCTTCAAACATTTGAAATGTCAGTTAATGAGCGGTCTGGAAGTAGTGGTAGTAAGAATAAGAGCATAGCACTTGTGTCAAATACTGATAATGAAGACCATCTAGATGACATTGACACTGATGAAAGTATCTCAGATGCCATGGTACTGCTGGGAAGGCAATTCAACAAGGTTATGAGACGCATGGATAGAAAGACAAAAGGAAATGTTCCAAACATCAGATTTGACATCAGCAAACCTGGAAACAATTTCAGAAGGACAAAAACTGATGACAAAGTGGGACAATCCAAGGGTGTAAAATGTCATGAATGTGAAGGTTTTGGACACATTAGAGCTGAGTGTGACACGTTTCTCAAAAGACAGAAAAAGAGCATGACTGCTACATGGTCTGAAGAGGATGAATCTGAAGGAGAAGCTGAGAATGAAGCAGCCAGACATGTAACTGCCTTAACTGGAGTGGTTGAATCTGATTCTGATTCAATTGATGAGGAAGTGTCATATGATGAGTTAGCTGTATCTTTTAAGTCTCTGTGCATCAGAAGTGAGGAAGTATGTGAGCAACTTGAAGCTGAAAGGAAATTGGTTACTCAACTAAAGACTGAAAGGAAGAATCATCTTGCCAAAATAGAAACTTTGAATGATGAGGTAACTCAATTAAACTCTCAACTTGAACACTTAAAGAAGCAAGTTGTAATGATGCACCATAGTACACATGCTTTAGATGAAATTCTGGAAAAACAGGTTGTTAAGCCACAACCCATTAGGCTTGACTATGAAGCTCTCAACAAAAAGCAGATGTATGATCCAGATACGAAGTTTATGACTGCTGAAGGTAATCATCACTTCACAGTGCCCAGGCAGATGTTTCAACATCCTAAGCGACATCAGAAGACTCACATGAATAGATCACGTTCATGGATATGTCATCACTGTGGTAAGAAGGGACATATCAGACCTTACTGTTACAAACTCTATGGGTATCCCAAACACTTCAGGGAGTTTCCTCCTGAACCTCCTATTTTGAAAACTAAAAGTGAATGGAAACCTAAAGGAGAAAGTGTTGCTCTCATTGCTCATACTTCATTTAGAGCTTCATCTAGGGAAGACTGGTACTTTGATAGTGGATGCTCACGTCACATGACTGGAATTAGCAGGTTCCATGAAAATATTGAACCCTATGCCACCAGCTTTGTTACGTTTGGAGATGGAGCTAAAGGTGAAATCATGGGTACAGGGAAGCTAATCAATCATGGCTTACCAAAGCTTGATGATGTTTTATTGGTCAAGGGTCTTACAGCGAATCTGATCAGTATTAGTCAACTCTGCGATCAAGGATACAAAGTAAATTTCACACAAGCTGAGTGTATTGTCACAAATGAAGAGGGAGTGGTGATAATGAAGGGGGAAAGGTCCAAAGACAACTGCTACTTATGGACATCTCAAAAGGAAGCTAACTCTTTCGCATGTTTTTTAAGCAAGGAAGAAGAAGTAAAGTTGTGGCACCAGAAACTTGGTCATCTCCATCTCAGAGGAATGAAGAAAGTCATCTCTGAAGAAGCTATCAGGGGATTACCTAAGTTACATATTGAAGAGAAACACATATGTGGAGAGTGTCAGATTGGTAAGCAAATCAAGATGTCGCATCCAAGGCTCCAACATTCTGTTACTTCCTGTGTACTCGAATTATTGCACATGGATTTAATGGGACCTATGCAAGTAGAAAGTCTTGGTGGAAAAAGGTACGTCTTTGTAATGGTAGATGATTATTCAAGGTTTACTTGGGTGAGCTTTATTAGAGAAAAGTCTGACACTTTTGAAGTATTTCAAGAATTGTGTAAACAATTACAAAGGGAGAAAAGTAGTGGAATCATAAGGATTAGGAGTGATCATGGAAGAGAGTTTGAGAATGCTAAGTTTCTTGAATTCTGTTCATCAGAAGGTATTAAGCATGAATTTTCTTCTCCCATCACACCTCAACAAAATGGTGTTGTTGAGAGAAAGAATAGAACATTGCAAGAATCTGCTAGAGTGATGATTCATGCAAAGAATTTGCCTTTGAATTTCTGGGCTGAGGCAATAAACACTGCTTGCTATATTCATAATAGAGTCACACTAAAAACAGGAACCATCATGACTCTTTATGAGTTGTGGAAAGGAAGAAAGCCCACAGTAAAACATTTTCATGTGTTTGGAAGCAAGTGTTATATTCTGGCTGATAGAGAACAGAGAAGAAAGCTTGACCCTAAAAGTGATGAAGGAATATTCCTTGGTTACTCAACCAACAGCAGGGCCTACAGGGTTTTTAATTCAAGAACCAAAGTTATGATGGAATCAATCAACGTGGTAGTGGATGACTCACCATCAGAAAAGGCAAAGGATGTTGAACAAGGTGCTGCAACATTTGAACCATCAGAAGAAGCTGACAGCAGCGATAAACAATCAAATGAGTAGGCTGATGAATTTATAGGTGGGTCTCAGAATGATCCAACTAACAAGGGACCATCTGTAAGGGTTCAGAAAAATCATCCAAAGGAGCTCATCATAGGTAATCCTGAACAGGGAATTGCCACAAGAAGAACGATTGATGTGGTCTCTAATTCATGTTTTGTTTCAAAATTTGAACCTAAGAACATAAAGGAAGCTCTTACTGATGAATTCTGGATATGTGCTATGCAAGATGAGTTGAATCAGTTCAAGCGTAGTGAGGTATGGGATCTTGTGCCTAGACCTAGTGGTTTGAATGTGATTGGTACAAAGTGGGTGTACAAGAATAAATCTGATGAGAATGGAGTTGTGACTAGAAACAAAGCCAGGTTAGTTGCACAAGGATACACTCAAGTGGAAGGTCTTGACTTTGATGAAACCTTTGCTCCTGTGGCTAGGTTAGAATCTATAAGATTACTCTTGGGAGTAGCTTGCATCCTCAAGTTTAAGCTATTCCAAATGGATGTGAAAAGTGCCTTCCTTAATGGGTACTTACATGAAGAAGTCTATGTTGAACAGCCCAAGGGATTTATTGATCCAACTCATCCAGATCATGTTTACAAATTGAAGAAAGCTCTATATGGATTAAAGCAAGCTCCAAGGGCTTGGTATGAACGACTCACTGATTTTCTTATTAGTCAAGGATACAGAAAAGGAGGGAATGACAAAACTCTGTTTGTTAAGGAAGAAAATGGTAAATTGATGATAGCACAAATATATGTGGATGACATTGTTTTTGGTGGAATGTCGGATCAGATGGTTCAACATTTCGTTATGCAGATGCAATCTGAATTTGAGATGAGTCTTGTAGGTGAACTAACTTACTTTCTGGGTCTTCAAGTGAAGCAAATGGAAGAAACCATCTTCATCTCTCAAAGCAAGTATGCCAAGAACATTGTGAAGAAATTTGGAATGGAGAATGCTCCACACAAAAGGACACCTGCACCTACACATCTAAAGCTTACTAAGGATGAAAGTGGTACAAGTGTTGATCAAAGTCTTTATAGGAGTATGATTGGCAGTTTGTTGTATCTTACTGCAAGCAGGCCTGACATCACGTTTGCTGTAGGAGTTTGTGCAAGATACCAGGCAGAGCCCAAGATTAGTCATATAACTCAAGTCAAGAGGATTCTGAAATATGTGAATGGAACAAGTGACTATGGTATTCTGTTCTCACATGGTAATGATTCTAGACTAATTGGCTATTGTGATGCTGATTGGGCGGGCAGTGCTGATGATAGGAAAAGCACATCAGGTGCTTGTTTCTTTCTTGGAAGTAATTTGATCTCATGGTTCAGTAAAAAGCAAAACAGTGTCTCTCTATCAACTGCTGAAGCTGAATATATAGCAGCTGGAAGTAGCTGCTCTCAATTGTTGTGGATGAAGCAGATGTTGAAAGAATATAATGTTGAACAGGATGTTCTAACATTGTACTGTGACAATTTGAGCGCCATAAATATTTCAAAAAATCCAGTTCAACATAGTAGAACCAAACACATTGATATTCGTCATCACTTCATCAGAGATTTAGTTGAAGACAAAGTTGTTACTCTAGAACATGTGTCTACAGAGGAACAGTTGGCAGACATTTTTACTAAGGCATTGGATGCAAATCAGTTTGAGAAATTAAGGGGCAAGTTAGGAATTTGCCTATTTGAAGAGCTGTAGCAATTACAGTTATGTGGGGGTGCAGCAGTTATAACCAACTCCCTTACTTTAGCGCTGCACGAAAATCTAGGAAATCAAATATACACTTTCCTAAACCTTTTCATATTTTCCTTTTCTGTCTCCACATACAACCTCTCCAACTTCTCAAACCTTCTTCTCTCTGCAAACCGTAAAGTCACTAAAATTCCTCTTCACCAAAACCCTCATTCCGCCATGTCTACTTCACAAAAATCCTCCTCTGCCAAAGATCAAACAACTGCTTCGCCTACAAAAAGTTCTTCCGATCACTCCAAACCAAAGGTTGAAACATCCTCTTTGATCGCTCTCGTTGATCCATTGACGTCGGTGCATGCAAGTGAAGTGGAAGAAAAATCAACTCCCTCAACTCGAAGTAAATCTGTTGCAAAGAAAGACAAGGCAAAGAAAACGCGTAAGTCTCCAATCTCTGTTCCTAGTAAAACTTCGGGTAGTAAGAAAAAGAGTACTAAATCTGTGACTAAGCGTGCTTTTACCATGACGGATTTATCGTTAAATCCAAATCCCTTTGCATCCGATAATGTTGATGTTGCTGTTGATTTTGGAAAATCAAATGTTGAAACATTTAGGACTGTTGATGAATCTGTAACCCTAGATCCCAAAACCCTAGGCTCTGATGATCCCAAATCTGATGATCTTTTAGGGAAGTCTGTTGAGAATACTGTTGTTCCTACTGTTGATGAAAATACTGTTGAGAAACCTACGATTGTTGATGGTGAAACCACTGGTGTTGTTGATGCTCAGTTGGAGTCACAAAAACCAACTGGTGATGCTACTAATGTGGTGAAGGATGTTGGAACATCCAGTGTTCCTCCACCTAACGATGTTGCGCCAGATGTTGAAACATCCTTGGCTCAACCTGATACAAATTCTGCTTCTCAGGCCACTACTGAGAAAACTGTGACAGCTGACAAAGAAAAATCTGAAAGCATTGAGAAGACTGTTGAAGTCAATACGAAGGATTCTTCTGAGGATACTATTAATAATGATCATGTGTTTATTGATGTGGATGCTGTAACCTACCCTACTGAGCCCCTTGCCCAAGTCATGAAGAACACTATCAAGACTAGGTTGAGAGGGAGTACAAGGAAGACAACTACTGTCACAAAGACTGTCCCTGCTGCAAAGAAGAAGGACTCATCTTGTAAGCCTGTGCTGTTTGGACCAGGACGTGGGTGGAGCAAAGGCACCCCTATTAAATCCAGTAAGAACAAGCCCCAGAAGAGACGGCTTGCTTATTCTGATGATTCTGAATACAATGTTGAAGAGAATGTTGAAGCTATTCCTCCTCCTGCTAAGAAGAGTAAGCCAAGTGCCAAGAAGGCTTCTCTTGCTGTTGAAGATGCTCCTATGGACAATGTGTCCTTTCATTCCATTGCCAGTGCTCAGAGATGGAATTCTGTTTACCATAGGAGGCTGGCCCTGGAGAGAGAGTTAGGTAAGGAAGCTCTCAAACGTGAAGATGTGATGGAGCTTATTGAAGCTGATGGTTTGATGAGAACAGTCACTGCCTTTGGAGACTGTTTTGAACGTTTAGTCAAGGAATTTCTGGTTAATATTCCTGAAGGTTGCAATGATCCTCTGAGTAAAGACTTCCAGAAGGTGCATGTTAGAGGCAAGGTGGTAATTTTTTCCCCTAAGGTAATCAACAAATATTTGGGCAGAGATGAAGAACCTCACGCTGAAGTGGAGGTCACTGATAATGCCTTATGCAAGGCTCTTACTGGTGGACAGGTCAAGGCGTGACCCATTAGAGCAAAGGTCCCTGCTGGGAAACTCACTGTGAAGTATGCCTTATTGAACAGAATTGGCTCAGTGAACTGGGTTCCAACCCTTCACACCTCTGATATCTCAACAGGTTTGCCAAAGTTCATCTACATTGTTGCAAATAAAATTCCATATGATTTTGGACAGTATATTTTTAATCAAACCTTGAGGCATGGTAAGTCTGGTGCTGTGAGTCTACCTATTGCGTTTCCCACTCTTTTGTGTGGCATTATTATCAGTCAACATCCAGGTATTGTGTCTTCTGATGATGTGGCTAAGAAGAGGGAATCTCCTCTGATTTTCCACTATAAGCTATTTAGTAATCAGCATGTTCCTGATATTGTTGGAACATCCTCCCAAGCTGCCCCTGTGCAAATGACAAGGAAGGATGTTATAGCTGGGTTGAAGGATGTCTGTAGGGAATTTGGTGAGAAGAAAGAGGAGCTTGACAGGATGTTTGATGCTAAGAAGAAGATATTTGAGGATATGATTGCTGCTCTGGAGCGTGAGGAAGATTCTGTTGCTGTAGATGCTGATAATATGCAAGGTAATGTTGCTGTTGCTGCTAAGGAAGGAACTGGTGTGAGTTATGACAAAGGTGGTGATGATGTTGAGACCAGTGCTGGAACATCTGGTGGTGATACAGATGAGGGAGAAGCTACTGCTAGCAGTTCTGAAGACTGAGTCTACTGCTTTGTTCTTAGCTCTTGTTTTTTTTTGTTTTATGTTGTTATGTTTCTGTTATGACTTTCTTATCATAGGTGCTGCCCTGAATATTTGAGCACCCTTGTGCTATGCTGGTCTGTAATAATCTACACTTATATCCTTATGGTATTGTTAGTTTTTCTGCCTGATGATAATTTGTCAACTTTTGTGGCTAAAAAGAGGGAGAACAATGTTAGTATGAGCATGTTCCCTGTTGTGTGATGTGGAATCAGATGTTGAAGCATTCTGCTAGTATGTGTAGTAGTAGTTTATTATGCATGTATGAGTAGCTATGCATGTGATGTATGTTTGAGGGGGAGTAGTATGACAACATGTTCAGGGTGTTCATGTTTTGCTCTGATTCTGATGTTGAGGGGGAGCAAGTGTGCTGTGATTTATGCATGTGCTTATGTTCTGATAAATGTTGAAACATCCAGTTACTGGGAATTTATTTTTCCTAAGTGGCTGAGTTTGTGTGAGAAACCTTTTCTCTCTGTTGGCTTATCCTGTGATGCTAGTTGTGTTCACTATTCCGCTGTTGTATGCCTCTGATATTTCTGAGTGATACTATTTTTTTTCTTATTTGCAATTTATCTTGAGGAGCTCAAATGACTAATTTGCTTTGAAGAAATGATGTTCTATTTCTTATGTTGTGTGTTCATGTTGTTCTGTGGAAATTACATCTCTGTGTATCTCTCTGAAATGGTTGAAGTAATCTCAGATTGTTTTAGCCAAAAATTTGCCAAAGGGGGAGATTGTTGGATATTTGAATTGGCCGCATATTGCTAAAACAAATATACAAGCAAGATGTTGGACCAAATGTTTCAACATTGGTACAACTAGTGTCCAAATGATTTGCGCGCGTGTTTTATATAAGGAAAGCACGTTTTTAAAGGAAACCACGTTTTTACTCTTGTGTGCCAAGGAGTATATTTTTATACAGAATCAGCGATGAGATATTTTCCTAAAGATGTTCTGACATTTTAGGAAACTTTATGTATAGTTCTGATTCTTGATTAATGTGTGTTCTAAGCCCAAAGTGGAGTTCAGCCCGTGTTGCTTGGAGTATATATATGAAGAACGAAAAACCCAGTAGGGTTATCAAAGCCGTCATTGAAGAATAGTATTTTAGGGTTTTGAGTTTTGTATTATTTTGTGAGCCTTTCTTGTGGATTCTATAACACAAGCTAAGGACTGATTTTGTTGTGTGTGTTAGTTACTCCTAAGCTTCTAAGTACGGAGTTAACTTGTGTTTTGAAGTGTGTCTTCGCAATCATCATTGTGCTACTGTGATCACTGTGCGTGATAAGTTGGAGGTGAGATAGGATCTCATACTTAGGAGTTCTTAAGTAGAAATTGCACAAGTAGGTGTCTAGGATATAAGTTGTAAACGGGGCGTTTACTGAGGGCTTAGATCTAGCACTACATTAGTGGATTTCCTTCCTGGATTGGTATCCCCCAGAGTAGGTTCGTTTATGCCGAACTGGGTTAACAAATCATTTGTGTTTTTATTGTTTTCTGTCATTTAGATTATATTTACTGCTGCTTCGTATAAGGTTGGAACATTGGTTACAACACTGTGTTCACAGAAGTGTTGGAACATTGTATTCAACATTAGTTCCTGGGCGTGCCAGATTTCAAAATTCATATAATGTTAAAAAATTCTAAATTTTAGTAAATGAACTTTATATGATATTTTAAACATGCACATGAAAAATCATTCAAAATTTAAGAGTTTGATGATAATTAAACGAATTTAGCATTAGTCGGGACTAAAACTATGTGTAAGAAAAATTTTATAGGGACTAAAAATATAATAAAAATTAAGCAAGGATTAAACTTAAAAGGTTCATATTTTATAGGGACCAAAAACATATTTAATTATATTCAAATCATTAATTTATGGGTTAAAAACATATTTAACATACTCACATTCTATTTGCATTATGTTATAAATAAATATTTTTATTAAATATGTGTAATAGTTAATAGTGTTGTCTTTTTTTAAAATTGATATATATATATATATATATATATATATATATGGACAAAACTTACATGCATTTCCATACATGCATTTCTTTCTTTTTCTCTCACAAATAGGTAGTTTTTTTATTAAAAAGTAATTTTCTTTTAATTTTTCAAAATGAAAAAACACAAATAACCACCTCTATGTGAGTGGAAAAGTAAGAAATGCATGTATGGAAATGCATGTAAGTTTTGTCCTATATATATATATATAATAAATTAATATCTTATTGGGTTAAATATGTTCTTAGTCCCTATATTTTGCAAAATTGTTAAGAATGATTCATACATTTTAAAAATGGTCAAAAAAATTCCATAAAATTTTTCGTTATCAAAATTAGTTCAATCTGTTAAGAAAACTTTGTGACATAAAATGATATGCTTAAAAATAGAAATAAAATGGATTATAGATTGGAACAAAACCGAACAATCTATACTCATAAAAATATTAACAAAACATATTAATACGATCAACTCAACAATCCATTAAAATAAGAAGAAAATAAAGAATAAAATAGTCAATAAAAAAATTATAAAAAAATAAGATGAATATGTATAAAATTAGGAATACATAAACATAAACAATATTTTTCTTAAAAAAAAAAATAAAACAACGATATCCTAGTTATTATCATGTGTATACCAAACACATGACATCATAAGTGTTATCATGTCACTATCATATCTTATTCTTATCAAACTCATCATCCTATCTTGTCTCAATCAAATCGTGCGCACAAAACGAACTATAAAAGGTAGGGACACTATTCTTAACAATTTTGCAAAATTTAGAGACTAAAGTTTTATGCGATAAAAGCTTTCTTAACGGATTGAACTCATCTTTATAACGAAAAAATTTCAGGCTTTTTTTTAACATTTTTAAAATATAGGGATCATTCTTAATAGTTTCGCAAAATATAGGGACTGAAAACATATTTAACTTATATTATTCAAAGTACTCACACTCACACCCATATCCGATCATTTTTGTAATAATTGCTCATATCCGCACCCAAAATATGAGTTTTTATCCCATCCATTATGATTTTTTTTTGCGGGTAACACTAGATACAAGTCAAATCGTTATCCGTAATAAAAAAATATTTGTACCTATAAAATCGCAAAATACCACATTTAATATGAATTGCACGGATCATGTTTCTTCTAAACTGCACGGTTTGATTTAATTTGCGGTTTTCATTTCAGAAAACCAAATAAAACCAAACCGCAATATTTAACTTAACTCTATCAACTATTATCAATCAACCTATTACTAGTCCAACTTAGTAAGTCCAACCCAAATTGAGTCTATAAAACAGTAGACTATCAAAATATATCATTTCACGCGATCCAGAACTATATTGTTGGTATTAAAAATAAGTTATTTTGTATATGCAATTTTTGTATAAGCATATTATATCATGTAAACAATAAAATAAATTAAAATTTCCTATGTTTATTTTGTAAAGTTAGTAATATTGTTGTATTTTTTATATCGGAATAAATCGCATAAACTGAACTAACCCTAACTGCATTGGTTTAATTTATACATTGGTTTAATTTATATAACTTTTTAAAAACCAACCGAACCAAACTAAACCGCATACATTTTTATCTCAATGTTAGCCTGAATTTTAGGGGGAGGTATTCAATTGAGATTTTGAAAGACTATTTTGACAAAAAAAAGTCTTGAAGATTTTAAAAGACTTTGTGGGATTATATTGATTTTGTGAGATTTTAAAAAAAAAAAATTTAAAAAAAAATTTACTATCATGATTTTAACACATGATTTGAATGGATTTTGAGAGATTTTTTTAAAAAGACTTTTTACAATCAAGATTTCATAATATTTTATATATTAAGAAAATTTCAAAAGGTTAAATATATATTAGGAAAATTTCAAAAGACTCAATAAATTTTAATAAAAAAAATTATAAGAGTAATAAATAAAAAAAATATTTTTTCGGGAATCCAAAACAACAACAAAAAAAATACTTTTTTGGGAATCCAAAACAACAACAAAAAAAAAATACGATGAAAACTTCTGTGTTTTTCTTTACGTACGATGTTGAAAATAAAAGCATATGGAGCAAGTGAATCACCAATTTCCGATTGTATATATAAAAAAATGTAATTTTTGATTGTTAACCAAGTGCATAACTCACTTCAATGACCGGAATAACACAAGAAATAACAAAAGTGTTGAATCCAATATGAAAAAAAAGTTGCAGAATTTGTTCAAAAAGAAAACTTGCAAAAACCATATTTGATAAGCAAGTGAAGAAAGAAAAGAAGAAGAAAAATTCTGGTATGGTAAACTCTGAAAGAAAAAAGTCTTTGAGAGTTTGAAAAATTCTCAAGGTTTTTTTTGAGATTGTTGGAAGAGTCTCTCAAATGTATTTTTAACTAAAAAGTCTCACGAAATCTACTACATCAAAGAATCCACCAAAACCTGTTGACTTTTGAATACCAAGTGACATTTTATAAGTCCTGAGTAATCTCAATCGAATAACAACGGATTTTATTGCCGTGAAAAAAAAATCTTAATTGAATACCACAAAATTTGATATGATTTTATAAAAGTTTTGATTAAATACCAATGAAATTTTTTAACATAAAAAAGTCAGTTATTCTAAAAAAAACCGAACCACGCCACTAGCACCCTAGTAGAGGTGGAAAGAGGCCAGACCGACCTACATAAGCCTACGGCCTAGCATACATAGGCTCAGGCCAGGTCAATCTATTTCTTTAAATAGAGCAGGCCAAAGCTTTTTTATAGGCCTATTTAGCTAAAAAGGCCAAGCTTCAGACCAATAAAAAAGCCTATTAAGCCTACTAGGCCGGCCTATTTAAGTAAATATGAATAATATTTTTACATCTATTGTTATTATATTTTAAAATTTGTACTTCGATTAAATTATAAATCTATTAACTTTTTCAGTAATTCAAGTTTATTAATCCACATTAATTTTTCACATATATAAATGTATTATTATAAACTACAATCAAAATATGATGTCCTATATAGTCAAATTCTCCAAAATATCATGTTAAATATCAAAAGGAAGTTTAATCTCGTTGATTTATTTGTTCATTAGTATATTTAAAATTAAATATAATTATTTATTTAAATATGTTTACGTGAAATAGACTTTTAAACAGGATAATAGGCTATGTCAGACTTTCAAAATGGCAGACTCAGGCCTAAAAAATAAGTCTACGATAGGCCACAGGCCAGAGCTTTAATTTTTTGACAGGCCAGACTCAGGCTTGGCAAAGTCTAGCTCGGCCTAGCCTATTTCCACCTCTACACCCTGGTATGCATGCTTTCTTCCTTCCGTCAGCAAAAGCCGCTCAAATCATTGCTCTCTATACGCAGCCGCTGAAAGCCTGAATTCTCTCTCTCTCTCTCTCTCCCGCCATGGCTATGGCTATGCAAAGTGGAATCGGGTTATCCAAGATCATATTCGTTGCTGCAACCGGTACTTTCCTCTCTTTCTCTCCCTCGCACACACACACAATCGCATATCACCTATATAATGCACGCTTAATCTCGTTTCCTTTGGTTCCTTCCAGGTTATACCGGCACTCTCCTCCTTAAAAACGGAAAATTATCCGAATTAATCGGCGAACTCCAGGTATATTTCTGTATAACGTGTTGTTGAATTTAAACTCGATTAGTAGTTTGTATATACAAGTGATGATAATTTGTGCAATGTGATCATCATTAGGGTTTCACAATAATTCTTTTTAGATTGTGTATGTTGATAGTTTGGAGCGTCTCTAATTAGAGAGAAAAAAGTTGCAGTTTGTTATGGATTATAAAAAAGTGATTTTGATGATACTAAATAATACAGAAGCTGGTTGTTATCATAAATGCTAGGTTCCCAAAGTGATTTTGAATTTTGATAAGTGGCCGTTTGTTAGAGATTTGTTTTTAGAGATTTTTATAAAAAGCAGAAGCTGTTTTTTGTTCAATATGAAAGTTACTTTTTTTTTAAACAATCAATTATATTAAAAATGATTTTTTGAAAAGCTACTAAAAACAGTTTATCATTTGAATCAGTGTTTAGATTTTTTTTTTCTTTTCAGATTCTCGTTTTTTCTTTTAAATTTGTAACAAATGGATGAAAGCTTTTAGAAGTGATTATTTTGTTTAAAAAGTTTTATTTTTAATGAAATAAGCTGTAACAAACGGGCTAAGTTTTTTCATTTTTTGAACTGGTGTGATCACTTGTGTTTTTTTAGACTCTTGGTGAAAATTAAAATCTTTGTTTCTAAAATTGGTTATTATAGTTTGACTCTTTGAGAAGCTTAATTGTTGCTCTTTTGGTCTTTCTGTAGTAACAATTTGTTTCTGTGCTAACGGTGTTATATTTTAGGAAAATGCTAACTAGTGCTGGGGAACTAGTTAAGGAAATTCAATATAGTAAAAATACATTGAAACTTGTGTAGTCATAAAAAGTGTTGTTTTCAATGCAAAAGTTATCTTTCTTGTATCCTTAACTAGTGTCGCGGGTGCACTGTTTAGCATGACCCTACATTTTATATAAACCTATTTTTTGTCATAGTTATTGGTGAAGGGATTGGAAAACCATGGGAATCAAGCTGAAGGCTATGATGTTAATAGCGGCGCTATAGCGGGATAGCGTAGCGGTAAACCCCCTCCCCGCTATGCTATAGGTCCGCTTTCCGCTATTTAGAGAAGCGGAAATAGCGGCCGCTATTTGCAGGAGAATAGCGTTTTCATAGCGGATTTGTAGCGCTATCTGACCGCTTTTGCCTTTTGGGGGAAATTTTTTTATGAGAACCTTAATTTTTTTTAAATAAATCATAAAGTTAGGGGTATTTTGGTCTTTTCCGCACTCCTTTGGTGCCCTAAGTTCTCATATCACGTGATTACTTTTCTCTTTGCGCCGATTCTTCCAACGTTTCTCATATACTTCAACGCTCTTCTCCTTCAACGCTAGCTTTGAAAGTATGATTTTACATACATTTAGAACTTGTCATTAATGGCTTGTCATTTTGTGTACTTATAGAACTTGCTTATGCTTTATTTTGATGGGATTTCATTTTGAGTACTTCTAGAACTTGATGAAATGTTATTTAGTCTTTTATTTAGAACCTATTTTGATGATAAATGATAATATTTAGTATAATTATTAAGTATGAAAGCCCCTTTAATTTTGTATATTTCTCTATTTTTTAGTATTTATGCATGTTATTGGAATTTATGTTTAATTTGTACATGGATTTTTGGTCTTCACAATAGCGGTCATCCCGCTACCCGCTATACCGCTATAGCATTTTATGGGGTCGGCGCTACGCGCCGCTATCCGAGATTAACAACATAGGCTGAAGGTGAAGGGGAAATGGACCTTGTTGCTCAGGTGACAAACTGGTTGATTATGTATCAAATTTTTTGTTTGTTTTCAAACTGCACTTGAAAGAGGCTTTGAAATTTCTTATCGCAAAACAATATTGTTTGACTTTGCCTTAGGTTCATTGTTTGGTTAATGATTTTCGTGCTTTAGTGCCAAACAGACCAATACCAATAGTAGTGAATGATGGTTAGTGTGTTCTATTTTGCCATGTAATGTTGCTGCTGCTTAAGATGCTATGTTTCTCCACTCATTGTTTTTTTATATGTTTTTCCTTTTTCTGCAGGTAATTCGCTTGTGGTTTCAGCAGCTGCCTTGGGTGTTGCTGGTTATGGTTACATTTGGTGGAAGGTATGGAACTGCATAGATTGTTTCTGTTTTTGTAATAGTTTCTTTAATTTGTGGTTGACTGTTTATTTCTCTGTTACCAGTATTTGTTGTTTCATGAAGGGTCGCAAACTGTTATTCACTGATTTGATTGCCCTGAATTTTTAAGAGCGATTTATGCATTTGATAATTCTCAATTCGTAATACTGATATCTGCATTCTTCTCTCAATATCAGGGACTTTCATTCTCAGATATCATGTTCTTGACTAAACATAATATGGAAAAAGCTGTTGCAGATTTGACAACAAAGCTGCAGCATGCCTCAGATGTCATTGCTGTAAGTGTCCATTTACTACATCGGATATTCTTTCAATATCTAAGTTTTTATAGTTAGGCACATACACACATATATGCAGAAGTGTTTTGAACACGATTGCACCATCAACTCTTCCATTTGAAGGGTATGAAGCCCTCTTGACAAAACGTTTGATATTCGTTCAACTTATTAGTTGTAGTATAACGTATCATTGATTCACTATTTCACAAGCTAGATGTTTGATATAGAGTTTTCTGTTGATAAAGATACTATTGTAGTTTGTATCATAGGAAGACTTGAATAAGGTTAGAGCATAATATACTGTTTGAGAGTCAAATATAATGCTTCTGAATTCATCTAATTACAGAATGATTTTAAAAACGCCATGAAGGCATAAAGCAACTGTGAATGTCAGAGTGGAGTGTGTTAAAATATTTTATGTTCAGAAGTATATAGGATTTTCAACTGCATGAAAAAAACTTTTAATCTTCTGTGGCCAGATTTTGCCGTGCAATCAATGACGTGAAGGCTTGGATAATTAAGAGGAAATAGTATTTTCTGTCACAATATTTTGCTGACATTTTATAATAAGACTCCTACCAAGCTGGAACCATTTGTAATAGAGTCAACCTTAATTCTTAAGAAGAGGACACATGAGGAGATATAACTGCCCCCAATCCTCCACCCCTAGATTAAGGTAAACCCCACATTATAAGAGACTGCAAGCCATTTGTTGTCATTAATATGGGGGATGTAGCAGTTTTACTAACATTTGCCACAATGACCCTTAGTTTATCTGGAGATATTTTTCCCATCATCATTATGCACTCAGTTCAAATATTTAACATTATGCTTAAATATATTAACTATCATAGTTGATGACTTGATGCCTCTTCTAAATTTTAATTGCTTCTCAATGTTTTTTATGGCAGGATGCCAAGAAGCACTTGACCCAGAGATTAAAAAATGTGGCTGACAAAGTGGACAAACAAGCAGAGATATCAAAGAAAATTCATGATGATGTATGTCTTCTGATGGATACTGATTTATGCTTGCATTGTACCTATATAAAGATACATGCAACCAAACAGAATTTTTAGATACACACATGACATGAATGCTCACTTATGAACGTGCATCAGGATGCACTTATCTACATGCATCGTACATGTATTTTTTGCAATCGTCATAGACTTATATATATGGACCAGCACTTACTATTACTTTGCAGACAACTGGATCAGGTTCCTTTAAAAGTTATTGATTTTGAAAATTCTCGTCTTGATGGATATATTAGTGAATATTATGTACGGTGAGACAGATAAGATAAACCCTCACTGAATAGTATTTTTTTTCACCCTGATCGGTTACTGAGTGTCTCACGATTTACTCTTTCTACCATAAACCTTATGCCCCAGTTTTTTTTTATATACCTTTAACTTTCGAATGCTTAAAATACAAAGCATTCATTTTTTAACTCTATATCCTAGAATTTTAGACCTTGTCACTAGGAACACTTTGACTTGGTTATTTTAACCAAATTGCTGAAAATGTTATTGCATTATTTTTTGAGGATGGTATGGTACAGTTTAGAAATATTGAAGTTTAGAATTCTTGTTGATGCCTATAATTTTACAAGTTAGTTAGGTATGCTATTGAGCTCTGAAATATCATATTACATTTTATAAGCATGATGGTAACGAAATCTGTGGATAACATTGTAATATTCTTGTACACAGGTTAATAAAGTTGGAAATACTGTTAATGGTATACATGGTGAATTGGGAAACGTGCGAGAACAACTGGAAAAATTGGTACATTTGAATTCATGCTCTGGTGTTTGGCTTATTAATTGTTAATGTGGATATATTTTTTAGTTTAGAGAAAGACAGGCCTTGGACCCAGAGGTTCCGGGTTCAAGCCCTACTATTGTTCTTGGAGGGAGGTAAATGTAAATCCCTTTGTAAGTGCTCTTCGAGCCTGAAGGTTTCTCTACCTTGGGCCGGGAAACTATCCCCTCACCCTAAATCTTTTTCCTATATAAAAAGGGATATTTTGGAGTTTGGCATGATATTTAATTATCATTTGAATTGGTCTCTGCAGTTGCGCGCGGAGGAGACCCGATTTACAAATATTTGAAGGAAAATATATGTTGTTCTTACAAAATTAATATCAAGTATTATAGAATATCAACAACAAAGAGAGACTTTAAGATAAAGGAAAACTGAGATAAAACAAATGTTTTCAGTAAATCTGAATTATGTTCTCTTATTGATAACATTAGTGCAGATACATTTATTTATTTATAGAGTATATGGAAACTTCTAGAAACAATGTCTGGTACTGCTCAATGTATTTTAAGTGTATAGAGCAGGTTCTGATGCTGGGACATGTCTCTGTGCTTCACTATCGCTGCCGGTGGCGACATTTGCCGCCGGCGACATTTGCCGCCGGCAGCACCACTTTTCTAGCAACCTTCCTTTGTCTTCTCCATCTTCAAATAGTGGTCAGTCTGCAAGCCATACCCACGACCACACACCTCGGAATGTGTGGTTCATCCCAGGGCTGCTCTGCATTTTTCTTGAGTGTGTTACATTTCTTCTGTGCATGTTTTAAACATTTTCCGGCTGTGCCATAACCAGCTGCTGCTTATCCGGTGCAACCCATCATCGTGCTCCACCACCAACCGCCGCATAATAGTTCGGCGAGCTTGACGGTGCTTTTACCGTCACCAACCGCCTCCATAACTGCTTTTGCGCGCCGCTGCCTTTCACACAAGTGGGTCCCACGCGCAGCTCCCAACATTTGTCAAACTTAGTTCCGATCTTTTTTGTGAGAAAATGTTTTGATGTAACAAGCTTAAAGCATAGTAAGCTTTTGCTTTAGCTTGTGTGTTTTTACTATTCCTTGACTTTACAACATCCTAGGCTATTTGTAAGTATTCCTAGTCCGTACAACTTCCTAAACATTTAATGTAAATATTGCAGCTTCATTATAAATAATAGTTGTGTGATCTTCTTTTAGATACAGAGTTTTACATATTTTACAAAGTGTATTCTCGGAACAAGTAGGTTGCGTAGTAAATATGAATATACAAAAATGCTGCCTTTTAAATTTTAATTATTCATATGCTGCATTTACCTTTGCAGCGTGAAAGGACGAATAAGTTGCTTGAGAATCAGGTAAACCTTTTCATGTTCCCTTTAAATTTGGAAAGTAGTTTGTAATTTTGCAATCAACCTTATCATTTTACTGATTCAATATTGTGGTTGCAGGATTATGCAAATGAGGGATTGGATCTTCTTATTAACTTTATAAGGACAAATTGCACAAGAGCTCGAGACTGTTTTCAGGTGGTTATTTATTTCTTCTATTCATTAGTGGTAATTATGTTTGCTTATGTTGTTTGTAGACCTCTACTAACCTGTTATTGCTGAATGTGCCAATTGTGTCCCTGTTTTATTTCAAAAAAAATTCTCTACTTTCAGTTTTAATTACGAAAACCATTTTGTTTGTACCATTTAAAATTTGAAAACAACAAAGTTCGGGAAACAGTGAAAATGAAGTGACATTTTTGTTATTAAAACTAAAAAAAGAAATGTAAACAAAAAACATAAGTGATAACCAAACAAGATCTTATATCTAGACCAACATTTTAAATTACATTGTTTAACACCTTTCCCGATTCATCTAGTGGCTTAATAATTAATGTTATCTCTTATATATTCAGGGAAGTATTCTGCCGGAGCAACCAAAACTTCCAGGGAGATCTCCTGCAATGCTCACATATCCAGGAAATCAGGTGTTCTTCTACCTAATGGGCAACAAGTTAGCCTGTCAATTGATAATATGGGGGTTTAAGATGCTTTAGTATCCTGCTTTTTTAACTTGGAGCTTACTACTTATAGTATGCTTAATGACTCCGTTTTCACTTGCAGGGTCTTAAAGTCATTGTAGAATCATTGTATAGTTTAGACAGATCAGCTTCAGATACTATTATGCCGGGTGGTTTGGATAAGCTAGAGCAGCAGCAGAGTCCGTTGTTGAGGTTTGAATTTTCTCAATTTTGGTTGTTAGAATATTTTCCCTCATGTGAAAAGGTGCATAACATGCTGGCATTCTAATTGGCACCTTTTCCTTATTATCTATATTCTATACTCTAGGGAGGGTTGAAGAGTGGTCATCACTCTGGTTTACCTCACAACTGTATACCCACTTTTAAAAGTTGTTTGGCTAATGCAAGTTCTGGATGTGAAAACATAGTGAAGGTTAAGGTCATTGTTGTTTTCACCAGTTAGGTAGGTTTATTTAGACATAGGTGCAACACAAACTCAACTACAAAATAACATTTTGAGTCTGTTTAGTGGTAATCGTAAGATAGATTATCATATCATGGTTTAATTCATTGCTTGATGAGGCAGTAGAATAAGATAAGACAACCCTGTAATTTTATACTATCATGCCCACCTTGTAGAAATTATCACTTGGTAATAAAAATATTATGTGGTTCGGTTGGCATTAAACTCTATGAAGCACCGATTGCTTCTTGATCTGATTCGGCCAACATATTTTCTTTATAAAATGAATTGAGCATGACAGTATAGACATTTCATATAGAAATCTAGGTGATGCCCGATAGGAGCTGTGGACTGCTAAATGGTTTTTCCTTTGCCACCTCAATACATTATAAATGAGCCGAAAATAAATTATGCCGCAGCTGCTTAGTGTTCTCTTTGTTCAATTTATCACAAAAACAGTTGTAACTCCGAGATTAGATTTGGTAAAAAAAAAAAACCCCGAGATTAGATTGAGAAATCTAATTGATCTCAGGAACCTTGTGTTAACTCATCCAAAAAGAGATCATCATTTTGATATAATAATAGCAATTTTTAAGTACTATTTTACTATATAATGTAATAAAAGTAATTGCATTATTTTGATTTGATCATGCTTTAATTTTGCAGGGATACTTCAATCCAGTGTTGATGCCAATGTCTTATATGATTACCACGTAGCTTTTACGCGTTTCATCTTAGCTTTTACTTATTCAGCACTAGTTTTTCACCTGCATAAATCTTAACATACCTATTAATTATTGTTATGTAGCTTTTGTGATTTTCTTGTAGCAGTCTAATTTCTACATTATGTCAAATAAACAAACTGCTTGTTAATGTTCAAGCTAGTCATTTTGGGATTATATGTTGTAAATAGAATTGAACGTCAAGGAGTTTGGTTTGGTTCCAGTTTTTACCAATTGCTTTAGAATGTGGCATATGATTTTAACAAGTCATTTTCGTTTTGAATCATAAGAGGATTAAGAGCCTTTAAACAAATTCGTGATTTAGTTGGAAAAACTACGTGTTTCACGTCATGTAAAGTTATTTTTTATTAGTAAGATCAATAAATTTCACAATTTGATCAAATGAGATATGACGTGATTTATTGATTTAATGATGAAAAATACATTTGTGCATGCAAGACTATTTTATATATGCACATTAAATGAAGTTCTATATTTGATTATAAATAATGGGTTTCACTTAATCGTAGAGCAAAATGGCTACAACAGAGTGTGTTGTTCACTTTTGCTTACTATTCATCTATCTTTGGGTTATTTCTTGCCTAGAAAGGTTAGAATTAGGTGTTGATGTCTTCAAGAGAGTTGTAACCATATCAAATGACATTTGTTTCGTTTAAAAATAACATTTAGTCTACATTGTGTTTCAACATAATATTTATTCTTATTTTCAAGTCAACTTCATTTCATACAAAATAAATCTATGTTAAATTAATTAAAAAAAATAATTATACATATTTTATTTCAACTTCTAGTCATTTATTTAATGAATTCAATTTCATCCTAGTTTCCCCCAACCCCCATATGTACCTGATCAAGTGATGACATTAACGGTACTATCCTTCCTTTTCTACGATGGTACAAAGAAAATATCTTAGCCAAGCTTAAGTGACTTATGGTAGTTGATCAGGCCGCTTTCGTATGCTTTCCCCCATCCAGTATAATGACTAAAGGAACTCTTTTTTATTCCTCTTTCTGTGCAACCAAAGACTCGATTGTATAGTTTTCGAGAATCTAGTCTGAACTGATCGAAAATAAGGGACATCACTTTTTTAGTAAAATTCAAGCATGAATACTAAAGAAGGTGGGAGTCGAGGAATAAGTTTGCTTCAAAGCTAAAAGGCTTAATAAGCGCATCCAATACACTGAGCTTATACCTTCTAAATTTTCAACACATTTTTACGAATGTTATTATTTATTATATTTTCGTAAGTAGTAAATAATTACAATTATGGTTTTTCCCAAGCAATACATGCAAACATAAAAAAGAAAAACAAACAAGGATAGTTAGCGAGCATAGATATGAGTCTATCTCCAGTAAAGCATCCAGAGTATATCTCAACTAAAAAAGACAAAGAAAAACATACATTAAAACACACTACTTTACGTCTATAGACACTTATTTAAATATTCTAGGAAGAGTCGACAAACTCTTTATGAAGCTTACACACACATAGACAAACCAACCATACAACTAAACATAGCATTACAACAAAGTAAACAACATATTAAGTTAAAAGGAAAAAAAAAGAGAATACGAATAATGTGGGTTTGTACTGATCCACTTTAAAGCTGTTGAGTGAGGATTGCTTCATCTACGAAGAAAGGACGCAAGGGGTCTCTTTTATTATATTATTATACGTGACCTGCAAAAAATGGAAGATGTTTTTTTGTCTATAAATATAAGCTACTTTCCCTATTTGTTAAGGATCCTACACATAATAATTGTTTCTTGAAATAAGCAACTTTTGATTTTTTGAAAAATACAATGCATAATTTTCAATATAAAATTTCTATCTTTGATATATTATCATGTGCCCTAAGAGGACATGTTAACCTTTTCTATAAAACAATCAATGGTAAAATAGTGTCCGAATTCTAAACAAAAAAAAACTTATAATTGTAATTGTAAAGACTAATTTCTCAAATTTGTGGGACCAGAATATGCGACAAACTCTTCCTAAAAGTGTTAGAACTGTTACATGCTCAAGTCAAGATAGAATCCACAACCTTATTTAAGCGAGAAGAGACTTAACTTTTAATTTTTTTTAAATATTTAAGAAATGCACGGTTGAGAGGGGAGAATCCATCTTGTGTGCACTACAGGTTCTCCGACGGAGATTATCGCTAACGGCTGTGAAAACTTCGCACTAATATCATGGTAACAAAAAAAAAATGCTCGATTAAGAAGTAAATGAGTGAAATGTTAAATACCCCCTTGAAATTTTAAAATTTGATGAATACCCCCAGAAATTTGGAAATAACCAAATACCCCCGAAATTGTAAAATATTAATCAAATGCTCTCCGTTTCGTTTACTCCGTCTATTTTGATGATATAACGGTTAACGTTATAGGTGACACCTGCCAACGTGGTGCCAGGTCACATGGATAATTGATTAGGATACACATCACAAATGATAGTTGACTAAAATTTGCAAAACAGGGGGCTAATTGCTCTAATTTCAGTCAATTAGCCCCCTGATTTTGTAATATTTAGTCAATTATCTTCCTGTGACGTATTACCTCCCTTATTTGACATGACATATATGAAGTTAGCAATCACGTCATCAAAATAAACAGAGTATGATGCAATTTGATTGATATTTTATATTTTCAGTGAGTTTTTATTTTTCAAATTTCAGAGGGTATTTTTCTATTTCCAAATTTCATAAAATTATTTGACAAATTTTGAAATTTGAGAGAGGATTTGCCAAAAGTAAATGTTATCGCCATTAATTAAACCAAGAAGCTAATAAAAGAAGCGCGAGTGTGCTATGTTACGTTATCCAAACCACCATTGATGATTCAAGATGGTGCTTCTACAACCAAACACCAACACTACTTTCAAAATCACATTCTCACCACATCTTCCATCATCTCATTCTCTTCCTCTTCCTCAATTCTTCAACTTCAAACTCAAACCAGCACCACTCTCTCTCACTCTCACGCGCCGCCACCGCCACGTACTTCCCTTCGCCGTCGAGGAAAAAAATCAACCTAGCTCTATACCCGAACCTGAATCCGAACCCGAACAACCGGAACAACCCGAACCGGGACCGATTGACTCCGATTTAGCATCGGAATTGAAGAAAGCGATGCAAGAGAGGAAAGAGAAAGAAGATGATAGTTTCTGGAACGGAGTTGTTAAAGAGATCGGTGAAATTGAATGGCCTGAGTTTGGGAAAGTTTTGGGTACTACTGGTGTTGTTCTTAGTGTTATCTTTGGTTCTAGCGTTGTTTTGCTTACTGTTAATGCTATTTTAGCTGAGGTTTCTGATAAGGTTTTTGCAGGCAAAGGGGTTCAAGATTTCTTCTCATGAATTTATAATTGCTCATCACATTTTGACTGTAAATTTTTAATATATTTTATCAAGAATTTATGTATGTGTTTTTTCTAGTAGGTTCAACTATTTATTTGTTGTCTTTTATATAAATTATTGATTTTTTGTTCTAAATTTTGTTTGCAATTATAGTGTGAACCTATGAAGCACGGACACTCCTGACACTGACACATGATTACATTGAATTATGTCATTTTCTCAAATTATTACACGTGTCCGTGTCGTGTTTGGTATCTGTGTCAGTGTTTCATAAGTGTGAACCTTTATGTTACGGAAAAATGTGGCTAAAATTGTGGGTGTGAAGTAACCGTGGAGACTTCTAAAACTTTTATATTGCGGCCGCATTTGTGGTTGTAGACTGCAATATAAAACTATGACTACTACCACTGTTGTTCCATTTGAATGAACTTTTGCGAAAAATATAGTATTGATTTATAGAAAGAATAAAATTAGGTAAATAATTTGTGGTTTAAAGGATTTTAGGTTAGTAACTACTAGGATTAGATGTTTGGTTTTAGTTGAAAAAGAGATGTTTTAACAGTTGAACATGGATATGGATTCCGTGCAATGAGATAAAGTAAATCACACATTCACTTTGGCGTCTGTATGTCAAATCGATGCAGTTGAGAATCTTGGTTGTACAATAGATTAGTTGGCATCAAACGACTTGTATTTAAACTTACGATTTGTTCAAGTTTATGTTTGAGTCGTCCATCGGCGGAAATCAGGTGAATTCATGGAAATCAGGTTCATTTCCTGATGCCAGGGAATCTGATCCTATGGATGCCTAGGTCAATATGATTTACCTACATATTGACTTTGTTAAATGTCTTGTATGTTTAATTATTTTTCATTTAATTCCATTTTGAATATTTCTTTTAGCTTTATGGAGAATATGTAGATTGTGGAGGAAACAATTTTGTAATGATCTTTACATAGTTTCAATTATCCGTGGATTGTAGAATGAAACAATTATGTAATGAACTTTACTTATATTCCAATATTTTTTTCTTTCATGTATAACTGAGGAAAAGCAGACAAGAAAAAACTATTGCTTGTTTCAAATGATACATCTTTCTTGCTCTCCTTTTCCAAAGTTATTTGGTGCATGCATGAATGATGATTCATTTCAGGAAGGGAATTTTGAAGATTAACAAGGCCTTCCCACTCTGCATTTAAGGCTTCCAGAATAACGAGTAAGCCTTCCCACATAAGTTCCAGGTTTAGCTGTGATCATGTCCTTACTGGAGAATGGTCTGTTAGTCAGCACAGATCCACTTTGTGTGAAAAATGCTCCGTTCAGGTACACATCGTTGATTGATCTCCATGTCCAGGTTTTCCACTCCGACTCTGGTGAGTAGTCCCTCTTTGTTATCTTCAACACAAAAATAGAAATTAACACGAGACTTAGTTTTCATTCTAGTTTCATGAATTTCATTTTAATCCTTTGTTTTGTTCATTTATGTCATATGAAACTACAATGAAGGAGCAAAGTAGTATTTTATAGTGAATTGTTTCAGATTTATATGTAAAATAGGGATCCAATTAGTTGTTGCTATGACATGAGAATATGTTAATATTAAGAGTTTAACAAATAAACATGTTTTTGTCAAGGCACATCTTGAATTTGTAAATCCTATATTTGTATGGATATGCATGACTCGTGAGTAGATGCTTACCTCTTTAGCATAGCCGTTGTTAGGGGCTATGAATCGATTACCCTCGCTTATAATGGTAGGGTGTTTGCTACCTCCAATGGCATACATTTCCCAGTGTGTGTAGTCATTGTTAAGTACATGGATAAAACCCCATCTGCACCTTGGCATCCTTTGGATTAATCTCTTACCAAAGTGGTTGAATGCAAGTGTGATCTGCATTTTCTGATCACCATCATAGCCATCACTTGCACCAAACAGCATCACCTACACCACATACACACAAACAGTAACCCAAAATCAAAACCAGGTAATATATTTCATTTCAAACCCAGAAATAAAAATTCTTTATAAGCAAAAACATTTGAAAGAAAAGTACCAAATTACTAGTTACCTCGTTGTGATCTGTGAAATGGCTATTGGAGATGGTAATAGCAGTGGATCCCATAATGGCATCAATGAGTCCGTCTCTGCAGTTTCTCATCGAAACATGGTCAATCCAAACATTGCTGGATGCATAAATTGAAATTCCATCACCATCACTCATAGTCCTTAGACCATAATGGTTCTCAGCATCTCTAATAAGTCCACCAGTGCCAACATGAATGTCAAAAATTTTGATCCCATGGATGATCACATTCCCGATGAACTGGATAGTAATACCAGCACCATTTGCAATGACAATATCAGTTCCTCGTCCATCAATGGTCTTGTCACTTGTCATTATGAGTTCCTGGCTGAGCCTAATGTTCATGCTACGAGCGAAGATGATCCACAAAGGTCCATTTCTTGTAACTGCATGCCTAAGGGTACCTGGACGTGGATTCACCATGTCATTATCTGAGGAATCAGTTACCACATAGATAGGACCGGCTTTCCCACCAGTAGTCTTCCTTCCAAAACCTTGCACACAATCTGCAAGCTTCTTGCGGTTGTTTGCCCAGTTACGATCACACCTCCAACACCTGTCAATGGGGTTTGTAGCCTTGCATGGACCATGTTTAAGGGTCCCCAGATTCCTTCTTCCTTTATTGCCGCCAATTATCATTCTGTTTATCAAACCAATAAATATTAAAATATGAAAATCACACTTAAAATTAATTCTATGAGAGAAACAAAGAAACTGTAATAATATATAATAACCATTGAACCATAATGTAAGTGTCTGATTGGTTTGAGAAAATGTTTCCTGTTTTCATTCTGTTTTTCATTTGAAATTGCAAAATTTTCTCTTTTGTTTTCACCATGCATTATGTTTTCAAAGTTTTATGCAGGAAATATATAGTAAAAATAAGGAGGCAGTTTTGCAATTAGAATAAAAATAGAAATTAAAACGGAAAATATTTTCTCTAACTAAACAGGGTTTGAAATCCCTCCCATGAAATTGAACATGTTGGTTAATATGTTAATTGGCACAATACTCACTCTTGAACAGCATAACTCATGTTTCCGGAGACTGCATATGGGTCGGGAGTATAAGCTTCATCATTTACCTTTGCAGCAATTGCTGCTTTTTCCTTCCAATATGAATCATTAAGTGATGGAAGCACGTTATTCCAATAGGAGTTTTGTTCTTTTACATTAGCATGCACTAATGTTGTAGGTATGATTACACCCAAACAGGTCAGAAGGAAGAAATGATACAATTTTGTCATGATGGTTCGTTCTCATTCAAATGAAAAGAACACTCTTCCCTCTGTAAATGAGAGGGGTAGTAATCAAAGAAACTCAATTGAACAATTGACATAATTGTATTATTTATACATGGATCATGAGAGAAACAGTCACAATGAGAAGCTAAATTAGGGTGAATTTTGTTTGTTTTTAAAAAAGAGAGGCTGAAATAGCGATTAATTTCTATCAATGAATATATTTAGGGTGAAAACTTGTTACATTATCACTTTATTACTAGGTTTCTATCAATAGATAACACTACTGATTTACTTATCATAGCCACCAAAAAGCTGCCACATATATCATATTGCTTGATCCTCCTTGACAAGTGGAAAGCTAATCTCATATACATAATTCAATTTGATTTATCCCATGAAGAGTAATGGCATAATGGATCTAGCAATCTAATTAATTAGAGTTTATATTTTAGAATAGTTTTGCAATGATATATTTTATTGTATATGAACCTGAATTTGTTATTTAAGGTTTTGCCATGCATGGATCCCTTAAACCATTGCGTATAATAAATGTACTATTGATACCAAACATATCTATCTTTTTTTTAATATACTTTTTTATTATATAATTTTATATTTTAATATAATTTTTTATAATATTATATAGGCACAAAACATATATCTATCTAATTTACTTGAGTTGAAAGATCGTAGATCAGAAACAGTTTTGGAACATTTTTTGTTTTGTTTTTAAATTTGGGAAGGAAAATTATCATTAATAATGTAGGTACTAGTTTAAAGTTTTATATTAGATTTGAACTCCATCCGTTGAGTTTACAACGTCAAGCTCTTACAATAAGTTAGCAAATTTCAAAGTTTCTATTTTTTTTTGCAGATTATTTAGAAAATGGTACCCGGAATATGTATTTTTTTGCACCACCCTTGAATATCTTTCCGTTGCCTCCGTTTTTCACATGTCGACATCTTTATTTAATAAAGTAAAGAGAAACACGTGTGTGCCAATTTTCAATGGCTTTGCCATTTCGTCTACAAAAAAAAAAAAAAAAGTAAAGAGCAACACTTACATCGACATATTTTCAAATCAAAATAATTTGGGGGCGCAAACACATAAATGAAAAATATTTAGTCACATCATTTAATTCTTTTATATTTTTATTATTTTAGATTTATGAGTGTATGCCTAAATATATTTTATTTGAACTTGTATCCAAATGAGTATTTCTCATGTTGATATGGCAAGCTATAAGAGTCAACAATTTTATTGTTGTTTTTTTAAGTAAAAAACTTAACTCATTTCATTCATGATAATATCTTGAATACATGTTGGAATATCGATAAATAGGTAGAAACTAACCAAATTGGGGTCACTTTTTCAAGAGTGTGAGCAACCTCATTGACTTATGTTTAAACGAACTCAACCTGAGAGTTTTTGAAATTTAACAAAATACATCTACAATCTAAAATAATATCACAAAAAGTTGAGATGTCTCTCTGATTGCTGTAAATACTATTAGTAATTACCACACTTGAAATCTAGCTCAAAATCCACTTTGTCAACTTATAAAGCATGAACCCAATTTAGAGCAGTTAAAATTCCAAGGCTTCGCCGGTATCCATTTCAAGTAAGGGTGAGAAGCGAGAACCACTCCGTTTTAGCACGAGCGAAGCGTCTGTGATCATACCTAACACAAACACCAATACCTACCTTCATATGTAAACTTGAAAACGAGACATCGACGTTACATTTGTATCAATCACGGTCAGTTTAAACCATCTATATTAGGTGTGATTCGAACTTTTTAGTATTTTCTGTCCAAGCTCCCTCGAATTAGTTCTATTTTTCTGCTTTCGATATACATTGGGGGATAAAATCCTCCTAACAAATAAGTTAAACTTTGTGCCTAGATCGTCCTAGTTGTGTGTTCCTCCGGCCTGTCAAAAAATTGCAACCGTGCTCACAAATCAGAGAAACTGGTTCCACAATGTAGTTCCAAATTCTAATATTTCTAATTTCCACAGGTTCCATGTCATGACAGCAAAGCTAGCTTGCTGCTCAGACTGCAACATCACAAAAATGTTTTCTGCATATCTTGTTGCAGTTCAAATGTCTTTGCATAGCAAACCACATACCAGTCTTTTGTCAACAAGATATACTTTTATGACAAAGAAATAGCATGTGAAAATGATCTTCAGCATCAACATCACATATTGCACAACAATTTGTTGCGCAATTAACTCCTTTGTCTCTAAGTGGAACAAGTTTGGGCATCATATTTCGGCGAAATAAGTACGTCAATTCACCAAACCAAATTCTCCACTTCCAAGCCTTTCTATCATTCCTTAACAGACTTGCCACTTTCAAATCTTCTACCAACAAATTCAAATCCCATGGTTTAAACAAGAATCAAAGAAGAATCACAATGAAAAATTGATACTAACTTTGGTGGATCATAACAAACCCTCCGAGGGAGAAACTGATACCAATTATGACTTAGACAATTGAAATAAAGTGAAGAACTTCATTATGTACATTGATGGTAATATTTACATTTACATTTATAGTAGAAAGGAGATCACACACTAGCTTATGGTGTGTTATGGTGTAGATATTCACATGCTAAGCTAACTAACTATGTAACTAAGCGGTTAACTTACAACACAAGTAACAAGTAAGTTTAACCAATATATACAACCAAGATAACTAACTCTAACTATGGGGATGTGGTTAAGTATCATCAAGGTGTCAGATCAAAATGATAATTGATTTTTGGAAGGAAATTTTGAAGACTAACAAGGCTTCCCCGCCATGCATCTAAGGCATCCAGAATAACGAGTAAGCCTTCCGACATAAGTTCCAGGTTTAGCTGTAATCATGTCCTTACTTGAGAATGGTCTGTTAGTCAGCTCAGCTCCACCTTCTCTGAAAAATGCTCCGTTCATGTACTCGTCGTTGATTGATCTCCATGTCCAGGTTTTCCACTCCGCCTCTGGTGAGTACTCCCTCTTTGTTATCTTCAACACCAAAATAGAAAATAATCAGACTTACTTTTAATTCTAGTTTCATGAATTTCAGATTTCTATGTAAAGTAAGGATGCAAGTCACATATTGAATTTGTAAATCATATATTTGTATGGATATGCATGACTCGTGAGTAGATGCATACCTCTTTAGCATAACCGTTGTTAGGGGCTATGAATCGGTTACCCTCGCTTATAACAGTAGGGTGTTTGCTACCTCCAATGGCATACATTTCCCAGTGTGTGTAGTCATTGTTAAGTACATGGATAAAACCATATCTGCACCTTGGCATCCTTTGGATTAATCTCTTACCAAAGTGGTTGAATGCAACTGTGATTTGCATTTTCTGATCAACAACATGGCCATCACTTGCACCAAACAACATCACCTACACCATATGCACACAAACAAATAAAAAGCCAAAATAAAAATAAAAAGCCTCTATAAGCAAAAGCTTATGAAAGAAAACTACACTTCCTCCGGTCTCATATATAAGCAAAAATTCTCTTTTCAGGTTTATTGAATAACTGATGTATCTGATTCATTGAATAACTGATGAATCTTTGCTTATTTATGAGACCAGAGAGAGTACTAATTACCTCGTTGTGATCTGTGAAATGGTTATTGGAGATGGTAATAGCAGTGGAACCCATAATGGCATCAATGAGTCCATCTCTGCAGTTTCTCATGGAAACATGATCAATCCAAACATTACTGGCACCGAAAATTGAAATTCCATCACCATCACTCATAGTCCTTAAACCATAATGGGTCTCAGAATCTCTAATCATTCCACCAGTGCCAACATGAATGTCAACAATTTTGATCCCATGGATGATCACATTCGTGATGAACTGGATAGTAATACCAGCACCATTAGTAATGACAATATCAACTCCTCGTCCATCAATCGTCTTGTCACTTGCCATTATGAGTTCCTGACTGAGCCTAATGTTCATGCTACGAGCGAAGATGATCCACAATGGTCCATTTCTTGTAACTGCGTGCCTAAGCGTACCTGGACGTGGATTCACCAAGTCAGCATCTGTATGATCAGATACCATGTAGAAGGGACCGGCTTTTCCACCAGTAGTCTTCCTTCCAAAACCTTGCACACAATCCGCAAGCTTCTTGCGGTCTTTTTCCCAGTTAGGATCACACCTCCAACATCTGTCAATGGGGTTTGTAGCTTGGCATGAACCAAGTATTTTACTCCCCCCCAAATTCCTTCTTTTTTCATTTCCACCCATTATCATTCTGTTTGTCAAACAAATAAATATTAAAATATCAGCGAAACATGTAATATATAATAACCGTTGAACAATAATGTAAGTGTCTGATTGGTTGAGAAGATGTTTTCTGTTTTCATTTTAATATTTTCCGTTTGAAATTGCAAAATTGTCTCGTTGTTTTCATTGTGCATTATGTTTTCAAATTTTTATGCCGGAAATATAATGAAAACAAGGACACGGTTTTGCAATTATAAACAAAAAATAGACATTTAAAACGGAAAGTATTTTCTCAAACTAGACAACAGGATTTGAAATTCCTCCAAATCGAATATATCGGTAAATATGGTAATTGGAACAAGGCTCACTCGCTAACGCTAGAAGTCAGGTTTCCGGAGACTTCATATGGGTCAGGAGTATAAGCTTCGTCGTTCACCTTTTCAGCATTTGTTGCTTTTTCCCTCCAATATGCATCATTAAGCGTCGGAGACACCTTATCCCAGTATGATTTTTCTTCTTTGACATTAGCATGCACTAATGTAGGTATGATTACCACTAAACAGGTCAAAAGGAAGAAATAGTATAATTTTGCCATGACGGTTTTTTGTTTTATTTTTTAAAACGGCTAAAATGTATTACAACAGCCTCACTCCGATCATAAGACGCAACCGGAGGAAGGCAAAATAGGTAATAAAAAAGGGTAATAAAATAAAATCATTACAACAATTGACATAACCATATTATTTATATGTGCAAAGGAATATGGATCATGAGAGAGACAAATAGAATGATCAAAAGCTAAATTAAGGTGATTTTTTTTAAGAAATGATGCTGAAATAATGGTTAATTTCTACCAATGAATATATTTAGGGTGAAAAATTTGTTACATTATCAGTTTACTACTAAAAGATAAAAAACCAACGATATTAGTAATTTCAACCTCATCAAAATGCTAGTGAATATATTATTTTTTTTTTGACTAAAAAATGGTAGTGAATCTTGCTACAGAAATTTAGCTTCCATATATATTGCTTGATCCACCTTGATAAGTGGAAGTCCAATCTCACATAAACCATTCAATTTGAATTATCCTATGAAGAGTAGAGGCAGAATGGATATAGCAATCTAATTAGAGTTATCATTTAGAATAATTTTGCAATGATATATTGTTGCATATGAATCTGATTTAGATATTTATGGTTTTTCCATGCTTGGATTTCTTAAACCATATTGTGTATAATAATAATTGTAACATACTATTCATAAAACACATATCTATGATTTTTTATACATAATCTTGAAATGTAATTTTGAATATAGAAAGTACATTATGGATAAATTTAATGCAAAAACTACTATTTTTAAATTTTTGTGCGTTAATTATAAAAGAAATCTTATATTTCAAGACGGGGTAGCATATTGCTGGATCTTCCCATCAAGAGTAAAGGCCGAACCGATCTAGCAAGAAAATTATTTTTTCTACCCCTACATTTATCTCTTTACCCCAACATATTTTTAAATATTCTCATTATACTCTCATGTTACTCTATTATATTTTATTGAAAACAAAATTACTTACCAGAACACTTTTTAAAAGTGTGCTGATATGTTAAATTTACAATACCGGAACACTTTTCAATAATGTGTTGATATGTTGATTAGACACGGAATCTAAAATTCTGGAGAACTCAAATTCAACTCTGTTCGCTTCTTCCCATGAATCACAGAAACAAATTCAACTCTGTTTCACTTCTTCCTATGAAACCAAACAAACCATAGGAGAATCTCAGTTACACACAAACATGGAAGTTCTGTCTCTCTCTATTACATTCATCAAATCTCAAACCTTTCCCTCTCTCAAACTAAACAAAACCCCAATTCACCAACTTTCAATAAACACAATGCTACCCACCAAAATAAATCACTCTTTTTCTTGATCCATTTCATCTAATTCCTCTTTTACTAGAATTTCAGCAACAAGTAACCAATCATCAACTTCACAAACTGATATGTTGTTGTTCCCTGCTGGAAATTCAAAGCATTGGGTTGTTAGAATGGATAAACCTGTTGTTGGTGTTGTTACCAAAGCTCAAATTGTTGATCATTATGCTCAAATTTTGACCAAAGTTATGGGAAAGTAAGAACAATCAACTCTACTTTTTTTTCTTTATTAACCTGTTGATCAGAAAGGAGTGATGGCCAGAAGCCCGTCGTACTGTAGTGTCAAACAGCAATTCACCACCGGAGAGGGGGGTTGTACCTGCAGGCGCTCCGATGCCAAAGTCAGAGAGAATACAAGCACAGAGAATAGAGAGAGAGTTAGAGTGAGAGAATAGAATTGTGTACCTTGCTCTCCTGCCAAGAAGAGCTTATATAGTTGCCCCCAGCGCTGGGCCAAAGGTCCTCTTAATGGGCTGTGATGAGCAGCCCAATAAGATAGACTGACAGGATAACTCCTTGAATAAAGGGCAAGCTGTTGACAGCAGTCATCCTGCTTGAGCGGTTCCACGATCCTAGGAGGAGTGGATGAGCTCAACGGATCCATGTCGAGGAGCACGTGGAGTGCTCGTAACGTGCTAGTCTGTCGGGCAGGAGCAAGTCCTTATTGGGCCTGCCCTGCCATCCGAGCAGGAGTGGATTTGGGCCAGCTCCTTGGCCCAGTCCAGAACAGGAGCCACCCAAGCCATTGCTCTTAGCCATAAGAGTAGTGGCTTTAAGTTCAAGCTCGTGTGTCGAGGACAAAGTATTTTGGTTGTCCCCCCTTTTTTTCGAGGAGACGCTCGCGGGGAGCTTTAAGGTATAGTGATTACGAGGAGAAGTTGTTGTAAATTCGTGCTCGTAATCTTTGCTAGTCTTGCTGGCAAGAAAGCTTTTGTCGAGGACGTTGACGAGGAGGCTTTTCACCCGCCGTCGAGGAGAAGTTTTGAAAGTTTATATTCGTTGCGAGCACGTGCTCGCACCAGGACTTGATTTGTTTGTGGAATAATTTTCTGCTCGCCTGTCGAGCAGAAAGATTCAAAGGGGCCACATGCTCGCAACACGTTGTCTGTTTGATAGGACTTGAAGAGACAGACGTTTCGTTAGGTGTTGCCACGTGTGTGGGCTACCAAAAGGTGTCATAATGGCCAAGGGGTAGGCCTTAATTGTCCTCGTATTACGAGGACGTATGTGAACCGTTAGATCATTGCGTCTTTCCATTTCCTCTGGGGTTTAATCTGGAGCGTCAGATGTTTTGGATCGTGAGCGTCGGATTTGATCAACGGTGTGATTGAGGAGGCGCGTCTGTTTGTTTCCCATGCGCCTGTTGGTGAAGAAGGCTATAAATAGGAGAAAATGAGTAATTTTTCCATTTTCACTCTTTTGCCTCTTTGCTTCGTATTGTTGCTGTCTTTGTCTTCACCATTTTAAAGTTCCAACCTTTCACTCAAGTTTCAAGCTTTGTTCCTCAAAAAGCTTCGATTTTTCTTCATCCAAAGGTATTGTAATCACCTAATGTTGTACTTGTTACTTCTGTTTTGCTTTATTTATGCATTTTTAGTGTTAAAGTTTTGATTTTTCTTTGGGCTTTTGTTTTGGGTGGCAGCCACCGCTGTGTTGGTGGTTTGTGTTTAGCAGAACTACAGGTTTGTTGTCCAAATGTGAGTGTTTTGGTGTTTGGTGGTGATTTTGCCACTGCCAAACACCTTTTTTGAGTGTTTATATGATTTTTTTTTGAATCAAACAGTGTTTCTGCGTTTGAATGTGATGAACATGGATGAATTCGATTAAGAACACGATGAACATCAATGAATTTCTGGGAATTCTGGGTTTCGCGTCGAGGAGGGTCTCGTGGCTCCTCCTCGTCAGCGTCGGGGAGAGGGGAACGTAGCGTTTCCCGTTAGCCATATTTTCTCCCCGGCTTACGCGCGCAGCGAATTTGCATATATTGTGAACATTTGTCAGGGAACTTCTCCCCGTTTGGTATCCTCGAAATCCATGTGTCTCCCCGTCATTTAACTTGAATTAGTTTTGTTTTTGCCATTTGATGAGGGCTTTGGTCGGGGACAGCGTCCTCGCCCGTTTTACGCCCTTTCACTTGAATTGCGGTGGAAGGGTGGATTTGATTTGGTTGTCGAATTCACTTTTCTTCACTGCTTTTCAGGTACATCAATGGCAGATATCGAGGAGTCGATAGAAAGTCACCGGCTGGTCGACACGGTTACCGATGAAGAGCTGGCGTGGGTTACGCCCGAACCACGGGGAGTGGCTTCTTCGATAGTACAAGGGGACCCGAGCGTGCACTCGGTTGTCGAGGATAGGGGCGAAGGTGACCCAGAGAATTGGGAAGTGCACGTGCCCGAGGAGGGGAAGAGGGTTTGCTCGGCATTCTCCGAAGGCGGGTTCGCCATGTACGAATTCGCCTTCAAAGACCTGAAATTTAGGCTGCCCTTCAGTGATTTTTCCGTGGGTGTGTTCGACAGACTGAGGCTGGCTCCATCTCAGCTTCATCCGAACTCGCTGACATTTATTCGGGCATTTGAGCTGTTGTGCAATTATTTGGATGTCGAGCCTACGCTCCCGCTTTTCTTTCAAATATTTAAGATCCAGAGGCAGACTGTGCGGGGAAGGCAATGTTGGGTCTCCCTGAAGCATCACCAAGGCAAGATATTCAGAATGTTTGTGGATTCTGTTCGGGGTTTCAAGGAGAGATATTACATGGTGAAACCGGTGTCCTCGGAGGCTAGGAAGTCTGTTTATAAGACCGTCTCATCGTTGGGCGAGGGGGGAATCCCGGTTCTTCGAGAAGTTCCTCGGTTTCCCCTTTGCTGGACATATCGGCATTTCGTTCATCCCACAGATGCTTATTTAGTGAGGGAGGAATTGCTCTCCCCGGCAGAGCGTGCTGGGTATGAAAAGATTAGGATGTATGTCGCCGGTTTCAAGCCCGTGCGGTTTATGACGAAGGCGGGTGTCCCCGCGAAGGACGCGCTCGGGAACCCGCGGATAGAGCCTCGGTTTGTTAACACCAAATCCCTGCTCGAGTGTACGAGCAAGGAAGCTAGGGATTCTTTGTTGGGTATTTCCACGTCCCCTCCTCGGTTTTTACTTGTATTTATTTTGATTGCTTATTGTTTATGCATTTTGTTCTCCTCGGATAACTAACTCTGCTCGTTTGTCTGTCCTCGCAGGTAAGATGGCAGATTTCGCTGATGAGCTCATCAAAATCGCCACCGATAAGAAGAGGTTGACGAAGAAGAAAACTGCCCGCTCCGCCATGTCCAATGTTATACTGTCCAGCTCGACAATTCCAGCCTGCTCCTCATCGCCAACCGGGGCCAAAGGAAGCCCGTCCGTGGTGAAGCCTCCTCCTGCTAAGAGGGCGAGGGATGACTTTGTGGTTGACCTCGACGCCATCGAGGAGGCTAAGGGGTTTATGTTCCCTTCGCTTTTTGGCATGCTCGGATATCTCACACAGCACCTGGCGACGATCTTGCGGTCGGAGAAGGAGGCTATTATGAAATTCAGTTCCGAGGAGCTGGAGGCTCAACTTGCCAAAGATTTTGCAGCCACTCTCCGACTGGCGGAGACGACTATGGTGGTGAACGAGAGGGGGCGTAACAAAGACGTGGAAAGGCTGACGAAGAGGAATGTCGAGCTCGAGGCTGAGGTGCTGCGGCTCGGGAATACTGTGACCGACCTGAAGGGAAAACAGGAGAATTATGCCAACCTGGCAGCTGACTTGCGCAAGGCCGAGAAGGAGGTGGCTGAGCTGAAGATTACTAGCGCTGCGGAGAAGAAGGGCAAAGAGAAAGCTGAGGACGAGCTAGAGTCTCTTCGACAGATGATGGCTCCCTCCGAAGATGAGCCCGGGCATGTCCGGGGTTTGGCTACCCGAGCAGAGCTCGTTGGTGAGATCCGGGCTCAGATGGGGAAAGTTTTCGAGAGCGCCAAGTACAACTTTAACAACGCCGTACCCAATTGAAGATCGTCAATCCCGGGTTGGTCACCGAGGGAACGGGGATGTTGAGAAAGGTGGAGAACGGGGAGATCGTCATCCCCGACAAATACAAGCAGATGGAGCAAGAGGAAGAAGAAGAGGATGCCGAGGAGGATCAAGAGTAGGAGATGCCCGATGGTGGCGAGGAGGAAGGGCACGGCGAAAGTGACCACTAATTTGTCCTAGTTTAATTCGGCCTGCGTGCCATTATGTTATTTTTCAGTTTTTTGTCAAACTTATTTTCGGGGGCCTGCGCGCCGTATTCTTGTAATATTTGAACAACTGGGCTTTGTCCCTTTATTTTTTAATGACATCGTTGGCCTTGGTGGCTTTATTTATTTGTGCTCGTGTTTGCTAAGTTTTGCCTGTTTGTGTGGATGTTTATTTTTGTGCTCGTTTAATTATACGACTTTGTGCTCGGAAGTTAACTTGAGAAAAATCCTTAAAATTTGTGATTCGCTAATTGTTGCACGGGCACGTTCTGTCGAGGACGTCTGTCCTCGGAAATAACTTAAATAGATTAGGGAACAACTTAAGCGCCTAGAGTCGTTTTTCTAGACAAACGCAGATTCGGGCACACAGATGTGCTCGGTCCACGACCTGGACATCCCATCGCGAGCTGGGTGTTAGGTTGCGGCACGACGACGATGGAGTTCGTTTCCAGAGTTGTCCTCGTCGGGCAGTGGCTCTGCTCGTGTTCTGAGCTCAGAGTTTACTTTAAACATTTTTAGATGAGCGCGGGTGCCTGCGCGACATCCGTTGTCGAGGAGCTGTGCTCGTTGTTTTAAGAGCTGATGCTGCCTTTACGTAGATGCATGGTTGGCAATAACTTAGCTGTAATATTGTTTCAATTTCTGGGCATTCCACGTGCGAGGGATCTCTTTCCCTTGGAGGGTTTCGAGGTGGTATGCGCCGTTGTCCGTTTTTCCGCGAACACAATATGGGCCCTCCCAGTTGGCTGCGAGCTTGCCCTCGTGGGAGTCTTTTGCGTTTCGTCTTAAGACGAGGCTGCCGACTTCGAAGTCTCTCTTGATGACTTTGGTGTCATGCCGAGCAGCCACCGGCTGTTTCAATGAGGGTTCTTTGAGAGAAGCTCTTCTCTCATCGCCTCGTCGTTCATCTCTTCGTCGAGGGGGGCTTCGGTGCGACGCGAAGGTTCTCCAATCTCCACGGGGATGACTGCTTCGGTCCCGTATGCTAGACGAAAGGGTGTCTCCCCGGTAGTGGAATGAGGGGTAGTTCGGTATGCCCATAGTACGTGGGGCAGCTCCTCGACCCATTGCTTCTTCGCGTCGCCCAGCTGTCGTCGCAGTCCACGTAGGATGACTCTGTTCGCAACTTCTGCTTGCCCGTTGGTTTGTGGGTGCTCGACGGATGTGAAGTGATGTTTTGTATTAATTTTGGCGAGGAATGCCCTAAATGTCTTGTTAGTGAACTGTGTGCCGTTGTCAGTGACCACAGCTTGGGGTATCCCAAAACGTCATAGGATATCTCTTTTGAAGAAACGTAGAATCCTAAACGAAGTTATTTCGGGGAGTGGTTCTGCCTCTACCCATTTGGTGAAGTAGTCCACTCCGACGATGAGGTATCTGCATTGAAGATTTCCTCTAGTGAAGGGACCGAGGATGTCCATGCCCCTCCATGCAAAGGGCCACGGGGACGATAGTGACTTGAGCTCGTGGGGAGGAGCAAGGTGCATGTCCCCGTGCCGTTGGCATTTATCACACTTTTTCACGTGCTCTTTAGCATCTTGCTGCATAGTTGGCCAGTAATATCCTGCTCGCAATGCCTTTATGGCTAGGGAGCGACCACCGAGGTGCTGTGAATTAATTCCCTCGTGTATCTCGCGGAGGATGTAGTCGACAGTGACCTCGTCGACACACTTCAGGAGGGGAATGGAGAAGCCCCTTCTATAAAGCTTATTGTCAAGGAGGGCATACGAGCACGCTCTTCGTTTGACCGTTGCTGCCTCCTTCTCGTCGTTAGGTAGTGTTCCGTGCGCGAGATAGTTGTACACTGGGGTCATCCAACAGTTGGCGTCCCCGATGGCGTTTATGTCGAAGACCCTCGTTGGTTTTTGTATGCTCGGATGGGAGAGGATTTCCTGGATTACGGATTTGTTTCCGTTCTTTCTTTTCGTGCTTGCCAGCTTTGACAGGATGTCTACTCGTTTGTTATGCTCTCGGGGAACATGCTGTATTTCGGCGGAGGCAAACTTCGTGATTCTTTCCTTCACTAAGGCCAAGTACTCAGATAAGTTGTCATTTTTGGCTTGGTATTCTCCTAGGACCTGCGATGCGACGAGCTGTGAATCTGTATAGATTTTTATTTCCTTCGCGTCCACGTCCTCGGCGAGACGCAACCTTGCGAGGAAGGCCTCGTATTCTGCCTGGTTGTTCGAGGTCGGAAAAGACAGTGCTAACGAAACTTCGATCAGGATGGCCTCCTCGTTTTCGAGGATGATCCCAGCGCCCGCTCCTGTTGTGTTAGACGCTCCGTCGACGAAAATGGTCCACTTGTTCGCTCCATCTGTCAAGGAGGGCGAGCAAGTCATTTCGGCCACGAAGTCGGCCAATACTTGGGATTTGAGTGCTTTTTTGCTTTCATAGCGGATGTCAAATTCGGAGAGCTCCAACGACCATTTCAGCATCCTACCCGCCATGTCTGGTCGGACAAGAAGTGACTTGATGGGCTGGTCGGTTCGCACGACGATCGTGTGTGCGAGGAAGTAGTATCGCAGTCTCCTCGCCGCAGTGACGAGGGCTAGGGCGACTTTTTCGATTCGCTGGTATCTGAGCTCGGGGCCTTGCAAGGCTTTGCTCGTGAAGTATACTGGCTTCTGCCCTTCGAGCGTTTCTCGTATAAGAGTGGCGCTGACAGCCTCGGACGCGACGGCGAGGTAGAGATATAGAACCTCCCCGACTTCCGGGCGTGACAAAACTGGGGGCTCAGACAGTGCCTTCTTCAAGTGTTGAAGGGCCTGCTCGCACTCCTCAGTCCACTCGAAGGCAGATTCTTTCCTAAGTAGTTTGAAAAGGGGAAGTGTGTAACACCCTCAAAATCCCATTGATTCTATTTATAAAAGTTGATTGATTTATTTTCAAAGGATGTTACTAATCTTCAACGGACTAATTAATAAGCATTTAAAGAAAACACAGCGGAAAATGAACTTATAAATTTTCATCTGAATTCCAATAATAATAAGAAAAATACTGAACAAATAACATGGATCAATTCATTTTTCAAAAGAAACTTTTTAGCAAAAGTAAATATAGTTTTTCCCCGACAACTTCCTAACAGAGCGACTCCATTATTGAAATTGGAAAAGAATAGACAGCTCCTAATGCCACCTCCGGACTCGCAACTAAGCGTCACTGGTTACCTGAAAATCTACGGGTGTGAACCGCTGGGCCAAGCCAGAAGAGGGTAAGTAACAACATCACTTAAATAACAGATTCATCCACAATGTAAGCTGACCATATAAGGGAATAACAAACACGGTAACATTCTTTGGAATGACCGAACACAAAAGCAAACACGATTCCTAAATTAGACACATAAACACACACAACTCATCCAATTCAACAATCCACTCAATAACTAGAATATTTTTAACTTCTCATTACTACATCATTGCTACTCATTACTACTCATTGCTACTCATTGTGATAATATAATAATATATAATTCAACATCATTAATAATAATATATTCCAACATCATTACTCAACAACTATAAACCACACCGACAACACGACAAACGACAACACAACGGTCAACATAGCAACACGACAACCGGAAACTCAGAGGCCACCATAGCAACACATCAAACAACGACAAATAATCAACGTCAATTATCTCAAAGAAATTCTAAATCAAATATTTTAAATTAAATCTCTGTTAATTCTCTAATCATCAAATTTAGTAATTCAATCAACAACCATAATTAATTTTCATCACCTATTTAATCTCAACAACGATTAAGCTCAACAAAAAACACTAATTAGACTCATCACACAAAGTCGGGCCAAGATAAATATATCACTAAACATCATTAGTCAACAATTATAAATAACACCCACAACACTACAGCCACCAAATCCACAAGACAATTGTTTATATATTAGTAAATATAGACAAAACACATTTAATTAAGCATAAAGTAGTAGTACTCAGGTCTTGCACTACCTGATACTAATTAAAACATAAAGTGTCAAGTGACAATTGTTCACAAAATCTAGATTCTCTTATATTATGGCAATTGTTCAAACTGAAATTGACAAACCCTTTAGAGCACCGTAGTATTCAAAGTAACATCATATACATAGACTTGAAATAATTAAGCCACGTGAATTTCATAAAGAATATAATATAATCAAGGGATTCCATGAAAGATTCATAAACATCAAAAGAAAACAAAAGAAAGAAAAGACTATGTTCATGCTATACACCTTCAGAATCCTAAATGAGTTGGACAAACCTCTTACCTTAGATTTTTTTGCCTTCGTTCCTTAGGTTTTAGAACCCTAACTTTCTCTCCAACTCTTAACTCTCTATTTATATAAAATAATGCATCTATTTTAATTCCTAATCTCTCTCTCAATTAATTTTATTTTTAAAATTTCAAACATATCTTGTTACTAATTCTATTTTATTTCTCATAGTAATCTACTATTTCTCTAATCTTTATCTTTCTTATTTCAATTAAATATCTCCACTATTCTCTACTCATACCCCATTATTACATGGTTCGACCTTTATTTCTACCGAAATAAATTAAGTACTAACTAAATAAATATTTCTAAATTTCGGGGCGTTACAAAGTGCGTGTTGAGCTGATTTTGCTATGAAGCGGGATAATGCGGTCAGCATTCCATTCAGTGTTTGTATGGATTTTTTGTCGTTGGGAGTTGGGAACTCGGTGAATGCTCGACATTTGTCGGGGTTAGCCTCGATTCCGCGCTCGGTGAGGTAGAAACCGAGGAACTTCCCTGCTCGGATGCCGAATGTGCATTTCTCAGGGTTGAACCTCATATTGACCTTTCTGGCCTGCTTGAAGACCTTTTGAAGGTGGATGGTGTGATCCACCTCCTCGTGGAATTTGACGATCATGTCGTCCATGTATACTTCGAGTATGTCCCCGATTTCTCCTCGGAAAACTTTGTTCATCATCCGTTGATAAGTAGCACCGGCATTTTTCAAGCCGAAGGGCATTACGTTGTAGTAATAGTTGCCCGACTCGGTCATAAAGGCCGTTTTTGTCCTGTCGGCACAACCATTGGGATTTGATTGTACCCTGAATATGCATCTAAAAAAGACAGTAATTTAAAACCAGAAGAATTATCTACTAATCTATCAATGCAAGGTAAAGGGTAAGCATCTTTAGGGCATGCCCTATTGAGATCGGTATAGTCAACACACATCCTCCATTTTCCATTAGATTTTTTCACGAGTACAACGTTTGACAACCAAGTTGTATACTTGGCTTCAGAAATAAAATTTGCCTCTAAGAGGTCTTTTACAGCTTTTTCTGCAGCCTCTATTTTTTCAGGAGACTGCCTACGCCTACGTTGTACTACAACACTAGCAGCTTCATCGACGGTCAACTGGTGACAAGCAATGTTGGGGTCCAAGCCTGGCATCTCGGAAGCACTCCAGGCGAACAGATCAACATTGCCTCTCAGGCAGCCACCAGCTGTTTCCTCGCCAAGTCGGGGACATCCTTCCTAATCTTCAAGTTCCTGCTCGGATCTTCTCCAAGGGGAATCAGCTCGAAATCTCCGTCGGGGATGGGACGAAGGTTTTCCTTGCTCGCCGCGTCGCCTTATTTCTTCTCCTTGTGTTCCTGCTTGGAATGACGACTGTCGAGGTCGACCAAGCTCACATTCTGGGGAGGTTGTTGAGGAGGAGGCTTTGTGCTCGTTTCTGGCTTCTGGGAAGAAGTCTTGCTCTTCTTTGCCTCAAGAACAGGTCCAACGTAGCTCTGCCCTTTATAAGCTGCGTTGAAGCACCTCCTCGCAGCCTCAATGTCTCCATGGAGAGTAGCTACCTGCCCTTTGTCAGTGTAATACTTCATCTTCAGATGGGTAGTGGAGGCTACGGCGGGCAGGTCTGCGATTGCAGTTCTGCCGATGATGCACTGGTAGAGAGATGAACAGTCTACCACGAGGAACTTGACTTTAATCGACTTGGCCGTTTCATTGTGGCCAAAGGTGACGATCAGATCGACGTAACCCAGGGCTTTATAGTTGCCCCGTTGAATCCTTGGAGATCTGAGTCCAAATATGGTGTGAGATGGGACTCATCCAACTGCAGCGTCTTGAACAGATGTGCGTACATGATGTCGCACGAGCTACCAAAGTCGACGAGGATGCGTCGAACATCGAAATTTGCCATGTCGGCTCTGACGAGGAGAGGAATCTGTGAGTTGACAGATCCTCCGGGGAGCTCCTCGAGATAGAAGGAGAGAGGCTGGGACGATGTCTTCGGTTTACCGAGGGTCACAGCCATGCCCGAGGAGGCAGTGATGAGCTCCTCGAACTTTCTTTTTACCAAACCGACGGTGTGTTTGTCGAAGACACCGCCGGAAATGACCATGGTCTCAGGAAAATTTTCCCACTCGTTGAGGATGGGATGCTCGTAAGTGTCTTTAAAGTGTTTGGGGATGTAGAAGTCCTCTGGTCGCCAGACAGCCAAGGCGACATTCTTCTCCCCGGAAGCTCTGGGCTCGTCCTCGGGGGTGTCCTCGCGCTTCTTCTTCGGACGAGGGTTATCCTTCCGCTTGACATAGTCTTTCAACTTGCCGTTACAGATAAAAATTTCAATAGCATCCTTCAGCTGGATGCAGTCTTCGGTCAGGTGCCCGTAGCTCTTGTGATAGGAACAATATCTGCTCATATCTTGACTGGGCTTAAAGGGGGTAGATTTTGGGAACCTAATCCCAGCATTTTTTCTTAAAATCCGAGGCAGCGCACTCGGCGAAGACAATCTCTCGTGGCACGAGCAGGGGGGTGTAATTGGTGAACTGACTAGGAGGTCCTCGGGGTTCTCGTGACTTGTCACGTCCACGCCTGTCGCCGTTGCGCTTGTCCCCGTTTTTATTGCCCTGCTCGCGGGGAGGGTGATTGTCTTCTGTTCGGGAGTATCTCATGGCGTCGGCCATGGTTTCCTCCTCGAACTGCATGTAGGCCTGGGCTTTGTACAAGATCTCATCCCAGGTAGCAGGTTTCTCAATGGCAACCATCTCTTTAAACTTGGTTCCTTCGCGGAGGTTCTTTCTCATCAGATATTTTTTCATGTCATCAGTGACATCAACCTGCACAGCTTCCTTGTTGAATCTCTCGATGTACGATCTGAGAGTTTCGTTAGGTCCTTGGCGGACAGCCTCCAAGTTTGCTTCCGTCTTCGGATGTTTCCGGGAAGCAGTGAAGTGACTAGTGAATTAGTTGCACAAGTCTTTCCAGGATGTAATGGATCCCTGGGGCAAGCTTCTGTACCATGCCATGGCACCCTCGACCAGTGTGGTCGGAAAAATCCTGCACTTGATGCATTCCTTTACTGCTTTGTAATTGAGGATAACATCAATGTTCTGTATGTGTATGTCGGGGTCAGTGAGCCCGTCATACTTCCCCAGCTGGGGTGACTTTTGCAGCGCACGAGGAAGTTCTAGGTCCATGATCTGCCTGGACAGTGGACCCTTGTAAACTTCGTCGTCACTCCAGCCCGGTGAGTGGGTTGGAGTCTCTTCTCGACGAGGAGAGTTCTCTTGTCGGTATTGGTAGTCGTCTCCTCGACTACCTTGAGTCATGCCTCCGAGCAGGATCTCTTTCCTCCGAGGAGGAAATCGGGGTCTCTGCTCGAAGAGAGCAACCGCTTTGCCTCTCTTGTTTGCTCGGGCAACAGCGTCCTCGCGGGGAGGAGTTCGGTTTCAATTCTGGATCTGTGGCTGTACCCGCTCGAGGACAGGTCCTCTTTGGCTCGGTCCTGCTCGGCGAGCAGGTGGAGATTCGGAGCGTTCAGCTCTCCGCGGGGGAGATGAGGGTTTGATATACCTTAGAATTTGTCGTTGGCCGTCTTCCAGCGCTCGGATACGAGCATTCTGCTTGTTAACAGTCCGGATAGTCTCGCGCAAGGTGTCGAGCAGAGCGGCGCTTTCCGAAACTCGCGGGGAGTTCGGTTGAGGAGTTGTTGCCAATTTTCCCAGCGCGATTTGCGTCTGCTTCCCCTTTTTTCGCAACAGCGCGATCGTTGTCGTCAACCGGCATGAGGACAGGACCGCCGGCGTTCAAGGTGAACGGAGGAACGACGTCGACGTTGTTGTTGATATCGTCGTTGTTGGTGTTTGAACCACTGGCCATGATGATGTGATTGAAAATTTGGTTTTGAACTTCCGTTCTTGCAGGAAGAAGAAAAGATGGGGAAAACTTCAGTCCCCACAGACGGCGCCACTGATCTAACCTGTTGATCAGAAAGGAGTGATGGCCAGAAGTCCGTCGTACTGTAGCGTCAAGCAGCAATTCACCACCGGAGGGGGGGGTTGTACCTGCAGGCGCTCCGATGCCAAAGTCAGAGAGAATACAAGCACAGAGAATAGAGAGAGAGTTAGAGTGAGAGAATAGAATTGTGTACCTTGCTCTTCTGCCAAGGAGAGCTTATATAGTTGCCCCCAGCGTTGGGCCAAAGGTCCTCTTAATGGGCTGGATGAGCAGCCCAATAATATAGACTGACAGGATAACTCCTTGAATAAAGGGCAAGCTGTTGACAGCAGTCATCCTGCTTGAGCGGTTCCACGATCCTAGGAGGAGCGGATGAGTTCAACGGATCCATGTCGAGGAGCACGTGGAGTACTCGTAACGTGCTAGTCTGTCGGGCAGGAGCAAGTCCTTATTGGGCCTGCCCTGCCATCCGAGCAGGAGTGGATTTGGGCCAGCTCCTTGGCCCAGTCCAGAACATATAGCATGTTTCTTGGAAAACCAACTTTGGTTTTTGTTGTGAACTTGATGAGGATTGTGCAAATGACCTAGCTGGTTAGCTTTGTAGATTCTTAACCTTTGCTTCAAAGTTTAAATTTTTACAATATATGAAATTTGATATGCTTGGTGTGGTGCAGCTGTGCCAGGTGTCTTATCAGTTCAGCCGGATTACAATTTTGAGTCTGAAATTAAAGACTATGAAGGTTTGTAGTTTTGTAAATTCCACACATTTTTGCCTTTGAGAGTTTTTTGCTAGTATAATTTTACCTCAATATAAGTTATATGGTGTGTGAGTTTGAGTTTTCCAGAATTTTCGATTCACCGTGGCTAATTAAAATATCAGCGCACCTTTAAAATTGTAAATTTGACATATCAGCACACTTTTAAAAAGTGTTCCGAATGTTATTTTTTTCCAATAAAATATACTAGAGTAACATAAGGATAAAATGAAAATATTTAAAAATATGTTGGCGTAAAGAGATAAATGTAAGAGTAGAAAAAATAATTTTCAGCAAGGACAATTGACGCTACATACTCTATTTACAAATATGCTAATCATACGCACTAACTGACAATTGACGCATTCCTAGTGATAGACAAAATTTGTCACTAGAAACACCTATATAGTGGTTATGTTAACTGTAAACTACATTGTAAGTGGGGTACATGGAACACTAATTTTTGAGTGCGTTTGATATGTTAAAAACATACGGTATAGTATCTGATTGTAAAATTGTTTCGGGAATTGGGCAACTTGAGGCCTTCACTAACCACTTGACAATTTTTTGTCCTCCGCACAACTTTTTGGGTCTTTATGACAAAGACAGATTCATTAGGAAACATTGAGATATATAAAGCAAGACTCATTTCTAAGAGATTCACTCAAAAGGAAAGTGTCATACCCCATTTTTTGACCATTTTTTTTATAAATCATTCTTTTTTTTTCTTTAAATCAAAAAGTCAAAAAAATAGTATTTTATTCCTTTTAGGTGCTTATTTTGTTTGATTTTAAACTCTCAAATTTTTCTTTGTTTCTCTTTTTGCGTTTAATACATCACCTTTTTATTTTATTTATTTATTTCTATTTTCATTTGCAAAACCTCAAAAAATATAATACAAATTTCAAACATTTCATTTTAAGTAACATTTATTTTTCCATTATCCAATTATTTTATATGTCTTTATTATATTACTAATTTCAAAATTAAAAAAAAGTAGTGTTTTGTTTTATTTTCAAATTATCATTTATCTATTTCAAAATTTCCAAAAAATGTTTTGTGAGCACAATACTTTCTTTTTCTCCTCTCATTTTCTTATCTTCCAAGTTTCTAGATACTTCTATACATTACCACCTCACCACCTCATTTAATCTTCTTTTAATTTAAATCAAAAAATCACAAAAAATCAAGAAAAGATTCTATTTTTACTAAAATATCTAAACTACCCTTTACCCTAAATTCTCCCCCCACTCTCCCTATAAATACACCTCATTTCCTAAGTTTGTGAGGTTGGAAAAATTCTAAGAGGCCTATTTCAAAATCACCAACTTCATAATTCATATAAAAATCAAAGAAACTCATCCAAATCCTTTCCAACTTCAAAAATTTCGTGCATCTCACTACCATAAACACTTTTATCATCTCAAAAAACTTCATCAAATACACACAAAAAACCACAAAAAGCTCAACACAAAATACCCTTTTCTTTGATTTTTTTCCAAAAATTGATTAAGACCGTTTTCAAGCTTAAATAAGGTAGATCTTGCTTGATCTATGATTCTGGACATATTCTAATAACTTCCATTTGGTTTATTTTTGTTGGATTCATTTTTTGTATGTTTGTTTATTTATTTCGCGATTTTTTTTCATTTTTTATAATCACTTTCTGATAAATCTGAGTTCAGATTCACGTTCAATGTGAAAAACTGAGCGAAATCATGTACTCACATTTTTTTTTTGGTTAAGATTTAGATTTTTAGTAGCTTTAAGTGGTAGCTTATTAATGGTGTTTGCTTGTGATGTTATTACTTTTTTTCTGGAAATTTTTTAGAAGAAGATGACTTTTCTTTGAATGTGGGACCCGCGTGACCTAAAGGTTTTTTTTCTTTTCAACGTTTTTTTTTTTTGATTGAGAGGGGACAGCGCGTGGTCCCCACGCGCCTGCAGTTTTTTTTTAGATATTTCGTTTTTTTTTTGGGGTTGTGGATGGACTTGGGCTTGGGCTCTGCAGACCAGGATTCTGCCATTGCTAATACACCCTTGTCCGTTTACTATAAACACCCCCCTTCTGTTTTTTTATTTTTGCCTATGATAAAAGTGCTTATGGAATGTGCTTCAATAAGCTATTAAATCTAAAATAAGCACTTATTTAAGGTTCTTTTTATTTTTACTATTTATTTCATGATTAGTTGTGCTTAATCTTGCTCACTAACTTAACTTTTATCATTCATGCTTTATTCTTTATTATTACTAACTTACTAACTTATCGTTATTATTGTCACTAACATACTTCATTATTATTGCTTGTTAATCTAACATTTAATTTATTGAATAATTAATTAACCATTTATTTTATTGCAAGGACATTAGATTGTATTTTTAGGATTTAATGTAAATTTAAATAAAAATTGCATAGCATAATCTTGCATTCATTTCATATTTATTTTTCTTGCAAATACCTTAGAATGTAATTAGGAACAAGTGTACACTATAAATGAAAAATCGCATCTCATGCATATTTATTTATCGCTTTCCGCAAATCGTTAGCATATTTAATTCCGAGGGAAAAGACACCTTTTTGATCAAAATATCATTAAGGACCGTCTTCGCGCTTATTTGCTTATTGCGATGTTAGTATTATTTTTAACGCTACATTTTTATTAATTTGGAACCCAACATTCCAATTGAAATAATTAGTCTCTTTTTATTCTCAAAAATGAGGTCAGCACCTCTTCAAAAATAGTTAGTCACTTTACTCTAAAAAACGAGGTCAAAACCTCTTTTAAAAAATATCAACACAATTTCTTTTCAAACATCATCAAGCATCAAAAACATTTCATTATCAAACATTTTCAAACTTTGGACTTTAAACCAAACGTTTCTTTTTACCGCGAAAACCTTGGATTTTAACCCAAGAGTATTTTCACCGCAAGCTTGGATTTTAAACCAAGTGCCTTGGACTTTAAACCAACGGCGTCTTTTATCGTAAAACATTGGATTTTAACCCAATAGTCTTTTTTACCGCAAACTTGGACTTTAAACCAAGTGCCTTGGAATTTAAACCAACGGCGTCTTTTATCGTGAAAACCTTGGATTTTAACCCAAGAGTCTTTTTTATCGCGAACTTGGATTTTAAACCAAGTGCCTTGGACTTTAAACCAATGGCTTCTTTTATCGCTAAAACCTTGGACTTTAACCCAAGTGTCCTTTTTTTTTTCCGCCTAAAACCTTGGATTTTAAACCAAGTGCATTTTTCTCATTCATACAATTTTAATCATGCATAAACCTTGGATTTTAAACCAAGCGTCTTTTATCACTCAAAATATTTTCTCAAAAAACCTTGGATTTTAAACCAAGTGTCCGCGTCTTATTTCATAATCAAAATTCAAATCAATCTTAATCATTTAGACTTTCTTTCACAAATAAAAAATAAATCAAACTCACACTTTTTTTTCTTGTTATCTTTAAAACCATTTTCAAAACTTTAAAATCAAACAAACAAATTTACTCGTCTTTTTACCCCGAACTACGGTGGTTTGATCCCTCGGGTACGTAGGCATGAGACTTGTCTCTCCAATCAATAAAATCAACAAAAATATTTTTCTTTTTTATCACTTTAAACTTCTTTTTTTTATCATCACTTTAATTCTCATACTTATACATTTTTTTACAAGCAATTAAAAATAAAGCGCAAAGTTAGAAATAAAAACAAGAGGTTCCTATAGAGTACTATAGATACTTAGGGTGCTAATACCTTCCCTTCGTATAACCAACCCCCGAACCTTGTTCTCTAAAAATAGGGTTTTTTTTCGAACTTTTTCCCTTTCCCTCGGATAAATTAAAGATCGGTGGTGGAGTATTAAATTGCGATTCGAAGTTAATTAATAACTCGATATCCAAAAATCACCGCAACAGAAATGGCGACTTCACAACATGAAAAGAGAATATTGGTAACTTCGGGGAAGTGAGACCAATGGAAGGAAGGGTTCTTAGCACAAGCTCATCATTGGAAAACTATTGTGACTGTCTATGAAGTCCTTGGTCGTGTAAGGTTCTATTGAGAATAATAATATGTAAATATTTTTGTGAAGATTTTAGATTTATATTTAAAATAAGATAATATTAGAATTTAAGATTTATATTTCTTTTTAATCGCATATATTTTTAAAAATCATAAATCCTATTCTAAAAGAAACTTAAATCTTAATATTATCCCATTTTAGATATAGATCTAAACTATATTATTTAAATCTAAAATCTTCAAAAGATATTTAGACATATTATTCTCAACAACTTCAAGGCAAATTAGGGTATATTGAATTGGAGTTCAAATGGTGAAATTAGGGTTTAAGTGATTTTATGCTTAAGTACAATCTTGTCGCCGCCGTTGTGTTTGGAAAACACGTTGACTGTCTGAGAGGTGTATTTGTCATTATCGCCGGTGTCGCGGTGATTTTTGGATATCGAGTTATTAATTAACTTCGAATCGCAATTTAATATTCCACCACCGATCTTTAATTTATCCGAGGGAAAGGGAAAAAGTTCGAAAAAAACCTATTTTTAGAGAACAAGGTTCGGGGGTTGGTTATACGAAAGGAAGGTATTAGCACCCTAAGTATCTATAGTACTCTATAGGAACCTCTTGTTTTTATTCTAACTTTGCGCTTAATTTTAATTGCTTATAAAAAATGTACAAGTGGGAAATTAAAGTAGTGATAAAAAAATGCTTAAAGTGATGAAAAAGAAGAAAAATGTTTTTGTTGATTTTATTGATCGGAGAGACAAGTCTCATGCCTACGTACCCGAAGGATCAAACCACCGTAGTTCGGGGTAAAAAGACGAGTAAATTTGTTTGTTTGATTTTAAAGTTTTGAAAATGGTTTTAAAGATAACAAGAGAAAAAAAAAAGTGTGAGTTTGATTTATTTTTTATTTGTGAAAGAAAGTCTAAATGATTAAGATTGATTTGAATTTTGATTATGAAATAAGACGCGGACACTTGGTTTAAAATCCAAGGTTTGTTGAGAAAATGTTTTGAGTGATAAAAGACACTTGGTTTGAATTCCAAGGTTTTTGTAAGAAAAAGAACACTTGGTTTGAATTCCAAGGTTTTTTGATAGAAATGTTTGATGAAAATTTTTGTGTTTCCATGATATTTCGAAAAGAAAATAATTATGTATTTTTTTGAAAGAGGTTTTGACCTCGTTTTTTGAGAAGAAAATAGGTAATGGTTACGCGCGCAAAATGACACTAATCTAAAACGTCATAACAAATGAATTAAACGCGAAGACAATTCGCAATGATATTTCGATCAAAGCGATGCCTTTTCCCTCGGAATTTAACGTTACGCATATTGGCGGAAAGCGATAAAAAATAAATATGCATGAGATGCAATTTTTTTCATTTAGGGTACATTGGCCTAATCACACTCTAAAATTTTTTGCGAGAAAATAAATATGAAATGATGCAAGAGACGGGGTATGCTATGCACTTTTATTTAGAGTTTACATTTTGCCTATTTACATCCTAAATTCAAAAGCAGAAGTAAATAGCAATTAATAAGCGATAAATACTCAATGTTACGATAATAAAATAACGGTAAAAAAAATGGATGAATAAATCGATGTAATGAAATAAATATGATATGCAATGGACAAATAGCATAAATAAATAAATACGAAACTAAGACAATAAAAATAAACCTCGACGTCATGCTTTACAAGGCTAAACAAAGCTAAAATAGCTTATGCCAAAAGCACTTATCTCATAAGCTTAAAAAATAAAATTAGCGAAAAATAAATAAAGATATAAAGTAACATTAACAACTTTTAAATATCAAATAAATCGAAAATAAAATAAGCCTCAACATCATGCTTGATTGGCTAAAATAAAAGCTAAAATAGCTTATGCCAAAAGCACTTATCTCATAAGCTAAAAAAATAAAAATAAAATTAAAACAGGGGGGTGTGAACCTGAAAACGAAATAAACAGGGGGTGCAAAGAGCAGCAAAACAGTAAAAGTCCAGCCCAAAAGGGCCCATCTGCGTAAAAAAACAAACAAAAAAAACCAGATCAATTCTGGCCGTCTGATCCATCAGACGGCCCTGATCTAATTTTAAAAAGGGAAGATATGAGCCATTTGATTAAGATCAATGGCTGATAAGCGAGGGTGCACGGTGTGCTGCGATAGACACGCGCACACCGGATCGGGTTGGGGGTATAAATACCCCCAAACCCTAAAAAACCCACATTTTTCCTCTTCTTCCTTCTCCCAGCCGCCGCTGGAACCTCTCACCTTCTTCTCTCTCGGTTTCGGCCTCCCCTCTCAAAACCACCACAACTCATCCTTTTCAAAAACTTTTAACATCAAATTCATATAAAATCACTTCCTAATTCTAAATCTAAACCCAAAATAAACAAACAAATTCTCCATAGACTAGATCGAAACGAAAACAGAAAAGAGATTCAACCTTTACTGTATTTTTTTTGTTCTGATCTTTCTTCTTCTTGCTCGTTTTTTTCGTTTGGATACGGTTCTGGATTTGGGTTTTGTACTTGAGGGTTTGTGGTTTTGATTTCGTTTTGGTGTTGATGGAGGTTTCGATGATGAACGAATGAAGTTTGTGGGTTCGGATTTTCTGGGTTTGTTTGAGTTTCTAGCTTTGTTTGAGTTTTGGATGAAGAACGGTGATGATGATAATTTTTTTGTTTTTTTGATTTCTGTTTTTTTTCTATTTTTTGATTTTGATCTACTGTTTTTTTGGTTGGTTTGATTTTTTTGATTCAGAAAAGGATGAATTTTTTTGTCTCTGTTTTTTGATGAATTTGCTTTGTGGCTGCTGAGTTGTTTTTCGTCTGCCCCTGTTCATGTAATCTCTGTTCACTATATACACAAACCTAGGGTTTGAAAAACTCAAAAGGGGGAACAAAGATCTGAGTTTGGACAAACTGGTACACTGCCTTGCAGAAAGATGTTCCCTGTACTTTGTGGGAGAAGGAAGTTGACTTTGGACATTTTTGATTTTTTTTTAATTAATAAAAAAAGGACATAATTAAATAAATAATTAATAATAATAATAAAAACAAAAATAAAGAAAGAAGAAGAAATAAAGAAAAAAAAGAGAGTGGGAAGTAAGAAAGGGGGGGGGGGGGGGGCAGCACGGGCTGCTTCTTCTTTTTATTTGTTTTATTTGTTTTAATAATAATAATAATATTAATAATGGGAAGATAAATACAAAAGAAAAATGAGGTATTTTAAAATACCTCTCTGCCGAAATTTTACTCGAATCTCCTAACAAACGAAGCATTCAAGAAAAATACTCATATGTCGAAATTTCTTGTAAAATGAGCGATTATATAATATGGTCAAAATAATCGGGTATGACAACAATAATAATAAAGGAAAGAAAATAATAATAGTAATAAAAAGATTTGACTCCTAATTTATCGTTTTTTTTATAGATTTTTTATCAAAATATAAAACAAAGATATCTTGAAAAATAAAATAGATTCTTAACATATTTTTTTGGATTTTTAACAAAGATACTAACAAAAAACAAAATTAAATAAACTGACATATTTTTTGTATTTTTGTCATTGATGCATAAAATGCAAGGAAGAAAATATGAAGTGGAATCTTAGGTCAAAAAATGAGGTATGACAGCCGGAAAATGAGGTATTACAACATGAAAAGAGAAGAATATGATGGGATGGTTCTTAGCACAAGCTCATCGCTGGAAACCTATTGTGACTATCTATGAAGTCCTTGGTCGTGTAAGGTTCTATTGAGAATAATATGGCTAAATATCATTTAAGATTTAAGATTTACAATATATTTTCGATTTATATTTAAAATAAGATAATATTAGGATTTAAGATTTATATTTCAATTTAATCACATATTTTAAATCATAAATCTTAATATTATCTTATTTTAAATATAAATCTAAACTATATTAATCTAAAATCTTAAAAAAAAAATAAAAATAAGACATATTATTCTCAACAACTTTATGATGGCAAATCTAGAAAAAAAAAAAATTTATTTTTTATAATTTATTTTGCTAGAAAGACTTGATGAACACACATATTTGTGGTTTGATGAAATAAGAAATTGGGTTGAACACGCATATTTTGTTATAATTTACTTTTTATAATTTAAAAAGTTGATACTACAACACGTTCTATTTGTGTATAAACATTGTTTCATCCTCAATTTTGTTATAATTTATTTTTTATAATTTAAAAAGTTGATACTACAACGTACACGTTCTATTTGTGTATAAACATCCTTTCATCCTCAATGGTGAATCCAGATTTATTGTTGTCAATTATTGAAGCAGTTTCACGCTGTAATCAATCTTGACCATTGATTTAAGATTAGACAATTTAAATTTAAAATACAATTATAAAACAAAATGATTTCAGCCATCAATCAAAGTTAGGACCGTCAGGACACCTTGGTGTAACTACGTGAAATCTAATTCCCATTATTTCAACAAATAATTTTACGTACGTTGACTAGAAAGAAACTTTTCACTATACTATCATGAAAGGCTACCATATGTAAGGAAAAATTAATTAAAAAAAATAAAATTTAATCATTATAGAAAGTTTGTTATATGACCTACTTACTAAGTGTATTAAAGGGATAAACACAACACACTACTATACTTAAAATATTGAATAATAATTATATAATTTTGTTTTTGACGGGGAATAATGATTATAATTATATGATTGATTTTTATAACTTCATAAATACTAAAAAATATTTGAATATATCCTAAAAAATATTTGAATATATTTAGAAGAGCGTGAAATGTATAAGCCACAAAAAGATTTAATCATATTATGTTTTTTACATGTAAAGACAAATATGGCTAAAATTCTAGTTCTAGAGTTTATTTTTGTTAAGATTCTATTTCTTTTCGTATTTATCGTTGCAACAGAAGTTGGTGGTGGTAAGCCATTTTCTCATCTTTTCAAGGTAAACTATATTTTCATCCTTTTCAAGGTAAAAACAAGATGCAAACAGAACATACGAACAAAACACATCCAAAATTGAAAGAAAGGGTTAACCGCTGAAGCTTCCACGTGAGGAAGAGATCGCGACCGAGAGAGAAGGAGAAGACCGGTGACGGTTCCGGCCGATTCGGCGACAACAGCGACAAACCTTTCTTGTTCCTTTCTTTCCCTTTTCTTCTTCCTATGTTTCTTGCGGTTCTGTTTTGTTCTTCTAGTAAATCAGAGTTACCTACAGATTTGTTGTGAATTAGCTACAAGCGTTGTTGTAGCTAATCTCAAATTTTCTTGTAAGGGGGGCAAAATCCAAATAATTATAAAATAGGGGGTAAAATTCCAGATTTTAAAATAGAGGTGTGAAATTCCGATTTATTCAAAATAGGGGGGTAAAACTGCATTTAAGCCTTTCTTTTTTAACTTTTAAAACTAAAAAAAGAGTATCTGGAAACTGTTTTAAACAAACCCTTATCCACTCTCTCATTCCAACATAGCCGGCCCTAATATTTTTTTTAGAGAGTTTTCTTTTTTTGATTCAAAAAGGGGTGGTTTTGGGTCGTTTTTTACCCGGAATCACCCATGTTCATCTGTTTTCCTCTGTTTTAATCTAAATAAGTGGTTTTCACACGGTTTAGAGTTTTTTTTGTTTTATTTTGTGATTTCTTTCCCTCAGCGTGTTCCGTCTTCGTGCGGTGTTTGTTTGATTTCCTGTCTTCGTGCGGAATTCGTTTGCTTTCTTGTTTTTACGGTGTCCGTTTGGTTTAGATTGACAAATCTACTTTAATCAACTACATATTTAATCAATAACAAGGTCATCAACGATGAAGATCCGAAGACATGAATATTTCGGTAACTGTTATTTTGTCACATCATTTGTAGGTCTGAGTATGCTGTTTTACGCTATTAACTTGGATGTTGTGATTTTGTTCGCAGATTCATCCTTTTTGTTTTTGAGCTCTATTGAATTTGTGTTTTTATCGGATGTATCTATCTATATGAATGAATGAATTTTATGTTTTAGTAAAAAAAAAAGGTTTTTAGTTCTTATAAATATCTCAAATTATATTTTTAATTCCTATAAATTTTTTTATCAACTTTTGGTAGATTAAATATATTTTTTCATAACTTGTGATCCCTACTTTTAATCAAACTTTTTGTGCACTTTCATATTTTTGAATAATTAATTTGTTGTATTCATGTTTATAATATTATAAGAAACTCTAAAATATATTTATAAATTTTTAACATAAGATGAATTATTTAAAAATTTTAAGCGCAAAAAAGTAAAAAAAAAATATTTAATTAATTTCTTGTTAGAGAAAATTTAAACTTTTGTAAGAAGATTAGTATAATGTACAAAATATTACCGTACCGTGGAAATTTTAAAAAATTTGAATGATATAAACGGATTGACTAAAAAGTAGGGATAAAAATCATAACAAAATATTTAAAGGACTAAATTAAAACTTGATGAAATTTTTTATAGAGATTAAAAATAAAATTTTAGATATTTTATAGGGTTAAAAAACTATTGAACCCAAAAAGTTATCGTAGAAGAAATGTGTAGTAAACTATTTCCATTAATTTTTTTTTTATAATGTTGTATGAGTTATTTAGTTATTGTTCAGACACCCAATAATTTTATTTTATTTATTTTTCTAATTTCATAAACCTTGCATCAAAGAGTATTTATTTTCCTACAAATAGTATATATTTTCCTATGATCGTGTATTCTAAGATGGTAAAACATCAAAGAGATTTATTTTATTTTTATTTTTTGACACAAGAGATTTATTTTAGAGAAAAAAGAATATGCACAAACTACACTGTCAATCAATCATAATCATGTTTTCCGCCAAGTCACCCCACTTAACCCCACTTTCTTGATATGACATGAACCGTTAAATCATTCTTATCGACTGTCAGTGTAAAATTAATTGACACTGACAGTGCGTGTCCATTAAACTCTTAATTTATTTATTTTCAACAAAGTGAGAGATTTGATTAACCAAGACATTGGACTTAACAATGTGAGAGATTTAATGAACCAAGATGTTGGACTTAAGTGGTTAATAAGTTATTCTTAGAACGAAGTGTTTGAAAAAAATATTTAGTTTGATTACTGGTGAAAATAATTATTGATTAGATTTTACATATCTCGCAGTCAAATTTTGAATTATTGAGGCCCTCTTTTCTTTTAACTAGTCGGTTAATAATAAAAAAAGAGAGATTTGATTAAGTTAAGAAATGGAAAAGCTAAGATTAAAGAGAAGATAACACAAAGCGATTGTATACTGGTCCTTTCCACAACTAAGAGTAGTCTAGTCCCTTGTACTTTCAATGGTGTTTCACTGCAATCTCAAAGATTACAATTGCTCAACCAAACAAGAGACTTCCATTTGCTCAATTACAAAGAAAGAGATTTCCAAATGCTCAAGCTTTCATCAAGAGACTTATCACAAACTAACTCAGACAAGAGTAGTTAGGAGTGGTTCTATACTTGATATACAATCAAAGGTGCATACACAGTAAACTACCGATTAAGACTGAAGACTCAATACTCTTCCTAAGAATTTCTAAGATACAATAATTGATGAGAAATTCTAGGTGTCAAATTATGCTTTGATTTCAACAGAGTTTTGGTTCTTTTAAATTGCGCGTAGAGTCTTGTTTGTCTTCAAGTCTCCAGCTCCTTAAATATGCATGTGAATAAGAGGCATTGAAGAAGCTTTTGAGTCTTGGAGAAGCTTCAAACAGAACATTGGGATTTTGTCTCAAATGGATAATGTTGTTGCTTAGGACATTTGAAATCCATTGTAAAATATAGAAATAATAGTTCTATCTCAATCTCCAAAAATGTCACTTCAGGTTTGACTTCAGGTTTTGGGACCTCAGAATTCAACCACTAAACTACTTCAGGCTAGTACATAAATTTATTTACTTGAAGTTAAAATTTTAACCACTAAACTACTTGACAAAAAAAACTACGTACATTTATAATTTACACAAACAAAATGAAATAAAAATAATTTAATAAGCTAAAATGTCTAATATTTATAACTCAAAAGACAAAAACAAAAACCTTAAAAGATGATCTACCAATTTTTTCACTTGAAGAGCTAAATTAATTAATAAGATCCTTGTAAAGTAAAAAATAAAGTACGACTTGTGTATAAACATCGATAGTATCGAAAAGGTAGAGGCAATGTCGTGCATGTCGTTTGTATGGCTTCTCGTGCCATGTAGCACTGCTGTTTTTATAAATATAAAAAGTTGATACTACTCGCTCTACTTGTGTATAAACATCGTTCTCGCAAGCATAGACGAATTTAGACATTACATACCGGTGTGTCCAAATATGGTGAAAATAAGAAATAGTATTATCAAATACAATCTATTTATCTTTCCTTTTCAGTATATATAATATGGATTAATTATGTTTTTGATTCCTATAAAATAGTAACATAGTATTTACTTAATTTTTATTAAATTTTTAGTCTCTTGAAAATTATCACGCACTCAATTTTGGTCCAAACTGTTAAGTCAACGTGTATTTTTGAATGATTTTTTTTTCGCAGGCATGTTTATAACATCATAAAAGTTATCTCCAAAAAACACAAGCTCAAAATTTGATTTATAGGCTATGATTTTCATTATTTTTAACTTGAACTTTTACCGTTTAAAAAAATTCATACTTTAGTAAATAAACTATATATGATATTTTAAACATGCCTATAAATAATCATTTAAAATAGGCTTAATTGCAGTTTTGATCCCCTATTTTCACCATTTTGCAAAATTAGTTCCCCTATTTTAAAATTTGACAATTTTGGTCTCCCTAACACATATTTTGTCTAAAAATGGTGATACAATGTGTTTTAAATTAACTTTTTGAAGAATTTTTCTTACAATTTCATCAATGTTGGTAAATTTTCTCATCATCATATCACATGCCACGCCGTTTAAAATATATCATATACATCATCAATTTATAGTTAAAGATTATGATAGGGGGACGAAAACTGTCGAATTTTAAAATAGGGGGATCAATTCTGCAAAATGATGAAAATATGGGGATCAAAACTGCAATTAAGCCTTCAAAATATTAAGAGTTTAATGATTATTAAACAAATTTAGTTTTAGTAGGAACTAACACTATATATGCAGAAGAAATTTTTTATAGAGAGTAAAAATATAATAAAAATTAAGTAAAGACTAAATTTAAAAATTCTATATTTTATAAGTACCACACATATATATATATATATATATATAATCCTATATATATAAAAAATTAAAATTTTAGTGTAGCCATGGCCACAGTCGGCCACAGTGTGAATCCGTCCCTATCGCAAGTAGTAGTGCATTAATAAAAAAAATAACTTTACGATGATCCAAAAAGAAAATTTCCCCTCTACTATCATGAAATGTTAATGAAAGTAATAAAAAATTATTTAAAAAAGAAAGCTGAAATTTAATTATGATCGTTTTTTTTTAACAGATTATGATCAAGTTTGTTACGTGACCTACTTATTAGTGTGCTAAAGGGTCACGATACTACATTGGTTCACTAAAGAAATAGTATTGAATAATGATTATAATTTTATGATTTGTTTTTACATCATCAATATGAGTGCTAAATACTACTCCCTCCCGTTCTATATATAATTTTTTTTTGCTTTTTAGGTTCATTGTAAAATGGATGTATCTAGACTATAATAATACATCCATTTTACAATGAACCTAAAAAGCAAAACTTTTCTTATATATATGACTTGAGGAAATATTAAAGAGAACGTGAAATTTATGCACTATAAAAAAGATCAAATTATATTATATTTTTACATTTTAAAAAAAATATGGCTGAAACTCTGGAGTCTTTTATTACTATGATTCTATTTTTTTTATTATTTATTGTCCCAATAAAAGCAGGTGGTGGTAAATCATTTTCTCATCCTTTTAAAGGTAAGAAATTTTTTTATCCTTTTAAATTTCCATTTTTTCTTTGTAATTCATACGCAACCTTTTATCGTATTTTAGTAATATTATTTTATTATTCTTTTTCATTACAGCATATATTGATTGTAAAACCAATGCTGATTGTCCAGAAAGTGTGAACGAGCATTATACTATTATTTGCATTGATGACAAATGTGAAACAATTCGAATTCCTCCATTATCGTCCAATATGGTAAAAAAAAGGAACTCCTACTCTTAAAAATGACTTATTGGGGGAGGCCGTGGAAAAAGGATTGAAGTACATTGGTGTAATTTTTATTAATATTGTACTGTTTAATATGTTTTAGTGAATATAAATTTTATAAAATTTAATGTCAGATTAAAAGTTTGTATTATATAAATTGTTTATGATTTTTTTTCTTGTAGCTTGTGGTTTTCTCTTTTGGTTTTATATATTTTTATGTATATTTTTGTCGGTCTAAATTTTGTAAGCGTTTATCCATTATAAACTTGTGATGACTTATTTCAATTTAATATTTTCTTTATCTTTCAAAAAATAGTTTAAAAGGTTAATGACCGAATTTTAAAATTTTGACCAAAAAACTGACTTTAAAATCATGTGATTCACTTGAGAAATGGATTTTTATAGCGCCTTATTTTAAAAGTGCAATAATATATGTTAGTTATTTAATGGCTCCACGTATAAAGTGTTATTATAATCCTTAAGCAAGCGACTTTTAATAGCTCGTTTGCCCTAAAACGCTATTATATATACATCCTTATATTATATTTCTTCCGTCCCAAAACTTTAGTCGTTTTAGAGTTTTGCACGAAGATTAAGAAAAGATAAAAATTGATAAGTTAAGTCTTTTTTACCTTTATTTTATAAAGAAAGAGAAAATATATTTAATTATTGTTTTAGCTTTAATAAGGGTACAAATGATAAAGTATCACTAATTGTGCATTGATTTCTTAAAAGAACTAAAGAGTAATTTGGGACAAAACTAAAAAGGTAAAAGGACTAAAAAATTTGGAACGGAGAGAGTATTAGATAAATTGGATCAGATTTTAATAGCAGCACTAGTAGGAAAAAAGCTATTGTATGTCCAAAAAACAACTTTCCCCAATACTATCCTGAAAGATTAAAAAAGTAATGAAAAATTAATTAAGAAAAGAATGAAATGTAGTTTTTAGCATTTATGCAATTGTAAAACCAATAATAAAATTATAATCATTTTTAATATATTTCGAGTATTTTGTCCCTTTAACACACCTAGTAAGTAGAATGTATACACTATAAAGAGATCCTATCATTGTATATTTTTTATATGTAAAGTAGAAAAATATGGCTAAAATCCTCAAATTTATTTTTGCTATAATTCTGTTTCTTTTCTTATTTCTAATCATAACAGAAGCCGGAGGTGATATGCCATCTTCTCTACCTTTTCAATGTAGGTTTTTTTTTTTTCCTTTTTTTCTTTTCAAATTTCTTTCTTTACCTCGTAATTCATACAAACCTTTTATCATATTTAAGTAATATTATTATTTATTTTTCTTCATTACAGCGTATGTTGATTGTGAAACTGATAAAGACTGTCCAAAAAGTGTGAACATGAATTATGCTATTAGGTGCATTGATAAAAAATGTGACACAATTCAGATTTATCCAACATCGGATTCAAGGGAGTGAAAAATAATTCTAAAGAGAGAATCAACATTCTTTCTGAGATTCTAGGTGCCCTATGCAAGTTATAATTTTTGTGCTACATTTTTTTTACAAGTCATATAATTTTGGTGCTAGTTTTGGTGCCCTTTGATAACTTTTAATTTTTCAAATGAATCTTACTATCAAGATCATAAGAGTCTAACTCAATCTTAAAATTTAGTTATAATAATTATTTTTTTTAATTTTTTTTAACACACTGACGCACACACGCACATACACACACTAAGTAAAAAAAAATTGATGTCCTTAAATTATTGGTGCTCTGTACGGTCGCTCCTCTCGAACACCCTTCGAAACCTTCCTGGAGAGAATGAGCTACTATAGCAGAAGAAAAGAAAAATAAAATTTATTATTGAATATCTCATGAACTATACTATCATTTAGTTATTATGGCATCCAATATTTTAATTTTATTTCTCTTCTAGGTTGCAAGATGTAGTTTTTAAGATGATTGATTTTGCCATCTAAAAAGAATTAGCGGTGTAGCTTGTTGCCCGTTTACATTCCATTAAAGTGTAATTATCTTATATATATATATATATATATAAGTTCCCTCTAAAAAAATAAAATAAAAAATTCTATTCCTAATTTCGTGAACCCTGCAATTATGATTTTATACTATAAGACGATGGTAAAACAACAAAGTTGTTATAAAACTAATTGATATGCACCGACAGTGTAAAATAGTTTTATACCATCGTCCAATAAATAACCATCATTTTGCCATGTCATGTCAAGAAAGTGGGGTAAAGTGGGGTGATGTGGCGGAAAACATGGTTGATATTGGTTGACAGTGTAAAATTATTTTACACCGTCGGTGCATACCAATTAAATCCAAAAACTAATATAAACAAGAGCAATATAATAACATGAATTTTAATATCATGTGCAAACTTGCACATGTTAAGAAGTTTAAAATAGTAAACTTGTCTAGCTTTCATTACTCCCACTCTTAATTTTGATAGCAGTCGCCTCCCCCCTCCCCTAAACCCTAATTTATTTTTTTTGTGCATCCACCAAGGAGGGGTGGTTTTAGGGTCAATTTTTGATCCAAAATCACCCCTCTAAATTGTTTTTCATTTTCTTTTCAATTGAATAAGTGATTATCCACATAGATTTGCTTCTTCGTTTTGTTATATTTTAAGTTTGTCGTCGTCTTGTGTGGTGTTGTGTTCGTAGTCGTCTTGTGCGACGTTGTGTTCGTAGTCGTCTTCGAGCTTGATTCAAAGGACCTTGTGCAAGACTAATAAGAACATCTTTATTTGGTCCAACAAGACTGTCGAGATTGTTGCCAATCGGAATGCCAAAATAATTATGGTTAGTCACATTGCTATTGAACTTAGTCACTTAATTGATCTGAAAAGAAAATGTAGAAACACTCACCCGATTGGCGAACCAAAGAACAACTCCCTATGTACTTTTTTGTCTACCTCGGAAGCATTTCTTCACCTCATTTGTCTCTTTACAATAGTTCTATATTGCCTACATAGTTAAATATATTATATGGGTGAATTTATTAACACATTAGCGATTAATCTAAATTAACTAGTTACTTACTGAAGATAATAATCAACCACAGTGCAATTTGTTAACACGTGTCGATGAGCCTACAACTTTTCTCTTTGTGTAAGTGTAAAATATGAAGAGTCACCGACTGATTTTCCAATTAAAGGAAATAGTTCAGTCATTTGTGATTGAGGTTGTATATCATTAGGTACATCATCTGCACGACCACGTCGATTCCATCTTGTTTCAATATCGTCCAAATATCTTGAACAAAATGTAAGAATCTCTCCGAGAAGGTAACCTTCAGCTATCAAGCCTTCAGGTCGTGCTTTATTATGAACATATGATTTTAGATGTCCCAAGTACCTATTACACATACCACAACAACAATTAATATGAATAGTCATATACTTGTGCAAATGAAAAGTAATATTCATATTTTTACCTTTCTATAGGATACATCCATCGATAATGAACAAGACCTCCAAAGCTTAGCTTCTTCAACAAGGTGAACAACCAAGTGAACCATAACAGTGAAAAATGAAGGAGGAAATAACATTTCCATGTGGCATAAAGTGAGGACGATTTGATTTTGCAACTTGTCCAAATCTTCAACTGTAAGCACTTTACCACATAATTGTCTAAAGAATGAGCACAACTCAATTAATACTGCTAAAACCTCATCAGGCAATGATGTCCGCATGGCTAACGGTAACAATTTCTCCATCAGTATATGGAAATCATGAATTTTCAACATCCCATTCAACTTGCTATTATCCAAGTCAATGCACCTAGAAATGTTACTCGAATAACCATCGGGCATGGTAATGTTCTTTAAAGTTTCCAAAAAAGCCTTCCTACCTCTATTAGTCATTGCATATACAGCTAATGGATATTTTCCACTTTCATTTGGCCAGAGCTCAGGTCTTATGATCATACGTTTAAGGTCTCTTCGAGCATTAACATTATCTTTACTCTTCGCACTATCATTTAGCAAAGTAAATATGAAATTGTCACATACATTCTTTTCAATGTGCATCATGTCAAGGTTGTGACGCAAACAATGATCTTTCCAATATGGAAGGAAAAAAAAATGCTTTTCTTTTTCCACATTTGAACTTCTTCACGTCGTTTCCTTTTTGCACTCCCTTTTTGCTTTGGTCTTCTCCCAAATGTGACATTAATGTCACGAAGTTGTTCAAGAATTTCTAAACCAGATAATGTTTTAGGTGGATTGCGCATTTCTTGCTCACCATTAAAGCGAATTTGGTTCAACCTAAATTGGTGTCTCCGATCAAGAAACCGACGATGACTCATAAAACCCCATTTTTTACTATCACGAAGACGACAAGGAATAGAGTCTTTGTTACAAGATGGACAAGCAAATCCAGAGTATGTGTTCCACCCCGAGAGATTACCTAGAACGGGAAAATCACTTATTGTCCACATCAATGTTGCATGTAATTTGAACATCTAACGCTTGAAAGGATCATAAGACTCTACACCATTTATCCATAATTCTTGCAGCTCTTTGATTAAAGGTTGTAAGTAGACATCTATGTTATTTCCCGGTGCTTTTTTCCCAGGAATTATCATCGATAATATAAAAGATGTCCTCTTCATGCACACCCATGGATGAGTAATGTATGGAATGAGAATTATTGGCCACACACTATAATTTGAACTCATAACGTGAAAGGGATTAAATCCGTCAGTAGCTAATCCGAGACGAACATTCCGTGCATCAGTTGCAAACCAAGGATGTGTTAAGTCAAATTGTTTCCATGCTTCAGAGTCTCTAGGATGCCTCATCATTCCATCATTGTTACTACTGAAAGCATGCCATATCATATCCTTCGATGTCTTTGAAGACAAAAATAGTCTTTGTAATCGAGGTTTTAATGGAAAGTAACGAAGAACTTTTGCAGGAATTTTTTTCAAAGTATTGTCGTTGCCGCCTACCTCATGCTTAGATTTTATTCTTGATTTCCATTTGGAAGTGTGACATACTTTACAAGTTTCCCTCTCTTCATCTTCCCTATTTCCCCAGTAAAGCATACAATCATTCAGACATACGAATATCTTTTCATAGTTCAAACCAAGTTTCGTGATCGTTTTCTTCGCCTTATAAAATGAACTTGGAATATTTGCATGTTCGAATGCATCTTGTAAGAGTTCTAATATCATTGTCATGGACTTGTCACTCATTCCACACAAGCATTTGATATGATACAACTTCACCAAAAAAGTCAACTTTGAATATTTTGTACACCCTTCATACAAACGTTTCCCCATCTTTTGCAAATTCATAAAACTCTTTTGAAGGTGTGAAAAACAAGAGAATGGGGGTTGAATTGTGTTTTGAGGATTTAAAATTTTCTTCAAGATTAAGAAATCTATCAGAGTCTATTTTGGTAGTGGATGAATCAAACACACAATGCAATCAGACGCAAGGTTAAGAAGGTAAGAGAGAAAGGGAGAACACACAAGAATTTATATTGGTTCCCCTCACAACTTGAGAGTACTCCAGTTCCCTTGTTCTTTAACAAGAGAGTTCACTATAATCACCAAGATTACACAATTTGCTCAAGCACACAGCAAGAGACTTCACACTTTGCTCAAGCACACAACAAGAGACTTCAACAGATGCTCAAGCACACAACAAGAGACTTACTCTAATTGCTCCAGATCACACAGCAGGAGACTTCCAAATTGCTCAAGCACAAACGCAAGAGACTTTCAAATTGCTCAAGCACAAACGCAAGAGACTTCCAAATCTTATACAATAAGATTGGTTACAATTGTAGACCTATGACTAACTCTTACAAATGTTGTCAAAACAAAAAGCTTTGACGTTGAATGAATGTCTTGAGTTTACGTCTTGTGTAGATATTTGCTATTAGGTTCTTTGTCTTGGATGAACACTTTCTTCCTTTTTAACTGTATGCAGTTCTTCTTAAGTTTAAGCTCTTTTGAGAAGTTCTATCATTCAACAACCACTTTGTCAATTCAAGGAGGTCTTGTATTTATAGGCTTTAGAAATAGAGACGTTTGAATATGACCGTTGTGAGAGATCAGTTTGTCCATTTGAAAGGTACTCAGACCAATTTTAACTTATTCCGTAAATGGCAAACTGCTTCTGCTTCTCTGGTTCTCGAAGATAGTTCATTTTCACATAAGAGGTAACATTAATACTGTTGTCTTGATAATCCCTTTCTTGAGTTGTTGGACTGACACACTCAGCATCCATTTTGTCCTTGAGTATATTATAGCTTGAGGGAAATATCTCTAGACTTGATTCCATCAGATTTATGTGTTTTGGTCATTCTTGTATAACTTCTGAGAGTACACTTAAATTGCTTCTGACAGACTCTTATTGCTTCTTGATCCTTCTGTTGCTTCTGAGACTCTTGTAGCTTCTGACAGACTTTCTTCAGACTTGGTTCTCTCAGAACCTCTGAATGCTTAAGATGCGAAAATTTTGCTTTGAGCTTCTCAGATTCTATCTTCATTGTTAACTGTGCACTTTCACTTAAGATCATTAGTGTTCTTCAATTGCATATTAATACTTTGTTATCATCAAAACTTTATCAAGCTCTTGGGATATGTTCTAAGAACCATTTTTGTTCTAACATCTTTTGCTTTAGTCCTTCCTTGAGTGGTGTTCGGAATCACATTTTCGCCCATTTCAATATCAACATTTGATGCAATAGGCACCTCATTTGAATGGTTCATATCAACTCCAAAAGCATCGTTTATCATGTTTTGGATATGATCTTCAACATTTATAGTGTCATGAACTTCATTTAGGGGATTAATAGGTGGACCGTTATTATTTTCTCCTGTAGCGACCTCACCGTGATAGCACCAAAAAGTGTATCCTACTGGAAATGGTGTCACTCTTAAGTGATCATACATCACACTCTTAAACTGCGGTGTAATCCACGACTTATCCATTACTTTAAGGTATTGAATACATTTCGTGTTTGTGCGATGTTTGGTGGACAAAAAGTTATTTTGGTACTTTAGACAACTTGTGCAGAGGACAAAAAATTGTCTTGTGGTTCAGTGGGGGACAAAAAACTTAGGTTTTGTCCTGTCCCTTGGTGCGTTTGATCTGCAAAAAGATAAGGGACAGGACAGTACAACTTCAATTTTACTGTGTTTGATTTTAAAACTGTTCCTGGTACTGGACAAATTGGGGGCCAAGGGACAGGACAAAAACTGAAATTCTTGTCCCCCACTGAACCACGAGACAACTTTTTGTCCTCTGCACAAGTTGTCTAAAATACCAAAATAACCTTTTATCCACCAAACATCGTACAAAAAAATAATTTATTCAATACCTTAAACGTTTGTACTGTGTAGTTTTGTCTTGAACTGTCCAGTACTAAAATTTTACGGATCAAATGGACCCTTAGATTTATTTTTTTGGGTTAAATATGTTTTTAGTCCCTACATTTTGCAAAATTGTTAAGAATGGTCCCTACATTTTCAAAATGGTAAAAAAAAACCTTATAAAATTTTCTGTTATAAAGATTAGTCCAATCCGTCAAGAATAGTCCCAACATTTTAATTTTTTTAGTCCCTATATTTTGTAAAATTGTCAAGAATAGTCCATACCTTTTAATATTTTTAGTCCCTATATTTTGCGAAATTGTCAAGAATGATCCCTATATTTTATAGAACAAAAGTTTTCTTAACGGATTGAACTAATTTTGAAAATGGAAAATATTTATGGGGTTTTTTTTTACATTAGTAATATTAAACACTACTACCCACCCGCTATGTTTTTTCTTTGGAAATTCCTTATATTTATAATTTTTAAACCCTTCAATTTTTATTTTATTTTTATAAGCAAAATATTATTATTATAAAGGAGTACAAGGGGTACTCAATCCTTTACAACACAAAGCAAATTATAATGTGCTTTGAACACAAATTAGAGATTCCAAACACCAAGCCGTAAAAGATACATTAGACAGATGCTAGTATCTACTACTATACCAAACCCAAGAGCTAAATTTAATCTTATCCACAAGAGAAGAAACATTTGGTATAGCACCGTTGAAAATAACATTATTTCGATGTTTCCAAATATTTCACATAGTGGCCAGCCAAATCAATTGTCAGACACGACCACATTTTTTCGTTTTAACCATATCACCAAACATTGAAAAGTGAATAATCCCTGCTGAACCTGTAGGTAAACTCATCCCTATCTACTTATACACCTCTTTCCATACTCTTTTGCTGAATACGCAAATAAAAAAGAGATTAGTACTATCCTCAAAATACTGTAAACAAAAGATACACGACAAATCGTGTAAATTGAACAAAATACCTCTATGATTGAGTGCCTCTTTCATCGGTAATCTATCTAACAGGATCCGACATCCATATACCAAAACTTTGGATGGTACATCATTCTTCCAAAGTTGTTTAATAGCAGACACAACATTAAAATTCAGCTCGTTATGTTGCTTATGATCTATTAACCATTCATAACAAAACTTATTTATATATATTTATAATAGTCTCAAATCAATGGTCTTGTTAGGTTTTAGAATAGGATAATTAAGAAACAATTAAGTTATAAAATAAGGACGAGAATCTAAAAATTGATAAACCGATCCCGGTAGCCAATATGCATGTTTGCAGCAGAGCACTTTTTTTTTGGATATAAAAAGGAGCTTAAGCCCAAGGAAGAAGACAACTAAACAACAATGACTCTAGGGGTACTGATCCCCATAATATCGGCTAATAACAATGAACTTAAACTCAAACGAGGAGGACACTGCTCATACAATCAAAGACCTGATACAAGCGAAGACCCGGTCCATGCTCACAATCCATGTTAGCTAGCACATCTGCACACGCATTCGCCTCACGGTAATAATGACACACCTTTATCTCCCAATTTAAAGCTAGTAGTTGACAAATCTCTTAAATGAGATGCCACCCTACAACACTACCATCAGTAGCAGTATTTAGAGTGTGCGCTACAACACTTGAATCTACACACACCTTCACCTTTGTAGCACCTTTACCCTAATGGATTGGTGCAAGACAAAGTCCATCATAAACTACCCAAAGCTCCGCAAGATACGCACAACACCGACCCAAGTTCCTCGAGAAACCACCAATCCATTAGTTATTCGAGTTTCTAAGAAGACCACCACAACCAGCTACAATGTGACCTCTATTGGTTTTATAATTCAAACTCTGCAATGCTGAACCAAATGCTTCAACATTTGTCCAATCGAATGTTCTACCAGATGCTCTATACAATGTTGTAACATTGTTCTGTATATGCAATTAGTAGTTAGTTAATGTTAGTTACTAGTTGTTATGTACAATTGTAATTTCAGTTAGTTTTTGTTTTGTCTTAGGTAGTTACGCAGTTGCTTCCATTTGAAGCAACCACCTATGGTATATAAACAAATGAGGCCCTTTGTGGAAGAATAAGATTTTTACTTTCCCTTAATCGTTTTCTATACTTTTCATAGTTTTCCATCTCTCTCAAAACTTCATATCCTTCATTCTTTGTTCAAAGGGTTAGAGTGAATAACCCAACAAAATGGTATCTAAGAGCAAGTATGATCCAAGGGATATTTGATTCAATTTTGAGGATAGAATCAGTGATTGTGAATCAATCATGGCTGGGAAGAGTAACTTCCATGCAAACCTGTCAATTCTTGATGGAAAGTACTGGAATACATGGGTCAAACAGATGAAGGTGATATTCATTGTTCAAGAAGCTGATGAACAAGTGAATACAGTTCTTGATCCATTACCAGCCAATGCAATAAAGCAACAAAGAACAACATTCAGAGAGGCACAGAAGAAGGATAGCAAGGATCTGTTTCTCATTCATCAGTGTGTGGATTCAAAGGTGTTTGAGAATATTGCAGATGCTACAACCTCAAAGGATGCTTGGGACATTTTGCAGAAAATTTATGGAGGTGATGCAAAAGCCAAGAAAGTGAAATTGCAAGCCTTGAAGAGACAATTTGAATTGTTGGAAATGAAGAGTTATGAGACAATCGCAGATTACTTCACAAGGGTGTAAACTCTCATAAATCAGATGAAGAATTGTGGAAGCACACTTAATGAAGAAGAGATGGTGGAAAAGGTACTAAGAACTTTAACTCATAAATTTGATCACATAGTTGTGACAATTGAACAAACAAAATACTTGAGTGAAAGAAAGATGGAGGATCTGCAAAGCACTCTTGAGACTCATGAATTGAAGCATTGTGAGAGAAATCATGGCAAAGAAGATGAGCAAGCTCTGTTTGTAAAGTTCAAGAAGTATGAAGATGAAAAGAAGAAGTGGGAGAACAAGAAAGGTTCCAAGAAAGGGAAAGAAAGTGTTGAAGACAAGCCTGAATCTTCAAAGAAAGAAGGAGGAGGGCAAAAGACAAAGAAAGATAAGAGCACCATTCATTGTTACAATTGTTACAGGTATGGTCATTATGCTAGTGAGTGCAAAGCTCCAAAGAAGAAGAAAGGTCAAAACACTGAAGAAGAGGCAAATGTTGCACAAGATGCTTCAACATCAGAAGATGATGTGAGTTTCATGGTGACAATTACTAATGAAACAGCTGAGTCTATGGTTTGATACTTTGATACTGGGTGCTCAAATCATATGACAGGGAATAAGAGTATTTTGACTGATTTCAACAAGTGTCTCAACACAAGGATCAAACTGGCCAATGGAAATTTCATTGTAGCTGAAGGCATGGGAAATGTGGTGATTCAGAGGAGCAATGGAAAGAAGGCAGTGATTGAAAAGGTATTATATGTACCAGGAATGAAGTGTAATCTAATGAGTATAGGTCAATTACTTGAGAAAGGATTCAAAGCAGTGTTTGAAGGCGAGACACTGAAGCTCTTTGATATTCTCAGAAGAGATTGATATTGAAAACAGATCAAAGTCATAACAGAACATTCAAGACACAGGTTAAAGCAATTGAAGCTGAGTGCTTAGCTACATCTACTGAAGATAAAGACAGTGACTTATGGCACAAAAGGTATGGTCATTTGAATTTCAAAATCTTGTCTATGCTTAATTCAAAGAACATGGTGTTAGGGCTGCCTAGTGTTATAGCTCCAATAGATACTTGCACTACATGTTTGTTAGGGAAACATCCTAGATCATCATTCAAAAGTAACTTGCCTATGAGATCTAGTGAAGTGCTAAATGTTGTGCACTCAGATATTTGTGGACCAATTGATGTGTTATCAACTAGTGGGAACAAATATTTCATCACATTTGTTGATGAGTACTCAAGGATGATATGGTTGTATCACATAAAAGCTAAGAGTGAAGCTTTTGAAGTGTTTAAGAGATTTAAAACACTGGTTGAGAAACAAAGTGATAGTCAATCAAGGTCCTGAGAACAGATGGTGGACGAGAGTACACATCAAAGGAATTTGAGAATTATTGCAAAGACCAAAGCATAATTCATGAGGTTACAACACCATACACTCCTCAACATAACGGTCTTGCTGAGAGGAGAAATAGAAGCATCCTGGATATGGCAAGAAGTATGGTAAAGCAGAAGGGTTTGCCACATAGATTTTGGGGTGAAGCAGTTTCTACAGCTGTGTATATCCTAAATAGAAGTCCAACAAAGAAGTTAAAGGACAAGGTACCTGAAGAGGTGTGGACTAAGTGCAAACCAAGTGAAACTCACTTCAAGGTGTTTGGTTCCTTGAGTTACAAGCATGTACCTGATGCTAGAAGGAAGAAGTTGGATGACAAGAGTGAACCTATGGTCTTTGTTGGATATCATAGAATTGGTGCATATAGACTGTATAATCCCACATTAGACAAGATAGAGATCAGTAGAGATGTGAAGGTCTTGGAAAAAGAAAGCTGAGATTGGAAACAAAAATCCACATCTAATAAAACTTGTGAAGTGTGTTGGAACAAAATATGTGTTTATACACACCCTTAGGTTTTTATGATAACAAAGTATTAAATGGACAATTGATGGTACTAATGTTTAAATTAAGTGCAGGAGAATTCAACGTTTAATCAAGAGCACACTTAATTTAAACTCTGATGAAACCAATGGAAGTCTGAATAATTAGACTCTGAAAGAGTTCAGATGCTACAATGTGGTAAGAAGCTATACAAAGTTTAGAAGCTCAAAGTAGATCAGAACGTCTGAAGCTGTTCAGGAACTCAGAGGAGTTTAGAAGCTCAAGGATGTTCAGAGGCCTACAAGAGTTCAGAGGCTGTCTGCTAAGTCATGAGTCATTCAGAGGATGAAGACGTTCAGAAGCTGAATTGCGAAGGACTATCAGAGGCCAACCATTCAAAGACCAATCAGACTCGAAGTTATCAAAGGTTCATCAGAAGCAAAGGAATTCCTAGTCATCAGAGGGCTACAGCAACTACAACTTATCAAGCCTGATGACTGGTTCTAAGGTCAACTAAATTGCAACGGTCACAAAGGATGTGATCCCTCTCTCTAGGAGCTAGTTGTACCTTATAACTGTACTATTGGACAAACAGCAAAGGTGAAGCTTCTCTGCAAAGGAAGACGTGGCTTTACTCAACGGATCTTCAAAGTCTACAGCTGTCCAATTTACAACGGGAATTTCTCCAATGTCTCAATGTCTTTCTCAACTCATATAAATATGCCAAAGAAAGAATTGATGACTAGCGCTCACCATTAGATAAAATCTCTCAGAAGAAAGTGAGAATTTGCATTGTAATAGATAATATCTCTCAAATGAAGTTAGCATAGAAACTAGCTTAGAGCCTCTGAAGTTATTATGATTGTAATAAGTTTTAAGCTCTTAAGTTAGTAGTAAGTCTTCTGCTTAGTGTAGAAGCAAGAAAGTCTTCTGCTTAGTGTAGAAGCAAGAAAGTTTTCTGCTTAGTGTAGAAGCACGTAAGTCTCAATCTTAGTGATTAGAGCAGTGAAGTCTTGAGCCTGAGTGCTTGAGCAAGGAAGCCTCTGATCTTGTGTGATCAGAGTAAGGAAGTCTCTCTGTCTTGTGTGACTTAGAGCAGGAAGTCTCAAGCTTGTGTGCTTGAGCAAGGAAGTCTTTGATCTTGTGTGATCAGAGCAAGGAAGTCTCTATGTCTTGTGTGACTAAGAGCAGGAAGTCTTGAGCTTGTGTGCTTGAGCAACTATTGTAATCCTTGTGATTATAGTGAAACTCTCTTGGAAACAAGGGGACTGGAGTACTCTCAATTTGTGAGGGGAACCAGTATAAATTGTTGTGTGTTCTTCTCTCTCTCACTCTCTCATTTACTCCTTCATCATTCATAACGCCATAAGTTAATTGTGTGAATAATCCGCTGTCCTTTAAAGACTGAAAAGATTTAAATATCTTGGAAAGTTTTTTAAATATCCAAAAACAAAATTCAACCCCCCCTTCTTGTGTTTTCTCCACGCACCTTCAATTGGTATCAGAGCTCTGGTTCTGTTGGTAAATCACTTAACCGTGAGACAGTCAAGATCCAAAGGAGAAAACCTCCATGGCTCAAAACATGGATGAGTGGAAGCAGAAGCTACATCAACAAGTTGCTGATCTTAGCAAGAAATTTGAAGATGAACTGAGCGTAAATGAAGATCTGAGCAACAATCAAAATCCTTCCACATCAGGGGATAATCAAACCTCTAGTATTGATTCTACAGCTACTACTCTTTGCCTCATTAGTGATGATAATGAAAGCATTCAGTGGGCAACAGTAAATGGCTTGTTAGATCAATATGAGGACTTTAGGATGGAGGAAAATGAGAGCATTGAGAAAATGAACATAAGGTTTCAAGCTATAACAAGCAAGCTTGAAGAGCACAAGAACAAACTCAGCAACAAAGAGCTTGTAAGCAAGTTGCTGAGGAGTTTGCCTCTGGATTGGAATGAAATTCCACATACTATAGAGGAAACTAAAGACATCAACTCAATGAGTCCTGAATGATTGATTGATTTACTCAGAGTCCATGAATTGGCTCTGAAGGATATGCAAGAGTTGAACGTTGAAGAAGCAGAAGCAGCAAGGAAAGGAAAGCAAGCATTGAAGCATGAAGATCTTGTTGAAGAACCTGATGAAGAGTATCTTGAAAGTTTTTCAAGAAAAATTCAAAGATGGTACAACTTCAAGAAGAATAGAGGATGACTGGCTAAATGAATGACAACATGGGATGTACTAGGCAACTTCTCTGAAGATGAGTCTGAAAGAGCTCCAGGAGTTGAAGAATCAAGTTCTGAAGATGGCTCAGACTCTGAAGACTCAAGTTCTGATGAAAAGTCAGAACCTGAGAGCAAAGAAAGTATCCAGAGATCAATCAATCAGGTATATTCTCGTCTTTCCAAAGCTAAATTGATCAAGCATCTTAATAAGACCTTACTTAAACTCTCTAATAGTCAGCAGAAGTATAAAAAGCTTAAAGCAGACTACGAGAATTTAAGTAAGCAAGCAAATCACTCTGAAAGTCTTGAACAAAAAGATTTTATTAAAACAAAAGACCTTGAGAATGATTATGCTATATGTTACAAACCCCTTGAGCACTCTTTAGTTCTCAAAGAGTACTGTAACATCAATGCTGATCAAAATAAAATTGTTTCCATGCTTTGCAACCTTAAGACCAACAATACTAATGGGATTGGATACTCTAGTTATTGATGGAAGCTTCTCACTTCCAAATCTTTACACTACATTTGTATCTGATAGCACTCAGATGAAACAAATGGAGAATGAAGATTTGGCAACTAACAGTCTAGGACCCTCAAGCAAGTGGGTACCAAGAGACAAAATTGTTTACTTGATTGCAGGTGAAACTAAGACTCTGAACCTTCCAATCACATGGATGCATGTGACTGTGAATGGAAGAAGAGAAATTGTGCATAGAAGGCACATTCTTGAAGAGTTAGATGGAGAAGAAGATGAGATGGAGTACATAAAGAGCAGGAGGGAGTATGAAGATTTTGAAGCATGTATTGAAGATGAAAACAACTCAGTATGGTGGAGTGATTGTTCAGGCTATGACACTGACTACACCTAATCAAGAAAGCTTCAATACAAGGTAAGTATGCTCATCTCCTGAATGACATTTCAGAGGAATAACTCTCAAAGGTTTGAAAATGTCTTCTTAGGATACACAATGTTCAGTACTAAAAACCTTGAAAAATTCTGTTTGAACATATTTTTTTGTGTGTCCTGAAAGGCTTGTTTTTCAGCCTCTGAAGTTCTTCAGGTTTCAGCATCTGAAGAATCTCAGACTCTGAGAAACGTTTCAACCTCTGACGGTTAAGCCTCTGAATAGGAAATGAATTGGAAACGTTTAAGTATTTTATACTGAAACGTTTTGGCGCCAAAGAGACAACACGCATACACGTTCTGATTGGTTTGAATGCAGTTAATGATTAGTTTGTTTTACTTTCTTTAATATATTGTGTGTTTTTAATTTGTTTTATGTTTTCTAAAAACTCTTAAACACTCACACCTTATACTATCAAACTCTTGCTCTTCAAAGCTAGAACAAACTCTATCTCTCACTTTAGCATCTTCCACACCCTAACCTTCTGAAATGACATCTACTTCAACACCAATTCCAGACTCCTTGTTTATTTTTCCTGATAACTTTCCGATCAACACCATTGCTTGCGAGGAGATGTTTTCTACAGATTTATCTCTCAAGATGGAGGGAAAATCTCTGAACCTGGTTATGGAACAACCAGTGGACTTTGATAGTTTGGAAAAGAACCATCTTGATGTCCTAAAGTTCTTTTCTAATCAAAAAGGGAGCTTTAGGTACATGAATTTATTAAATGGTCCAATCTATCCTACTCTGGTGAAAGATTTCTGGATTAGAAGCAAGGTGAGGACTGTTGAAGACTATCACAAGGAGCTAGCTGCAAGGAGAGAAGAAAAGATTGAAAATGAAGACAAAACTCCTGAACAGTTAGGTTTAAGAGTCATTGAAGAAACGGAGGTGCATTCTGTTGTGTGCGGATTTGAAGTAATTCTCACTGCTTCAAACTTGGCTAAGGTGCTATCCATCCCAAATGAAGGCATCTACTACACCTTTAGTCGCAATGAAGCACATAATTCTATGTTTCTGAAGACTATGACAAGACAATGCTACGTCAAGGGAACAAGCTGTGAGAGCAACAAGATAGGTGATCTGAAGCACACTCAGCAGATGATAGCCAAAATCATGTCAAGTTCTATATTTCCAGGAAGTGAAAATCCTGATCATTTGTCATGCGATCATAGACACTTTGTCTATTTTCTCACAAGGAAATATGATTTAAATTGGGCTAAATACATCTTTGATCACCTATGCAAATCTGTGCTCTTATCTCAAAATCAGGCCAAGTCTGATATACATGTAGTCTACCCAAGGGTCCTCAGTGAGATTTTCTATCAGTGTGGAGTAATAGATATAATCAAAGCTGCTGGTCATGACTACTTGTTAAGAGAATGCAGAGCCTCCACATTATCTGCTCATTCACTAGCTTACATGAACCTGATGTCAGAACATGAAGTACAACCTTCAGAATCTCTGGTATATCAGCCTCACTCAGAACCTTCCTTGGTTAAGAAATGGAACATTGGCATGCCTACAATCTCTTGTGACATTGTCAATAAGTATATTCAACTGTTGGACAACCTAGGAGAAGGATTTGAGACTGAGAAGGTAGAGTTGAAGAAGAAGAGAAGAAGGTTAGTGAAAGCATATAAAGTTGAAGGCTCAAAGAGTGATGATGAACCTCTCAGCGTCAAACGAAGGAAGCTTATCAAGGAGTCTGAGGAAAAGATTAATGAAAGCTCAGATCATAACAGATCAGGTGATGTATCTAAACCTGTTGTTGCTACCACTCAAGACATTCAGTTAACCTCATCATCAAACCAACTCACTCCAACTCAAAACCAAGCAAGTTCTGAAGATAATCTCACCTTGACACAACTTATATCAGAACATGTCAAAACAAATCTCCCTGAACCAGTCTTTATCAACCTTTCTTCATCATCATCTTCGTTTGATTACAACCCTAATGAGTTAGATGAAATCCTAGCTAGCCTTGAACATCTAAAAGCTAAGACCAAGTCCTCTATAACTCAAACGCTTTCAGACTCTCACCCACTCAAACACCAAACTCCATCTGAACTCCAATTCTCTGAACATATTGTTTCAGAAGAAAACTTGAACCACCCTTCATCAAACCTTGTTGAGGCTATGATCAATGAACTTCTTTTAGAAGATTTTCATCTCAAAGACCTTGTCCAAACCAATCCCAGTTCTCTACTCATCAACACACCTTTATCCAATGAACCTTACCAACCAAATCAAACATTTCTGATGTCTTGAGCAATTGCAATGACTTGTTTAAACAGATACATGGTCTTTATGATCTAAGGCAAACAGATATGCCTTCATCTGTGTATGCTTCTCAATGGATAAGTCTGACAGAGGAACTGGTGAAAGAAGTACACAATCTTCAGAAGGCAGCTGTGGAAGAACAAAAGAAGTTTGACAAAGGGAAAGCTATCAATGCTGAGAAGGACATTCAGAATCAAATGGACACAGAGAGGAATCATCCTGAATCCTCTGCTGCAAGAGAAAAGGTGGACGATCTGAATGTTCCTTTTCAAGACAGTCTGAGGGGTGATCAAACAAATCAACAGCATCTGAGGAATCCTGTCTATGAGAATGACATCAGAAGGATTGAAGCAAAAGTAGACAAGTTTGTGGGATTGATGGAAGAAGCAAATGCCAATCAGAAAAACATCATGACAACCCTAGCATCCTTCTGTAGTCAACCCCAACCTTAGGACTTGATTAATTGCTTATATGGCTTTATGATTGAAAAGCACCCTGATTAGGTTGAACTTTTGTTTAGGATAAAACTCTGATTGTTAATCTGACATGCCTTTCACTATATTTATCTGTGTATGCAAATTGTTAATCATGTTTTGGTATGTCGTATGGTTGTTTGTTTTAACTCTTTAGTTGATTTCTATTCTTGAGTTTCAGTCATTTTTCAATAAGTACAATATGTGGATATTCTTAAAGTATCAAATTACATAACAAGAGAAGACATAAAAGTAAGAAATCAAATTAAACAAGCCAAAGTAATGAATTTCATTTCATTAAGAACATAAGTTCTGTATTACAGACTAATATTTCTAAGAACTATCTTCTGGATGCTCTAAAAGGTCATGTTTGTGGTTACAAGCCTACATGACCTTTGCAGAGGGGAAAGGTTGAGGTTTTGGCTGAAGCCATCCAACCAGTAGTCTTTCTTGAAGAAACCAACTCTGTTGCATCAGTTTGGTTTTCCTCAGGAGAATACTCTAGCCCCTCTAGAGCCTTGGATATCAGTTTGATTTTCTTCAGGAAGATATGTCTTCAGAACTTAAAACAGTCAGAGTCCAAAGATTTCTCTTCAGAATCTGAACTGAGTTCTTCTGTAAAGGACACTGGCTTTGTTTCCATTGGTTTCTTCTTATGTTTTCTCCTATCTTGACTAACTATTGTTGAAACTACCTTCTTCTTCTCTGAGCGTTTCATTTTTTCTCTCAAGAGATCTATCAATAACCTAAGATTATTCTGTGTGAGTAAAATGACTAGGTATCTCTCTCTTTTTATAAGCATAATTCAATAGCCGAGTATTAAATGTGTTCAACCACTCCTGATTTGACGGCATTGAAAGTTGAATTTCTATTAATTGCTTATATTACCTTTTTGATAATGACAAAAGGGGGAGAAAGAATACTGGTAAATCAATTGTTGGAAGAAGCGAAATTACTTGGCTTTTTAGGGCCTTGTAGTGCTTCAGAGAGAGAACGTAGGAGAGTGGTCAAAATAGTAGCATGAGGTACATGCTTTGTTATGACAATCTGATCTTTGAGGATTTCAAAATATTGTACTAAAGAGCTCTGGACTGTTTTCAAATTTTTGTTCAGACTCTGAGCTATTTTCTTTGAAAAGATTTTTTAAAAGCTCTGAACTGTTTGAAAATATTTTGAACTCTGAAGCTGTTAATGATAACCATCAGAACCAAGTGTGTATGTAGAAGTTTCTAAGCGCCTCTGATCCTATTTTGTCATTCAATTTAAATATTGCTTCAATTTAAATATTGCTTCATCTTGCATCTGCATTAAGGGCTTAATTTCAAGGATAATGCATTTATTAATTGAAGTTTATTATTCATAGTTAGTTCTTGAGTAAGGGTGCAACTTTACTCAAAGATTATCACACTATGGAAAGAAGAAGCTTGCAAACCTTGTTCTTTACCTAGTGAAATATGAATAATTTAAGTCATATAATAAAGTAGTTCTGAAACTGATTAAAATTAACTATGGATACAAAATAGGGGGAGTTTACAAACCTAACCCTATGGGTTATCAGACTTAGGAGGAGCTTGCAAAACTCAGAAGCCTAATGTCAACATAGCTGATTTTTATCAACAACAATTGTATTTAATACTTGTGTTTGTCATCATCAAAAAGGGTAAGATTGTTGGAACAAAATATGTGTTTTTATACACACCCTTAGGTTTTGATGATAACAAAGTATTAAATGGACAATTGATGGTACTAATGTTTAAATTAAGTGCAGGAGAATTCAACGTTTAATCAAGAGCACACTTAATTTAAACTCTGATGAAACCAATGGAAGTCTGAATAATTAGACTCTGAAAGAGTTCAGATGCTACAACGTGGTCAGAAGCTATACAAAGTTCAGAAGCTCAAAGTAGATCAGAACGTCTGAAGCTGTTCAGGAACTCAGAGGAGTTTAGAAGCTCAAGGATGTTCAGAGGCCTACAAGAGTTCAGAGGCTGTCTGCTAAGTCATGAGTCATTCAGAGGATGAAGACGTTCAGAAGCTGAATTGCGAAGGACTATCAGAGGCCAACCATTCAAAGACCAATCAGACTCCAAGTTATCAAAGGTTCATCAGAAGCAAAGGAATTCCCAGTCATCAGAGGGCTACATCAACTACAACTTATCAAGCCTGATGACTTGTTCTAAGGTCAACTAAATTGCAACGGTCACAAAGGATGTGATCCCTCTCTCTAGGAGCTAGTTGTACCTTATAACTGTACTATTGGACAAACAGCAAAGGTGAAGCTTCTCTGCAAAGGAAGACGTGACTTTACTCAACGGATCTTCAAAGTCTACAGCTGTCCAATTTACAACGGGAATTTCTCCAACGTCTCAATGTCTTTCTCAACTCATATAAATATGCCAAAGAAATAATTGATGACTAGCGCTCACCATTAGATAAAATCTCTCAGAAGAAAGTGAGAATTTGCATTGTAATAGATAATATCTCTCAAATGAAGTGAGCATAGAAACTAGCTTAGAGCCTCTGAAGTTATTATGATTGTAATAAGTTTTAAGCTCTTAAGTTAGTAGTAAGTCTTCTGCTTAGTGTAGAAGCAAGAAAGTCTTCTGCTTAGTGTAGAAGCACGTAAGTCTCAATCTTAGTGATTAGAGCAGTGAAGTCTTGAGCCTGAGTGCTTGAGCAAGGAAGCCTCTGATCTTGTGTGATCAGAGCAAGGAAGTCTCTCTGTCTTGTGTGACTTAGAGCAGGAAGTCTCAAGCTTGTGTGCTTGAGCAAGGAAGTCTTTGATCTTGTGTGATCAGAGCAAGGAAATCTCTATGTCTTGTGTGACTAAGAGTAGGAAGTCTTGAGCTTGTGTGCTTGAGCAACTATTGTAATCCTTGTGATTATAGTGAAACTCTCTTGGAAACAAGGGGACTGGAGTACTCTCAATTTGTGAGGGGAACCAGTATAAATTGTTGTGTGTTCTTCTCTCTCTCACTCTCTCATTTACTCCTTCGTCATTCATAACGCCATAAGTTAATTGTGTGAATAATCCGTTGTGCTTTAAAGACTCTGAAAAGATTTAAATATCTTGGAAAGTTTTTTAAATATCCAAAAACACAATTCAACCCCCCCTTCTTGTGTTTTCTCCACGCACCTTCAAAGTGGACCTAAATGTTGGAACATCCGATGCAAATGCTCCAGTTACTTTTGTTGATCAACATCAACATCAGGAGAATCACAATGAAGAAGATGCTTCAAGTGATGATGATAACAGAATCCAACTACCATTAAGGACTCACATAATTACTTAGATCCCAAGGAAGGTTATCAGATTGTGATATGGTTCTAGATAATGTTGTAGACAATGAGGGGAACATTGTGCATTATGCTATGCTAGCAGACATTGAAGCTTTAGATGTCAAGAGTTCACTAAAGAGTAAAGTGTGGTTAGAAGCAACGATTTATGAGTTAAAGTCAATTGAGAAGAACAAGACATGGGACATGGGCAAGCTACCTTCAGATAAAAGAGCAATTGATGTGAAATGGGTGTATAAGCTGAAGCAAAATCCCAAAGGACAAATGATCAAGCATAAGGCAAGGCTTGTGGCCAAAGGGTTTCTGCAAAAGCAGGGATTAGACTATGATGAATTTTTCTCTCCTGTAGCTAGACATGAGACTATAAGGTTAGTGATAGCACTAGCTTGTAGCAGAAGATGGCCTATGTTCCACTTAGATGTGAAGTCAGCAATTCTAAATGGCCCATTGGAGGAAGATGTATATGTGAAGCAACCACCTGATTTTGAGTTGAAAGGCAAAGAGGACAAGGAGTTGAAACTGAATAAAGCCTTGTATGGCTTGAAGCAAGCCCCAAGAGCATGGAACAATATAATTGACCAATTCTTTGTTATGCAAGGATTTCAGAAATGTAGTGTTGAATATGGTGTTTATGTGAAACACAATGATGGCAAGCATATGTTGATCATATGTTTGTATGTTGATGATTTGCTAGTGACTGGCAGCTCACACATGGAAATTGAGAATTTCAAATCACAGATGAAGAGTGAATTTGAAATGACTGATTTGGGGAAATTGACTTACTTCGTAGGAATGGAGCTCTTGGCAACTCCAAAAGGAATGGTATTGCATCAAGCAAAGTATGCTACTGAGATCTTGAAGAAGTTTGAGATGCTTGATTACAATTCATCAGTTACACCTGCAGACACAAGGCTGAAGCTTGAAGTAGAAGAAAGCAGTGATATTGTGGACTCTACTATGTTTAGACAATTGATAGGTTCCCTAAGGTATTTGTGTCAAACCAGGCCTGACATTAGCTATGTAGTTAGCTATGTTAGTAGATTTATGAGCAAGCCATTGAAACCTCGCCTCTTAGCAGCAAAGAGGATACTCAGATACATCAATGGCACAATACACAATGGTGTACTATTTCCATATACAAAGGATAGCTCTAAGCTTGAATTAAATGGATTTTCTGATGTTGATTGGTGTGGAGACACGGTAGACAGAAGGGAGGAGTACAAGTGGCTATGTGTTAAAGTTCCAAAATGCACCAGTTCCATGGTGTTCTAAGAAGCAATCAGTGGTTGCTTTGTCTAGCTGTGAAGCAGAATATGTTGCAGGCTCCCTAACTGCTTGTCAAACTAATTGGCTACAATCACTTCTCAGTGAAATGAAGATCACTGACAACATCACAGTAATGCTAAAGATTGACAACAAATCAGCAATTAACTTGGCAAAGAACCCTGTCAGCCATGGCAAGAGTAAGCACATTGAGAAAAGGTTTCACTTTCTTAGGGACCAAGTTAACAAAGGAAAAATCTGCCTGAAGTATTGCTCAACCGATGATCATCAAGTTGATATACTGACTAAAACTGTGAAGAGAGATAAGTTGCTGAAGCTAAGAAGGGAGATGGCCATGGGAATTGTCAGCTTTGACAGTTTGAATTAAGGAGGAGTATTTTTTTTATAATTCAAACTCTGCAATGCTGAACCAGATGCTTCAACATCTGTCCTATCAGATGTTCTACGAGATGCTCTATACAATGTTGTAACATTGTTCTGTATAGGCAATTAGCAGTTAGTTAGTGTTAGTTAGAAGTTGTTATGTACAATTGTCATTTCAGTTAGTTTTTGTTTTGTCTTAGGTAATTATGCAGTTGCTTGCATTTGAAGCAACCACCTATTGTATATAAACAAATGAGGCCCTTTGTGGAAGAATAAATTTTTACTTTCCCTTAATCGTTTTCTATACTTTTCATAGTTTTCCATCTCTCTCAAAACTTCATCTCCTTCCTTCTTTGTTCAAAGGGTTAGAGTGAATAACCCAACAACCTCTACTTGCCCCATCTATGTTCAAACATAACCAACCGTCTTCCGAACATTGCTAAGCAATGGCAATTTCCACCCTATGCCGTTTTGATAAGACGATAACATCTGCTGTCATGTACTGCATAACCTAGCGCAAAACAAAATGCCAAGGCTGCATAGGTCTCAATCTAGTATCGCCGTGAACCTCCCTATTGCGCCACAACCAAATAAAATGGCAATTGGAAGCCCAAACACTCGCCCAAATTAAATTATTGTCACGTCCAAGTTTCTTTTGCAAATTCAAAATAATCCACTCATCAAGTGCACCAGTAAAAAAGGATCTCTTTCATCATTATTTAGCTAAAGGACAATCTCTCAACACATGCAAAGTGTCCTCAACAATATCTACACAGTGGTTACACCAAGGTTCACCGATGCGCATTTTACTCCTCCGATAATTTGTTAAAAGACGATCATGTCGAATTAGCCAAATGAAATTTCTGACACGCTTTGGAACTTTTAGCCGCAATATCTACACAGTGGTTACAACAAGGTTTAACGATGCATACTTTGATATTGATATATACAACAACCAAAATAGATTCGTTGAAAGGAGAAAGGGAGGAACTTGTACAAGATACACTATGATGGTTAAATTATTAAAAAGAAATGGAAAACTTATAAAAACTTGAAGAGCCAGTTAACAGGTAAAGTTTAAAAATTAATGGTGATGTGGTCCAATATATCAGAGTGTTTAAAGAAGCGTGTTAGGGGGTGACTACGATCTGGCAAGTGAACCAGTCAGTCGTCGAGTAATAATTCACACTCTAAGATTTAGAATGAGTTTGTATCCACAGGGATCGTGCCAAAGCGACTTGTATCGTTTAGGAATTAAGATAGTTTGCTTTCGCTTTGTTTTTAAAAGAGTTTTTTGAGACAGAAATAGATAATATAAGATAAAGAAGGTCAAAGGAAAAATCTAGGTTTACTACTTTCGAATCCCTCCCCTACTCATGCTTGCATGTTTGGTGTTATACCGTTTACTACGCTATTTATTAACTGACGGATTAATTTATAAACGATAAGTTTAGATTTCTCATCCCTTACCCTATTGCAAATGAAGACACTATTGTCTACCGTTGTTAAGAGAACCCTTGTCTGTCACGTTTCTACATTTAACAAGCTCCCAACGTTAACTTACCTTGATTGAATAACTGTAAACATGCAGAATTTAACTATGTGTGAATCTTAATTCTATGCATACGTAAGTATGTTAAGCCCCTAATTAGATTACTATGAGATTTCGGTTCACCTAATTAGTTATGCTGTCCTTATGTCGGACCCTAGTTTGCGCTGTCACGGATACCGCCTAGGTCTATGTGTTTATTTTATAATGTGATCAGGATTATAAATAAAGCGTTAAATCAAGGCTAAGGCATAAGCATAATAGCGGAAATAGTAATTAATATAAACTTGATAAATACTGCACTAAATCTCAAGCATTCATAAGGGAGTTCATCTACTCGACCTAACCTAAAGGTACTTAGCTACTAAGAAACATAAGAATATGCATACAAAATAACCTCGATGCCTTGCAGAGGAAGTATCATCTCCCTATGATGGGGAGATTCTCCTTCCCTTGAGAGCTCCAGAGCCCTCTTTGCTCCTTAGAGGCTTATAGCTCTCTGAATTTCTGAATGAATAATTGTGAAGGTGGAGAGCTCTATATATAGTGTTTTTGGACTTGGGCTCCAAGTTTCATCGTGGTGCGACAGATCCACCGTGTGGCCATCGTGGCACGATGGCTTTCTTGCTTAACAAGCACACACTTTGTTTCCTAGGCGACCAAGACTTATCCTATCGTACTGCGATGGATTTCATCTGGTACAATGATATATTTGGATTTTTATTACAACATGAAAATTGTAGCTCTTTGTCTTAACTTTTCAACGCATGGTCACGGGCTTCAATCCAATACTCGTAGCTTCAGTTATGGCATTTTTAGTGCACTGCTCGTTTCTTCAGTTTTTGCTGCTTTTTTGCTACTTTTGATGCAATTTCCACTTTCTTGCTTCTTGGTCAAGTAACTTCATAAATTTAGACTTTTTGCTTGGATTTGGTCTTCAAGTTGACTAAAAGTATTAAAAACTAACCTAAATAATATCTAAAAACATCATATATTTGTGTGTCATCATAGGGAACCAGTGTAGTACACAAGGTAGGTTCTCTCATCCCAATTGAATTTTCTCTACACGCATGAGACATGAATCGAACTCCTGACCACATGCTTAAGAGGACTAAAACTCTTACCACTTAGACCAATTCATTGTTGGTAGTGCATAAATATGTTATTTATCACCCCAATGATGATTATTCCAACAAATAACTTTACCATGATCTATAAAGAAACTTTTCCCTATACTATCATGAAAGGTTAAAAAAAATAACTAAAAAATTAACTAAAAAATAAGGTAATTTATTATTGAATGATTATAATTTTATGAGGGTTTTTTACAACTTCACAAGTGCTAAAAATATTTAATTATTTATTTTTAAGAAAGCGTGAAATTGATAAACTATAAAATGATCAAATCATATTATATTTTTTATATGTAAAGAAGAAAAATATGGCTAAATTTTCCAAATTTATTTTTATTATGATTCTATTTCTTTCCTTACTTTTTGTCGCAACAGAAGTTGGTGGCGGTAAGCCACTTTTTCGTTGTTTTATGATTTCCTTCTTACCTTCATGATTCATAACAACTTTTTATCATATTTTTGTAACATTATTTTATTTTATTTTTTCATTACATGCAGGATATGTTGATGATGATGAGAACAATATTGATTGTGCGACCGATGCCGATTGTCCACAAAGTGTGAACATGTTTTACGCTATTAAGTGCATTGATTATAAATGTAAATCAATTGAGATTCTCTGAGTACCAAGACTCAGTAGTACAAAATAAACTCCTATAAACAGAATAATTTACTCTGCTAAAAGAAGAAAAAATGTGCAATAAAACTTTATGATAGAATATTCCTTCAGGTGTAGTGTCATTGAAGGTGCTCGCGGTTTGTTTGGGATCGGTTTTGAGGCAAAAACTCATCCGATTCAAAATTAATTTTATTTGCGGTTTGGTTCAATTTTGGATGACAAATAAAAAAATTCAATCCGATCCAATCCAATTTTATGCGGTTTAATTTGGATCACTTTTTGGATATCCAAATTATAATTTGTAAATTTTTTATTAAATATTAATATTATAAAAAACACCATAAAACAACAGTTTGGATTTTCTGACGAAATAAATATTAAGTTTGATGTAAAATATAATATATAATACATTAAAATTTAATGTTTTGGAATGAAAATTATAAATTATGTTTAAAACATATCAAAAAGTAAGAAATAGATTAAATTAAACTAACAAATAGTATTATCAAACGTTAAAATGAACAAAAAAAATAGTTTTTTTTTTTTTTTGAAAAAAGGTAATTATATATCAAGGAATACAGTTATTCATGGACATATCATTCTGGATAATGTATTCATACCAATAAAAATATAAATAAGTATTAAATTATATGTATGCGGTTGGTTCGGTTTTAGATCAGTTTTGAGAAATCAATCCGAAATTCAATCCGATCCAACGGTTTTCTTAAAAGAACATCCAAACACATCAAAAAATATTCGGTTTTTTGCGGTTTTCAGTTTTTTAGATCGGTTCGCGATTTTTATTTAGATTGGATTGGATTTGAGCACCCCTACCAATAACAAAAAAATCTTTTCAAATTTCATGAACCAATTATGATTATGATTATCTGATTATCTTCTTCTCTCTTAATTTTGGAAGTATCACCATGGCATCGAATATAACACCTTATTTCCAACCCCGCCACTTATGATTATTCGATGGACTAAGCTTCATATTACTTTTGCTATAGATTAGGGTGTGCGTGTGTGTCTAATACTCCTATATCTTTCTCATAATGAAGACTAAAATGCATATTCTCAACCATCGGACACAAGTTTAAAGCAATGTTGTGACACTCTAAAATATCAAATCTTACTAAATAACATATCACTAAGTGATAGCTAGAGCCACAATTGCTTGGCTTGATCACTTAATAAAATTAGAGTCATGCTAATTAGTGCCTCAAAGCGCGCAAAACACTAATTAAAAAACTAAAAAATATATATTTTGTATTGAAAATAACATTTTTCATATTTTTAGATATGTTGACTGTACAAGTTCTAAAATTATTATATTTGATATTCCTTAATCAGTGTCGTTTTTGAGATTTTGGATGCCCTATCGGAATTTTGAATTTGATGCCCCATTTTTTTTTTATGTCATAATTTTTTTACGGATTTCTAAGTCATATAATTATAAATATATAATTGTAAAAATGTAAATGATTACATCAATATTAAAAAGTTTATGCAAACATCAAAACTATAATAAAATTATTACTACTACAAAAGTAGTCATGCCATGCATCTATCAATTGGAACATATGTAGCATCATCCTCTTAATCTTTGATCAGCATTCTCTTTTCATTTTTTTTGTTGCAAAATTACTAATAATCTGTTCATAATCACGATTCTTTAGTAAAATCATTTTCAGTTAAAATTAAAGCTAGACTAATCTAATATGTGATATTATAGATCGCAAATAAGATTTTAGCGCAATTTTAATTTTTAAAAATTCCTATCAACCTATTTTAATCAAGAACATTTTTAATTGAAATCAAAGCAAGATTGTTTAGTCTAAGCACACTGTTTTGTTGTGATCTATAATGTCACATATTAGATTAAGAGGGAGGGGAGGGGAGGGAGTAGAGAGAGATGTCAATCAGAAAAGTTGAAACTAAATGATTAAAAATACTGATGTCCACACCATTTTTAATCTCCTCTAACCAACGGAGAAACGTGAAATGAATTTCATGTAGTCATAGATCTTAACCATACGATCTAATTAAGTTATTGATAAAAAATCAATGACCGAGGTTTATTATTTCATGCAACTTGTGTGGTATTTTTACTATAGGGATTTGGGGTCTACGTAAATGAAGTTTATAGAAAGGGAGATAAAATAACTAAGACTATTTGACTAAGGTGGTCAATGAATTGTTATAGAATGAATTGTTCTGGAGAACCTGAATTTAATTCCTGATAAAAATAATTATTTGTTATACTTTATTTACACTGTGTTTGATCTTTGAATTATTTTGTGTTATCACATTCTTCTGAAAATCAGAGGATTGACACACACACAAAAAATCACATAAAAGGTTAGATAGTTTAAAAATATTCAAACACTTTTATATAAAATAAAAGCTCTTTTATGGGATTATGTAATGTTATTGTATTCTTTAATGTATTAAACTAGGGGTGTACATGTACATGGGCTAAATTGTAATTCATTTATTAGGTTGGGTGAACAGTGAGTTACTCAAATTATTTTTTTATATTAATTTATTTTTTCATAAAAATAACTCAACTTTTTTATTTTCTTAAAAAATAGTGTAACTTATTTTCACTATTTTTTTAGCATAATAAAAATGATAATATCATCATATTTTTTCATAAAATAAATACATTTTTTCACTATTTTAAAATAATAGTATTTGTTTAACATCACTATATTTAAATTACGAAAGAATGTGGAAAGGTGAATACTGAGACAGGGTAAGCAGGTCCATAGTCTAGAAGCTCAACATTTTAGAATGTCAACATTGGGTAATTTTATCAGATCCATCGTTTATATATATACTATATGTCAAATATTATTACCGGAAATAATTAACAAGAAACAATGAGTGAGTGGTGTAGTGCTAGCAAGTCTTTGTATAGAGGCCACGGGAGTTAGTTCAACTTGATTGTTCTAATATTAAAAATTGTGGTAAATGTATTATGATCTTGGATCATTGTACTAACATAAATTTTTTTTTTAATCTCTTTAAATATACTAAATTTAATTTTTAGTCCCTTTAAAATTTTCCTTTGAATTTTGGTCTCTAAATTTTCAATTTTTAATTTTAGTTCCAATTTTTTTTTTCAAAACTTCTCGTATCATATTTGAAATGGATTTTCTTTAAAATATATCATTATTAAGATCTTATAATACTATTAGTTCAATAATTTTATTTATTATTTCAATAATTTAACTAGTTAATCTTTATTTTTTGTTAATTTATCTATAATTTTAAATTAAAGATTAAATTGTTAAATTAAATATATTATTTATTGTTAATTTATATAACATGATACATGAATTTTGAAAAAATATAGGGCTAAAATTGAAAACTAGAAATTTAGAGAGACCAAAATTTGAAGGAAATTTTTAGATGGATTAAAAATAAAATTTTGTATATTTAGAAGGACTAAAAATATATTTAACCCAACAATAAATAACTAAATGAAATTCTTTTTGAATCTCTGAACTTTGTAGGACAATGAGGGCAATTGAAATGACATTTAATCATAACTGGGTCAATTTATAGCTTGAAACTGACTCTAGCATGTAGTTTTGGCGTTCAAATCCTCCGCCATTGTCCCTTGGGTGCTATGGAACAGATGGGAGAATTGCAAGTTAATGGCTGGCAGCATGAACTTAATAGTAACACATGTTTTAGAGAAGGTAATAATAATGTTGATTCTCTTGTAAATGTTGGTCTTAATGTTGGTAATCTTTTGTACTTTTGGGAATACCCTTCCTGTATTACTTGGAATGTTCATAGAAACAAGCTTGGGATGCCAAGTTTTAGATTTACCTCCTTTTAAGAGAGTTTGTTTTGGCCCCCTCATTCTCAATGTGTTTTCTACAATTTGACAAACAAATGTGGAATGGAAAAAAAAGACAAACAAATGTGGCATATATTGGATTAAGATATATATGCGCCTATCACAAAAGCAAAACTCATAAAATCTGCCTTCTTACTTACTGTTGTTTTTGGTATTGAAAAATTGATTTTCGTAAAAAATAGAAAAAATAGAACCGAAGAGTTTATTGGCTGAGTCGCGTACTAGGTCGCTCTCTTTAAGACGTTTCGCGGAACTGTTTAAAATTGTGCAAAGCAGGCTACAACCAACTGCGCCGTCCCCAGGATAAAACAGCCCTGTTCAACAGAACCGATCAATCACTGCACTGTAATGATCGGAGAAGGAACACCTTCTTGAATGGTTCAACAAAACCACTCGAAAATTGATACAACAATATCAATTGTTACTGATAGAACAATATCAGCACCGAACCAATGAAACACAAAGCAAGATAATAGAATTTTTATGAAGAAATTTTTTTTTCGTGAGAGAAGAAGCGTTTTTGTTGTTCTGAGAAAATGTATATGTATTTTTCTACACTATTGAAAAAGATGTTGTGACTTGATATTTCAATTGAAAACCAAAACGGATACTAGACAAAGGAATTAAATGGTATCACTAGCACACAAACAAAAACTGATGCTTTCAAATAGTAACGTAGGAACATGTTTATATGTGGATTAATTATTTGATCATAGTATCCGTTTTCAAACGGGAAAATCAAATTGTCCAGCTTGTGATGAGTCAGCTTAAGCAAGACTTAATTAACTAAAAAATTAGTTAATTTTGTGACAAAAAAATATTAGTCACTTTAGGATATATAAACACTACTAAAGAGAGTGTTCTAAGAATTGTAGGACTTTTTCCCACTTTTTTTAATTCACACTCCTTAGTTCCAAATCCTACAAGACCAATGTGTTTATCCCATTTTATTTCCAATCACAATGGATCAACTTCCACACATTAAATGAACCTAATCAAGTTCATTTTCCAACAATCCCCCACTTGAATTTAAAAAAGTGTTTCAGAGGGTTCTAAAAGATTGTGCATAAGCAAAAGTGTCTATGACTTGAACTTTTGCATAGCGAGTAAGAGCCCGATTTAGCAAGAGTGACACTTGTCTTGAACTCTATCTCGGATTTTTCTCAATCCCGCACACAACCTTTCCACAAGGTGTTTCTTTGTAGCCCGTGCTTTTAATGGCCCTGCACGTTAATCCCGGTTTCATGAACGCTCTAGGAATTCGCCTCTAAATTCCATAGGAACCGGCCTCAGTTCCACATTCATATAGGTGAGTCTATCAAGAGTACTCCTGAAGCTCGGTACTCCACTCATACAGAGTATAGATCTCATTAAGAGTTTCAACTCATCCTTTCGCTTTCAGGAATCATGCTTTTCTTATTTTTACTTGCATGATCATCATTAACTCCTCACGACTTGTTATTACCCGTTGAACCTATTTCTTGGGATCTCCAGTCATTTAGGTTGGGTTTCCATCATGAGAAATTCATATAGGCATTAGTCCCATCTTTTTAGATGTATTGTGGACTTTTTCTCTAGCTAATCCTTTCGTCAAAGGATCCGCTAAATTTTCATCAGTGCGTACATGATCCACTCTCACAGCACCTTTAGTGATCATCTCTCTCACTGTGCTGTGCTTACGTCTTATTTGACGTTTCTTGCCGTTATAGAATCGATTCTCAATTTTAGCAATAGCCGCGGTACTATCGCAGTGGATCAACACAGCTGACATAGGTTTTTCCCACAAGGGAATCTCAGATAGCAAGCATCTCAACCAACTTGCTTCTTCATTGGAAGTGGCAAGCGCTATCATTTCAGACTCCATAGTGGACTGAGCCAATATGATCTGTTTCTTTGATTTCTACGACACAGCTCCTCCAGCTATATTAAATATATAGCCACTGGTCGCTTTGGAATCATCCGACAGGGTGTTCCAATCAGCATCACTGTACCCTTCAAGGACAGCAGGAAATCTTTTATAATGTAATCCGAGATTCATGGTCCTTTTAAGGTACCTCATGACTCTCTCAATGGCTTGCCAATGCTCATTACTAGGCCTGCTAGTAAACCGACACAACAGTCCCACGACATAGGCTATGTCGGGTCTGGTACAATCAGTGGCATACCTAAGACTGCCAATGATGCTCGCATATTCAGTTTGTCTTACGCTCTCGCCAGTGTTCTTAAACAATTTTACACTGGGATCATACGGCGTACAAGCAGGTTTACAGTCAAAGTAATTATATTTCTTTAGATCTTTTCCACATAGTGGCTTTGATCCAAAGTTATTCCGTCCTTTGACCTTGTGATCTTGATCCCAAGAATCACACTTGCCTCACCAAGGTCTTTCATATCAAAGTTGTTACACAACAATGATTTCACTGCATTTACAGCAGTCATGTTTGATCCAAAGATGAGTAAATCGTCTACATAGAGACATACAATAGTGCAAATGCCATTTTCATACTTATAATAAATGCATTTGTCACTTTCATTCACTTTGAATCCGTTTGAGATCATCAAATCATCAAACTTTACATGCCATTGTTTTGGCGCTTGTTTAAGTCCATACAAGGATTTATCTAACTTACAGACCATATGTTCTTTTCCATGTATTACAAATCCTTCAGGTTGTTCCATATAGATTTCTTCTTCTAAGTCACCATTTAAAAAAGCAGTTTTAACATCCATTTGGTGTACTATTAAATTATAAATAGCGGCAATTGAAATTAGTACCCTTATGGATGTTATTCGAGTGACCGGGGAAAAAGTGTCGAAGAAATCTATATTTTTTCTTTGTCTAAAACCTTTGGCAACAAGGCGAGCCTTGTATTTATCAATAGTACCATCTGGTTTTAGCTTCTTTTTCAAAATCCATTTACAACCAATCGGTTTGCAACCAGGAGGCAACTCTACTAAGTGCCAGGTCCCGTTAGATTCAAGAGATTCCATCTCATCATTTATAGCTTCTTGCCATAAATCAGCATCCAAAGATGACAAGGCTTCTGTAAGACTTGTAGGGTCTTCTTCTAAAGAATATACCGAATAATCCGGTCCATAATCTTTAGCTACTCTTACTCTTTTACTTCTACGAAGTTCAGCTTCTACTGCTTCGTTGCTCTCAGAATCTTTTATCACAGGAATGTGACTTGATTCGTTGCCCCCACTATTTGTGGATACATTGCCCCCACTATTTCTTGATTTAAAGGGGAATTTATCTTCATAGAAATCAGCATCAACTGATTCTATGATCACTTTAGCATTCAGATCATAAAACCTATATGCTTTACTATTTGCTGCATAGCCAATGAACACACATTCATAGGCACGACTAGCGAGTTTAACCCGCTTCGGATCCGGTATCCTGACATAGGCTAGACATCCCCAGGTTCTCAAATAAGACAAGTTTGGTTGTCTTTTCTTCAATATCTCATACGGAGAAATCATATTATTAGCCTTGGGAATTCTATTCAGGACATAGCAAACAGTCAACAAAATTTCTCCCCACCAGTGTGAGGCAGCACCGGAATGGAGCATACTAGCTACAACTAGTTCGGTAAGAGTTCTATTTTTTTCTTTCTGCTTTACCATTCATTTCAGGTGAATATGGCGCAGTCGTTTCATCCATGTTCTTTATAAAATTTATTGCATAAAATAGAATCATACTCAGTTCCCCTATCGCTACGAAGCCTTTTTATTTTCTTACTAAATTGATTTTCAATTTCAGTCACAAAAATTTTAAACATATCAAGCGCTTCACTTTTATTTTTCATTAGATATACAACAGTATAATCAGAACAATCGTCAATAAAAGTGATAAAATATCGTTTACCGTTTCTAGTCAACGTTCCATCAAGTTCACATATATCAGAATGAATTAAATCTAATGGTTCAGATTCTCTAATTACTGATTTATGTGAAGTTTTAGTTATTTTCGCTTGACTACAAAATTCACATTTTTCTATGTTATTGTTATTTAACTTTGGAATTAATCCTACGTTGATTAAATTAAAAATAGATTTTTTTCCAACATGACAAAGTCTAGAATGCCAAATATTAAAATCACACACATAGTAAACGGAAGGAGAAATTTTATTAAAATCAACATTTAACTTAAACATGCCATCAGTAGCGTACCCTTTCCCAATAAAAATACCATTCTTAGTGATGGTGTACAAATTTGCCCCAATAGTTTGATTAAACCCAGCCTTATTAAGAAGAAAACCAGAAACTAAATTCTTTCTAATGTCAGGCACATGCATGACATCCTTCAAGATCAGAGTCTTTCCAGAGGTGAACTTCAATTCAACATCTCCAATACCAGCAACATCAGAAGTGTGAGCATTTCCCATCTGCACCTTCTTATTTTCAGCAGCAGTGTATGTTTTAAACATAGCACGTTCATAACAGATATGACGGGTAGCGCCAGTATCTATCCACCAACCATCAGTACCACCAACCATACTGATTTTGGTGATCATAGCCGAATATGGCTCTTCAGTCAGGTTAGCCTGTGCATTAGGGGCAGCAGCAGGTTTGTTCCTGAATCTACATTTCTTTGCATAATGACCAGGCTTTCCACAAGTGAAACATGTTATACCACTTGCACCACCTGCAACATTGTCATTTGTTGGTGGCTGCTGTTTAGCATTATGGGCCCTTGCAGGGTTACCATTCTTATTTCGGTTCATTGGACCGCGGTTCTGATTCTTAAATGGTTTGCCTCCAGGCTTCAGAACCGCACCGAATTTCTTTTTGTTACCGATGACCACATAGGCCTCTTCTTTCTGATCTTGTCTCCTGGATTCCTCTTCAATTCTGAGGCGAGTAATCAGACTTTCAATGGAAAATTCTTTTGTTTTGTGACGAAGTTGGTTTTTAAAATCTTTCCAACTCGGGGGCAGTTTGTCTATCATCACAGCAATCTGAAATTGTTCATCAAGAGCCATACCTTCGATTATAATTTCATGAGCAATTTTCTGCAACTCGTGAGATTGTGCCTCCACAGACCTTTCATCAACCATCTGGTACTTCAGGTATCGACTAACAGCATATTTTTTCACACCAGCCTCCTCAGTATCATACTTCTTTTTCAGCGCCTCCCAAACATCTTTAGCACTTTTATAAGTACTGTAATAATCATACAGATCATCACAAAGACCATTTATAATATAGCCTTTGCATAAATAATCATTATCCAACCAGAGTTGTTGTTCCTTTTTCAATTGATGCTCTTGGGCTTTAATCTGTGCAGCAGGATCAATCGAATCCTTTTCTTTTTGTTTTTCAGCATCAGATTTTTCACCGTTTTCACCATTGATGGTGAGAGTTTGAGTTGTTCCTGAACTTGAACTAGCAGTAACAACAAGAGGCATCTCGTCACTTAAAACGTGGACAACTTTTTTCAAGGTTAAGAAAAAGAACATTTTTTGTTGCCAACGTTTGAAGTGGAGTCCTTCAAACTTAAACGGTCTTTCAGTTGCACCAACAACCGATTTGCCAATAACCTCTTCAGTATCCATAGCAGTTTTGAAAACGTCTTAAAATTGTTGTTTTTGGTATTGAAAAATTGATTTTCGTAAAAAATAGAAAAAATAGAACCGAAGAGTTTATTGGCTGAGTCGCGTACTAGGTCGCTCTCTTTAAGACGTTTCGCGGAACTGCTTAAAATTGTGCGAAGCAGGCTACAACCAACCGCGCCGTCCCCATGATAAAACAGCTCTGTTCAACAGAACCGATCAATCACTGCACTGTAATGATCGGAGAAGGAACACCTTCTTGAATGGTTCAACAAAACCACTCGAAAATTGATACAACAATATCAATTGTTACTGATACAACAATATCAGCACCGAACCAATGAAACACAAAGCAAGATAATAGAATTTTTATGAAGAAAATTTTTTTTCGTGAGAGAAGAAGCGTTTTTGTTGTTCTGAGAAAATGTATATGTATTTTTCTACACTATTGAAAAAGATGTTGTGACTTGATATTTCAATTGAAAACCAAAACGGATACCAGACAAAGGAATTAAATGGTATCACTAGCACACAAACAAAAACTTATGCTTTCAAATAGTAACATAGGAACATGTTTATATGTGGATTAATTATTTGATCATAGTATCCGTTTTCAAACGGGAAAATCAAATTGTCCAGCTTGTGATGAGTCAGCTTAAGCAAGACTTAATTAACTAAAAAATTAGTTAATTTTGTGACAAAAAAATATTAGTCACTTTAGGATATATAAACACTACTAATTAAAGAGAGTGTTCTAAGAATTGTAGGACTTTTTCCCACTTTTTTTAATTCACACTCCTTAGTTCTAAATCCTACAAGACCAATGTGTTTATCCCATTTTATTTCCAATCACAATGGATCAGCTTCCACACATTAAATGAACCTAATCAAGTTCATTTTCCAGCACTTACTGCTTCAAATGTTCGAATGTTTTTATTTATCATGTGCTCTGTTTTTTATTTTTAAAAATTCATGTGAATGATAATATATAATAAATCATCTATTACAAAATTAAATACGCATTCTTTTTTTTTTTTGAATCAAGGAAACTTTGATTAGTTCAAAAACCAAGAGGTACAAGGCGATCGCTAGGATCCAGCCCAAAGCTTCAAAATCGGACAAAGGGATCACAAAAAACTAGCCTATATACATCATTAACTTGGCTAGGTGAGTCCTAAGACTCCTATTGGTCCAACCTCTATAAACTATAGTATCAATTATTCTACTAACAATTGGTTGCTCCTGTACAGCACTAGAAAAGCTAACATTATTCCTATACCTCCAAATTTCATAGACACATTCACTAAAAGCCAGCTTGAGTATCTTAGCGCGACCCCCTTTGCCCTTTGTTTTCCGAATGATCCACTCCAATTCCTGATGCCATCCCGGAGGGTTATGATCAATCTGGATCCACTCTAGGACTTTCTTCCAAATACCTTTTGTTTCCCTACAATTAAACATAAGGTACTGTTGTGTTTCATCAGCCTGGCAAAAACAGCAACAAGTAGTATCAATTATTCCAAATTTGTGTAACCTGTCACGAGTAGCCAACCGCTCATTACAGGTGATCCAGAGGTGAACTAGAGCTCTAGGACGGGCCATATTTCCATAGAACAAGGTTCTCCACATAACAGGGGATCCATCCTGAACAACCATGTACATCTTTTTCATATTAAACTTTGAAGCATTCAACATATCACTCTAAATCTGGTTATGCTGAATACTGTCACGATGCTGCATTATATTTTTTATTATCCAGGAAGCATTCGCCGGAACACATGCCTCCATAATCTGTTGGTTTTTAAGGTAGTACGCATGGATCCACTTTACCCAAAGGCTATCAGACTTACCACACAGATTCCAAAGCAGCTTTAGTAACGTAATACGATTCCAAACCTCAATATCAATGAGATTTAGACCACCATGACACTTAGGCTGACACACAGATGTCCAAGCAATGGGAGTTTTACGGCTCTTCTCTACACTACCAGTCCAAAAGAAAGTCCGACAGATGGAGTTAATCTTATGGAGAACGGCTCTAGGAAAAGGCAAGCACTGCAACCAATAATTAGTCATAGCAAAAATAACACTTTGGAGGAGTTGAATTCTCCCGGCATAGCTAAGAAGCTTAGAACTCCAGTGAGTGATCCGCCCAACAATTTTATCAATTAAGCCCATGTAATGATGGATAGCTAATTTTTTACTAGTCATAGGTATACCAAGGTACCTGAAAGGAAGGTTGCCTTCTTCAAAGCGAGTGATTCGTTTAATATCATCCTGGGTGCATTGATCAACACCACCAAAAAAGATGCAACACTTTGAAGGGTTGACTTTGAGCCCAGTAGACTTAGAGAACTTTTCAAAAGTTTCCAACATAAGAGAAATAGAACCCGCATCACCTCTGGAAAATAGCAGAATGTCATCAGCAAAACAAAGATTGGTGAGGCTGAGTTTCTCGCACTTGGCATGAAAATTGAAATTATGATTCTTTTGCAACTTTTGAAAACATCTGTTCAAATACTCCATCACGATGACAAATAAGAGGGGGGAGATAGGATCCCCTTGGCGAAGACCACGATTAGCTTTCATGACGGTGGTATGGTTACCATTAATATTAAAACGATAAGACACAGAAGTTACAGCTATCATAATTCATTTAGTAAATTGTTTTGGGAACCCAACTTCATTAAGAACACATTCCATAGCATTCCAATCGATGGTATCGTAAGCTTTTTGAAGGTCAAGTTGCATCATACACCGAGGGGTACCCCCGTTTCTATTGTAGCCTTTAATCAATTCATAAGTCAACAAGATATGATTATGAATAATCTGACCTGGGACAAAGGCAGCTTGGTTCTGACCAACAATACTAGTCATCACCTCCCCCATTCTTTTGGTTAGGATTTTTGAAATGATCTTGTATATAGTACTGCAGCAAGAGATGGGCCTATACTCCTTGATCCTCTTAGCCTCAGGAGTCTTTGGAATCAAGGTGACAAGAGTGCAGTTAGCAGCCTTATACAATCTACCATTTTCAAAAAAATCATGAACAGCTCCCAACACATCTGGTTTCACAATATTCCAAGCTTTCTTAAAGAAGTAAGCCCCATATCCATCCATTCCAGGAGACTTCAAGTCACCAATACTTTGCATCGCAACTTCAATTTCCTTGTCAGTGATAGGAGCAACCAACTTGCCCTTTTGGTCAGTGTTAAGTTGGGGACTATCTCGCATCACAGTGATGTCAATGCCAAGTAAGTCTGTGTCAGCCGTGCCCATGAGCTTATTGTAGAAAGCAAGAACCTCATCTTCAATTTCCTCTTGGTTGGTGATTTGGGTACCATCCTCTTTGTGCAACAGATTTATGCATTTTGAAACTGTCCTAGTTTTTATTGAGGCATGGAAGTATTTATTATTCTCATCCCCCAATTTTAACTACTCCAGCTTTGAATGCTGCTGTAAGATTTTTTCCTCAGTTTCCTGCCAATTTAGGAGTTCATCAGTACACTTTTTAACCACATCAATTTTATCAGCACTCATTCTATCCAGGCTAAGATTCAGTTGTGCCTTTAGGAGCTTCTCTCTAGCTTGAGAAATGTGCAATTTGATATCAGACAGGGGCTTGCTAATCTGTCTCAGAACAGGCTGCAACCTTTGAAGCTTCTTCCATAATACATACATAGGCCGACCACTGATATGCTGATGCCAACTAGTAGCCACCGCATGTAAGAAACCATCTAAATCAGCAGTACTATTCAAGAATTTAAAATGGTTTCTTTTTGTCGTTCTGGTACCTGCAATATTATTGAGACAAAGAAGAGCATGGTCAGATACACTAGGGTGCATGACATGTAGGGTATAATCAATCTGAAGCCAATCAAGATTTACAATCACTCTATCAATTCGCGAGTAAATGGCACAATCACTCTGCTTATTAGACCAAGTATAATGATCTCCAGTGCTATCCATCTCATACAAACTAGTGATTTCCATCATAGTGCTCAAGTCACGATATTCAGATTCAGTGACCGTTCTCCCTCCAATTCTATCCTGGCTTTTCAACACATTATTGAAGTCTCCCATTAAGAACCAAGGCCCACTTTGATGAGCATGGATGTTTTCAATGTCCTTCCATAATCTACGCCTTTTTTCAAGGTGGTTTTGAGCATAAATTGCAGTCATCCAGTACAACCAGTCCCCTTTTGGGTCATAAACGCCACAATGGACCATTTGATCAGTACTATGCAGCAGCTTAATGTTCACAGTATTATCATTCCAAAAAATCCAAATTCTACCATTTTCATGTTTATTGTAATTATCTAGATACTGACCTCGAAGCTTTAGCTTGTTTCGAATGTTCTCAGCTTTGTTTTGCTTCACTCTAGTTTCAATAAGAATTGCAATGTCCGGGTTAAGATCCAAGAGACGGGAGCTAATCTCTCTAATCTTCCCCACTTTATTGAGCCGCCTCACATTCCAAGATATGATCATGGAACATCTTCTTGAAACACTACGGCTTTCATACCAAGTGTCTCAAATCCATTGTCACATATGGGCCCTGTTGTTGAAGCTGGCTTCTTCCCCCTATCTCGCCCTCCTTTGCTCACTGTTGTCCACTCACCATTAGCAGGTCAGTGTTATGAGTATCCTCAGATTGTTGCTTTGTTGGGGCTGCTACCTTCTAGTTAGTGCTCTTTTGCTCACCATTAACCTTTTGGTCTCCAGTGACTTCTTTTGTTGTGGTTTTTGGCATCCAGTTTTGCATTGGCCTCTTCTTTACTCCACACTTGTGTCCAAACTTTTGACATTTATCACAGAAAGTTGGCTTCCATTCATATTCCACCGGTTGTTTCAATTTCCCTCCTTCCGAGTCGGTAATGGTGATGTCAGTAGGTAACTCTTGTGTAATATCCATCTCTACCAATATCCTAGCATAAGAGATGCGGAATTTGTTCGCAGTGCATTCATCCGTAACCAGAGGGGTACCCAAGGCACTCCCTATCTTACTCAAGCTTTTTGCCCCCCCAAAGATACAAAGGGAGTTGAGGTAATTTGACCCAAATAGGCAGAGTTTGCAGCATGTCATTTTTCAGATTGAAATTTGGTTTCCACTCTCGCAGTAACATGGACATATTTCTGATTGTATACGGTCCTCGCATTAACACATTATCTCTATCGGCATACGAGTGAAATCTCAAAATGAAATAACCCTCATCATTGTAGTACATATCTGGTAGTTTAACAAAATTCCACATTTTTATCATGAATTGTTTGACAACATTCATACTCAATTCACCACCTAAAGCATACATAATTAAAGCTGAATCCCAGAATTTTACCTCACTGATAACATCAGATGCCTCAATTTCAACTTCAATCTCCCCATTGACCACCTTTGGCGAGACAAATTCCATCTTCATCCCCTTCCCTGGGTTGCGATTTCCACTCAAAACGTCTACCCAGAGCTTCTTCTCCTCACTGGTATTTGTCGGATTTTCTAGGTTTTGCAATTGGGCATCGCCGTGTTCGTCCTGCTCACACTGTGTTGCTGTCGGTGTGACTGCCAGATCTTCAATTCCAGTAGTGCGGTGATTGTTTTCCCCTGTCGGCAAGGGAATCGCCGTGGTTGGACGCATTCTTTTCTATTCAACTATTTTATCAACTAAAACTCATCCTACAACACCCACTACTTGAACATAAACAAGGTATCACCATCAATATGATGCATTATTCCAACAAATAACTTTATCATGGTTCAAAAAGAAACTTTTCCCTATACTATCATGAAAGGTTAAAAAAATAATGCAAAATTAATTAAAAATATTGTTTTTAATTATTGAAAAATGAATATAATTTTATGAATGGCTTTTACAACTTCACAAGTACTAAAAAAATATTTAATTATTTATTTTTAGGAGAGCGTGAAATTGATACACTATAAAAAGATCAAATTATATTATATTTTTTATATGTAAAGAAGAAAAATATGGCTAAAATTCTCAAATTCATTTTTGTTATTACTCTATTTCTTTGCTTATTTCTTGTAGCAACAGAAGTTGGTGGTGGTAAGTCAAGCATTTATTGTTTTCAAATTTGCTTCTTAACTTCATAATTCATACACAACTTTTATCACATTTCAATAACATTATTTTATTACTTTTTTATTACAGATAATGAGAACGATGTCGCATGTGAAACCGATGCCGATTGTCCACACCATGTGAACATGTGTTTTATTTTTAAGTGCATTGATAAAAAATGTAAATCATTTGAGATTCTATGAGTACAGCATCCAAGAGAGTACAATAAAACCCTTATAGAGAGAATGAGTGTCTCTACAAGAAGAAAAAATATATACAATAAACTTTATGATATAAATATTAATTCCACAAGGTGTGTCATTTAATTATTGCTAGCACCCAATAAAAAAAATAAAAAATTTCAAATTTTATGAATCTTGCAATTATCATTTTGTACTATGATAGTATGAAAATAAAGGGTATTATTTTGATTATCTTCTTTTTTATGGGTACAATGATTATCTTCTCCTCTCTTAATTTAGAAGTATCACACCGACAACAAATTATCACACCTTATTTATATGTCATATCAGTCTTTCATTTTTTTTCATTTTTTTTTTTACTTTGGATTTTTATCTATCAAAATATGCACAACAATCCTTTTCTTTATAAAAAACTATTGAAATAATACTTTTATTAACAATTTATATTTTTATATAATTTTATTTAAAAATAAAATAATTTGTGAACATCTTCATCCCTATGTTCATCATCTTCATCCTTGTCTTCATCGTCTTATTCCTAAAAAAAAATTTAAAAAAAAAAAATTCATTCAAATACACTTCCAAGTTACTTACATATCTTCACTATCATCATCTTCTAAAATAAAAATTTAAAATCCCAAAATCTCAATGAACCCTAAATTTACCAAACCTAAAAATTTCCCGAATTCAATTAAAAGAGGGTTTCATTCTCCACATTCTCATTGTCTTCTCCTTCATATATACTCACACTACTTCATCATCACTTAATCATTTTCAATCTTAGTTTCTGACATGTCCGTTGAACTTGAACCTAAATTCTCTGCACGAACCACTCATCTCCAACCAAGATCAACAACAACCATATGTTTTCCAGCCTACTTCGCCTCACGACATCGTTCCGTTTGGTGGGAGTGCATCCACTCCGCCTCCTTTTCTCAACCTCATCCCAGCACCACCACCACAACAAATTTCTAGTTTTAAACAATAGTTTTCCACTTGAAAGATGCATAAATTGAAACTACCTTATTTTCAGTTTTAGGGTTCATTAAAATTTGAGGATTTTAAATTTTGATTTTAGAAAAAAATGATAGTGAAGATATGCAAGCAACTTGGAAGTGTATTTTGTTGGAACAAGAAAGGTATCCCAAACAAACCCTATGAACCTAATGAGGTTTTGATGATAACAAAGTATTATTGCTAAGATGGAGAACACTAATAATTTACTTGAAGTGTGCAGATAGAAAGAAGATAGAATCTGAGTAAGTCAAGAACAGAATATAAGCATCTGATTGACTCAGAAGGTCTGAGTTCACCAAGAAGCGCTTTACAACCTTTCAGAGGACAAAGACTCTCAGAAGCCAGAAGAGCCTATCAGAAGCCATATTGTATGCACTCAGAAGTTACGACGATCTTAACATCAACAATTCTGATAAGGCCACGTCTCAAGATATTCCTGTTACGCTTAAAGACATGACGAGATGACCAATGCAAAGGCAAATTCATGTCGTCTAAATCAGTCAAAAAGGGAGTTGAAGACAACGGTACAATATTACCTCTTCTGTGCAAGCATCTACCTTCGAGGAACAAAGGAGCAGAAGTTGTTTGCCTATTTTGGGAAAAACACAAGAATAACTTTCCAGGCAAACTGCTATACTTTCAACGGTCACATTTCAAACGGCTCTATTCAAACTGTCTATAAATTGAAGACCTCTTTGAATGGACAAAGTGTCGTTGTAGAGAACGAACCAGTGCAAAAACAAAGAATGATAGAAGAATTCGTTAAACACAAAAGCTCCAATCAACTGCACAAAGAAGTGCTCTCACCAAGAGCTTAAAAGAATATATCTGCACAAGACTACAACTTTGAATTGTTTGAATTGAAAAATCAAGACTCTGAAGTTTTGATTACATTTGTAATAGAGTTTAGTCATTAGGTGTAACTTAACCTAGCCTCTTGCTTTATTGCTTGAGCAAATTGGAAGTCTCTTGCATGCATGCTTGAGCAAATTGAAAGTCTCTTGCTTGTGTGCTTGAGCAAATTGGAAGTCTCTTGCTTGTGTGCTTAAGCATTGTGAAGTCTCCTGCTGTGTGATCTGGAGCATTTGGAAGTCTCTTGCTTGTGTGCTTGAGCATTTGGAAGTCTCTTGCTTGTGTGCTTGAGCATTGGAAGTCTCTTGCTTGTGGGCTTGAGCAATTGTGTAATCTTGTGTGATTATAGTGAACTCTCTTGTAAGTACAAGGGGACTGGAGTACTCTCATTTTGTGAGGAGAACCAGTATAACTTCTGTGTGTTCATTTCTTTCATACTCTCTGTTTTACTGAGTGTTGTTTTGACTCCTCCGCTGCAAAATAGACTCTGATAGATTCGTCAATCTAGAAGAATTTTTAAATTTTCAAAACACAATTCAATCCCCCCTTTTTGTGTTTTTCACACCTTCATATTTGGGTGAACATTTTTTTTAGTTTAAGAAATAAGATGATGAAGATGAGTATGAAGATGATGAACATAAGGAGGAAGATGTTCATACATATTCATGAAACCTCAACTCTTCCGTATAGTTTTTCGTCATACTTTATCACCCTTATTCCCAAGGTTGATATTCCACTTGGTATTGGTGATTTTCGTCCGATTTCCTAAGTGGGATCCTTGTATAAGTTGGTGGCCAAAGTTCTTGCTGGAAGATTGTCAACAGTGATGGAGAAGTTGATCTCTCTTAACCAGTCTGCTTTTATCAAAGGGAGGCAGCTTGTGGATGGGTGGTGGCAGTGAATGAAATTATAGATTTTGTTAGAAAATCAAAGAAGAGTTGTCTAATTTTTAAGGTAGACTTTGAAAAAGCTTATGACTCGGTTAGTTGGAGTTATCTTGATTATATGTTGGTGAGATTTGGTTTTGGTGTGAAGTGGCGAAGTTGGATCCGGGCATGTGTGTTTAGTGGGAATCTTTCTGTTCTGGTCAATGGGAGTCCAACCGAAGAAATCAATATCCAAAGAGGTCTAAGGCAAGGGGATCCTTTATCCCCTTTTTTGTTCCTACTTGTAGTTGAGGGGTTGAGTGGAGCTATTAGGAGCGCAGAGGAGCGAAATTTATTTACAGGTTTTAGGGTAGGAAATACAGGATTGTCGGTCTCCCATCTTCAGTATGTCGATGACACTCTTTTCATTGGGGAAGCCAATGTGGCTAATCTTTGGACTCTTAAAGCAATTCTTCAAAGCTTTGAGCTTGCATCAGGTCTTAAGGTTAATTTTGCTAAAAGTAGTGTTATGGGTGTTAATGTCAGTAGCAATTTCCTGGGTGTGGCTGAGCGTTTCCTCCATTGCCGAGTTGGAGCTTTACCTTTCATGTATCTTGGTTTACCTATGGGAGCTAATCCAAGGAATGAGAGGACTTGGAAACCTCTTTTAGATTCTCTCGCCAAAAGACTAGGTGATTGGTATTTTAGGTATGTAAGTTTTGGAGGTAGGGTCATCCTTTTAAACTTTGTCCTCAACTCTATACCTATTTTTTTATCTCTCTTTCATGAAGATGCCTGTAAAGATTTGGAAGCAAATAGTCAATTTGCAAAGACAGTTCTTATGGGGAGGTACAAATAGGGACAGGAAGATTCCTTGGGTTAGTTGGGCAAATGTTTGCAAATCCAAGGCTGACGGAGGGTTGGGGATTAGGGATCTTAGAGCGGTGAATTTTGCTCTTTTGGGTAAGTGGAGATGGGGGTTACTGTCTAGAGGTCAAGGAATTTGGAGAGACATTCTCATGTCTAGATACGGCTCGTTGTATCCTTCTCCTCATCTTGGAGCTCGACTTGTAGGCTTTAGGGGAACTTCTGTTTGGTGGAAAGATATCTCCCTTCTTGGGGGCTCTATGGATTCTATCTCGGATTGGTTTTCTGAGGGAATTGGGAAGAAAGTTGGAGATGGCCTTATGACTTCTTTTTGGTTCGAAACGTGGATTGGGGATACTCCCCTTAAGGTGCAGTATCAGAGACTCTTCCAAGTCTCGGAGCAAAGTAATAGCAAGGTGGGGGAGATGGGCACCTGGGGAGGATGGGGAGTGGGTGTGGGACCTCAAATGGAGGAGGGAGTTATTTGCTTGGGAGTTGGATCTGCTGGATGAACTCATGGGGGCTCTGAACTCTATACAAATCACAAACGCTCAAGATATTTGGCTTTGGAAACATGATACCAACGGAATTTTCTCCGTTAAATTAGCCTACTCAGTTGTTGAGCTAGCCTCTCGGGTTGATGTTGTTCTGCCAGAGGTGTCCAGTCTTATCTTGGCTAAAGTGTGGAAGTCTTGGGCGCCATTTAAAGTGATTGTCTTCTCGTGGCAATTACTCCATAACAGGATTCCATCTCATCAGAATCTCTTTCGGCGAAGGGTGATTACGAACTTTGATAATACCTTATGTGTCTTATGCGGAAATTCAGTGGAGTCAGTCGACCACATGTTCTTAACTTGCAAGGTGTCCTCTATGGTATGGTACTCTATTTTTAGGTGGCTAGGAGTCCAATGTGTTTTGCCTGGGGGGATTATAGGCTTGTTTGAGTTTCTTCTAGGGATCGATGGGTACTGGTAGGAGAGCTCACATAGGGTGGATGTTAATCTGGCATGCTGTTATTTGGTCGATCTGAAATTCCCGGAATGACTTAATTTTTAATGGGGGATCTTCATCGGTTGAATACCTGGTTGATAGGGTGAAATTGTTTTCTTGGAAATGATATCTGGTCAAAAACCCTGCTAGCCCCTGCTCTTTTTATGAGTGGGAGGTGCAACCTATTTTGTGCTGGAACCTTTAGAGTATTGTGTGGTGGTTTTTCTGGAACCTGGTGGTCTTGGGGGACTTGAGCTTGCCTTTTGTCTTCTTTTCTTGTTTTTGCTCTTTCTCTCCTTTCTGACCGTTAGGTGATTTGGGGTTTGTTGCTCTCGGTGTAGTCCGGGGATGCCTTAGGAGTGTTCTATCTTTGTTTTCATTAGGAATTGCTATTTCTTGTACTCCCTTTTGTTGGCTCTCTTTATTGTATCATTTCTCTTCATTTTATTTATATATATATAATTATATTTGTCATTCAAAAAATATATATATATATACATATATATATTCATGAATTCCTTTATTTTTAATTAAAAATAATTTAAAAATTAAAATATTTGCCAAACGTATTATTTCAGCGCTTTTTAATAATAAAAAGGATTAACATGTTCACTTTTTGATAGACAAAAGATCTAAATGCGTAAGAAAAGAAAAATAAAGAACTAATGTGTTACAAATAAATAAGATAAAAAAATCTTTTGTGTAATTTTACCTATATTTTTTTTTTTATAACGATGACTAACATGAAAATTCTCAACGATCGTACACAAGTTTAAGGTAATGTCGTGACACTAAATATCAAATCTTATTAAATAACGAATCACTAAGTGATAGTTATAGTTTATCGTTTAATAAAAATATTGACTCAATTGGTTGGACACCGCATTATATATGCAGGGGGCCGGGGTTCGAACCCGGGTCATCCCACTTATCCACTTTAAGGGTGGAATTTCAAGCCGCTAGACTACTTGACCAAAAAAAAAAAAAAAAATATCAATTTCACAGAGAGATTAAATGAATACTAAATTCTTTTTCTATATGATGACTTGCTAAAACGCTGATTGTTTTCGGAATTGGTTTAATTATTTCAAGCATGTTAAATAAGAAAATCTGCAATTAAATAAACATACCTTAAAATTATTGGTTGCCAAAAATGATTTATCTATCATTCCAATATTTTTTTCTCATCAAGTTTGTTTAAAAATGGGATAAATTAAAGTAACTAATGGAGTTTCTTATTCTCATGATTAACTCTATTGACAATATTCATTAAGATCAATTATCCTAGACTATTCTCATGTTTCAGTTCTCTTGTCTAATCTTATAGGTCCAATTTCAATCTTCACCTCTTTTTTTTGTTTTTTTCTTTGAGAGGTTAAAATTGAATATCATAAATAAGAGGGATAAAGTACAAGGTATACAAAAACTATCACAAAGGTCCAAAAATAATACACAAAAACAGAATAAAAAGAGCAACCGTAAGCTCAAAAAGAAAAATTGAAAGGCTAAGAAGCATCATATTAGCCCATGACACCAAAAGTATTTAAAAATGTTATAAAATACATATAAAGTATTTAAAAATTTGTTATTAAAATATAAGTGAAAATACTGTGATGTTTAATATAAAAATTATTTTCAATTGCTTGTAACAATTGGTAGCCAAATGGGTTAGTTTATATAAAGAGATAAAGACAAAGCTTGGATGACTCAAGGCCACGCCTTCTCCTGCATGACTCTATATTATCACTACCTTTAATACGCCAGCTACACCCAACGAAAATAAGATTATGAGGTTGCCAAATAATACTACACCAAATAAAGTTAGAGTTATGACTCAAAGAAGCCTCAAGAAGATATGAACGAGCCAAATATTTTGCTTTAATTAATTAGTTTTGCAACTAAAGTATTCGATTTTCAATAATATCTAACTCTTGTTTCGTCAACATAGTCATTTTTTACCCATTAACTTAGTCGTATTAAAAGCTGCAAAATTAAGAAAAATGCATGATTCGCCTTAGGAAATGCAAGCTCTCTCATACACAACAGCTAATGAATTTTTATTATTATTATTATTATCGTCAACAATAAAAGTTGATGGACGAATAAACACACTCATAATATAAGACAGAATAACTTGAAGTACCAATTTAATAGTATCTTCATTGGTCTTTGACAAAGTTCTCTCCTTCTAAGAATCCATCATCATCCATATGCGGTCTTCAAAATAGGAAAATGTCTGCTTCTTACTTCGACCGATCATAAAGGACAGGCCAAGATAAGTATCCGCACGGTTGTGCCTAACACATGCCACACCCCTAAATACGGGAAAGATCTTCTAATTTATTTTCTTCTTTAGCCGCAAGAGATAAATTTCAACTAATAAACACTTTAGAATTAGATAAATTAATGTTTTAACTTGATGTTTGCTAAGTGTGTAAAATACTACAATAATACATTTAAAAATACACATTGACTCAATGACATGGACTAAAATTGTGTGTAGGAATCAACATTGATTTGGTTCATGCGGGGGTCTTGAATCTCTTACGCGGGTGGTCAGGGTCGATCTCTAAATCATGCGTATGAAAAAAAATTAGTTGGAGGGGGCAACCCACTTAATGTGCCCCCACAGTTTCCTAGATAGATTAGGCACCGCTAAATAGCCTGAAAAAGTTTGTAACTATAACATAGTAACTAAAAAAATCTACGTGTAGGAAAATTTTGTAGAGACTAAAAAATAATAAATTTTAAGTGAGTAATAAATTTAAAAGATCTCCGTTTTATAGTAATGAAAAACATATTTATCACTATAAAAATTGTGTAATACTCCATCCATTATAAGAAACTCGTCTCCGAAACTCATTGCAAAATAATTGTGTGTTTCTCTCTTTTATGATACCAATAAATGAAAGGATATGCTCCTCCAATTTCTATATCATATTTTAGAATCATTGAATAATTAATGTATTTAGTCTATAATATCGACTAGATATATCAATTAATTAATTTTAAAAAGATTTTTCTTTCGTTATAATATAAGGATTAGAAGGGATATACCTAAAAGTAGCACAACTTTTCAGCAAATTAATTACTACAACTATTTTTCTTAATATCGTTGAACCATGTTAGAATGTCTTATAATAAAGAACGAAATGAGTACAACATAAACAATAACAAAAGGGCAACCATCATTTTGATCCTTAAATATATATATCATTGTCATATTAATTTCTGAATGTATGAAAATTATAAACAGATTCAGAAATATCATTAGTCATGTTGATCCTTGAATATGATATTAAGTAGTCAATTTAGTCCTCATATGCATTTTTGTTTATCAATATAGTCAAAAATTTACTATCAAATAAGATATTGTGAAATGTCAAATGTTCCTCTGAAATTTCAAAATTTGTTAAATATCCCCTGAAATTTAGAAATAGGCAAATATCCCCTGAAATTGTAAAACGTCAATCAAATTACCCTGCTCTGTTTACTCCGTCTATTTTGATCATGTGACGGTAAACGACATACGTGCCACCTGCCAACGTGGTGCCACGTCACAGGGTAATTGATTAGGATACACGCCACAGAGGATAATTGACTAAAATTTGCAAAATTATGGGGCTAATTGCGCTAATTTCAGTCAATTAGCTCCATGTTTTTGCAAATTTTGGTCAATTATCCTTCTGTGAGGTGTATCCTAATCAATTATCTCTCTCATGTGACGTGACACGATGCAGTTAACAATCACGTCAACAAAATAGACGGAGTAAACGAAACAGAGAACAATTTGATTGACATTTTACAATTTCATGGGTTATTTGCCTATTTCCTAATTTCATTTGTGTATTTGACAAATTTTAGACCTTCTGAACTGCCTAATTTGATTCAGAGTTCAATTTTGATATCAACTGGTTTTGGTCCTTTTTGATCACAGTTACGGGGATCGCATTTCATAGACCAAAATACAATTGGTTTTATCCAAAAAAAAAAAAAAAAGAGGACAAAGAGACGTAAGCAAAAATGTGATAGGGATTGACAAACTTTGGCAAGAGAGTTAAGGTAGGTGCAGTACGTCATTGAGTTATTGGTTGACAACACTTGCAAATTGCAATAGATAGATAAGTATGCAAAAGGTATCTTCTTATATTTCTTTTTATTATTCTAAAATTGCATGCAGAGTTTAGTTTCGTAATCATGTTTTCGACAACAACTAAGTCTTATACTTCTTCATCAACTTTAATCTCTCTTCGCAAAATTTCTTCAATTTCCAAACCCAAATCATGGAATGTTCAATCTTCGTCTAATCATTTCTCTTTAGGTTTAACCACTTCACCCAGAAATCTCTCTGTTTCTTGTAGCTACTCGTCAGAAAATGGATCTCATTCTCAGAGATCATCAATTCAGGTTCACACATGATTTTTTATTTTATTTTGGTTTTATGGTTCTGTTTTAGTTTTATGTTTTGATTCTTAAAAAAACCCAAAATATTTTCATGTTACATGTATGGTTTTGGAAAAATTAGGAATTTGATTGTTGGTTGGTTGCATGTATGTTTGCAGTGATCAAGATTTTAAGTGCATGTTTAGTTTTTTATGCGACAAAAATTGATACTGAATTGTCTCGCGAGCATAACTTATTGCAATGAATTTGGGTTTGTTCCATTTACTATTTATTTTTTTTATATTTGTTGTCGATTTACAAGGAAATGGATTTCCTAAAGTCTAATTTCCCTGCATTTACATGCTGTTGAGAAAATGGGGTTTATTTGAGGAAGAGAGAGAAAACAAAGTTTTTTAAAAATAAATAAAAAAGAATGATGTTGTCATATTTGCCATGGACTTTGGGAAACTGCAGTAAAATTCAACTGCAGTGGATCCTCGTCCGATTTACAAGAGATAGAGACAATTGAAGTTCAGCAGGATCCACTTTTAATGGGTCCCACTAATGTTCACTTATGTCTACCTTTCTATGGAGCAAAGCCAAACCTTGTTGCCATAAGCAGGGGTCGGGTTGGAACCTGATTTTTTCCACTTCTTTATGAGTAAAATTCGGGTCATTGGGCTATTTGACTCGAAAAAAGTTGATAGCTAATGAATTCATTTTGTAAAAGTGATTCTCAGCTAAAAGTGACTTGAATATAAGAGGATTTATGTTCGGAAACCTTAATGCAAAACTGAAGTGAGTTGAACAATAAATTTGTAACTAAAATTAATCCTAGAGACAAAAGGTTCAAATTAGAATCAATTCTACTCGAGAGTATCCAAACATGTCAAAATCAATTTTACATCTCTGTTATGAATTTTGCGTCATCTAAAAGTGGAACAAAATATACATTACAAGAACCCAAGAGCGCTTAGATGAGATGTCGCGTGTCTCTTCTAGCTTAACCAAGGTTCTGGGTTGATCTTGGCTTGAGCATGGAGCAGCGTTAAAAACTCTTAGGGAGAGTTGGCTGCTCATTTGGGTCCCACAAGGCTCGATGGATTAGTCACTGCAGTTGCACGCAGAGGATATCTAGTTTACGCTAAAAAAGAAAATATACACTACAAGAGTTCCGCTACCGTGTTTTTGGTGGCTACCTTAGTTTTTTATCTACCTAGAGCAGTGGTTGAGACTGCATCGGTTGTATTTTACCGTAACCGTAATTGTCTGCACTGTCGGGGATCACGATGCAGTCTGCAGGAGTTATTTTAAACCTTGATAGTGATATTGAATCCGAGAACTTGTATATATTTTTTGTTCTGTTCTGGATTTAATTTTTCGAAGCAAGGTTTGGATTTTGAATCTCTCAAGTGTCAATGTGATTTCTATGTATGTAGGGGGGTGAAGCATTTTTCAGGGGTGTGCTGGAGAGTATGCAGTCAGTGTACCTGAACAGGAATCCTACAGCAAAGGCCATATTGGACCTTGTTCACTCTGCCGAAAACAACTCGTTATGCTATGATCATCTTGCATTCAGGACATTTGGGGTACTTTCTCGCTTTACTTCCTTCCGCTTACTTACAATTTTCTCTGTTGCTCAATTAAACTTTGTTAGCTCATTTATTATGTCTTGTGCACTTGATTATAGGTGAATGGTTACGGAATCGACTCCCTGGCTCAGTTTTTCCTTGATTATGGCTATACACAACGAGATGAGTTGAGATTTCCAGGGAAAAAATTGAGGGCATTGTGGTTCTCGCCTCCGCCTCCTGCTGATTCATTTTCTGGCAATGGCAGTGGCATGAATGGCCCCTTGCCAAGAATTTTTATATCAGAGTTACTGGTGGATCAGATGAGTCCAGGAACTCAGGTATGTTGTGGAGAACAAATCTCAATTAGTTTTTGTCAAACATATATTCTCCAAGAATTACAATAATTGTGATGAAGGAGGGTGTTTTCGTTTCATCGCTCTTATTTGCAGCTAGTTTCAAAAGTCAGCTTAGTAATCACAAATTCTAGATGTAATCAATGATTATAGGAACGTCTTTCATCATTTTAGTTGTTAAGCTTGTTTTTGTGTTGAAATCGGAACACTATTTATGTCTTTAGCTCTATAATACCATGATGTTTTAAACCATTTTGCGTATTTTTCTGAGATGATCATACCATGTTTAAGGCAATGTTTTTATCAAATCGTATCATTTGTTGAATGACTAATCGAGAAACAAAGAGCGGAGAGGGGTTCGATTCTTAAAGTGTTACATATGACGCTTACCTACATATCATAAGATTTAGATGTCGTACTCAAATATTAGTATTACACCAATGGTTTATCCTTTAATATCCTCCTTGACATTGTAGCATTGTTGCTTCAACATTCAAAAGCCTAGTTGTACTAAAAGAATGTGAGAATCTTCATGCAGGAAATAATTAGGAAATACACCAAATCATCTGGTAATGGAAAAAAGTATGCAGCTCTTGCGAGTTCCTTGGGACATTTAACGTGGGACAAACCCTTATATTCTGAGTTTCAACAATTGGCAAGGTATTACTAGTATCTCTCCACTCCTACGAACACGACAAGGACACTGACATGTCGATGCCGATGATAATTTTAGAAAATCACATGATTCAGTGTAATCATAAGTGTCGTGTCCGTGTCCGTGTCCGACACCGATGCGTGTCCGATACCGGGACACGCCTAATCTGAGGAGTGTTTATGCTTCATAGCTCCACTCCACCTAGAAATACTATGTGAGGAAAGTATCTGCTTATTTCAACCACGGTTTAACTTATGCTTTGTTGATACTTGTGATTTTTAGAGAGAGTGAATATGCTGCCTGGACACTAGTCAATGGTCATGCACTGAACCATGTCACAATTTCCGCTCATCGGCTGAAAACTCATTTGAGGGATATAAAAAAACTGAATCAATTTCTTGAGGAGAGTGGATTCAAATTGAATTCTGAAGGAGGAGTATTGAAAGGTATGCGTATATTTGTTTATTATTAAGTATAAAATTTTCTGGATATTTTCTAAACAAAGTTAAAAAATTCAATCTGCAATTATAAGTAAATCTCATGCTAGTCTCTTTCTGATTTAGGACATAAGCCCTTCTAAATTTTAATTTCTAGGTATTTAGAATAATTAAAAGTGGTTGTTAATTGTTTTGCATAGCTTTTTCTCATTGATCAAAACCTTTGGCATTTTTAATCGGAAAACGCATTTTGTCAGTATGTTATGTACATCATTCTCTCAAACATATAAACTAAATAACTTGAAGTTGAAGATTATCATTGCAAGTTTTTTTCACCTTACTATCGAGTATCATTTGAATGACTTGAATATTTCCTCGACTGCCAGTGAGCCCTGATGGCCTTCTCCAGCAAAGTTCAACTGTAGCAGATTCAATTTCTTTCCAGTTCTCTGATGGTATAACTGAATCAGTTCCATGCTCATACATTGAATTTGCCGAGCGTCTCGTGCTTCCTCAGTATGAAAATTTACCTCACACAGAGGTAAGCAACATTCTTTCTAAGCATCAATGTCAATGTTTTAACTTTGTTTTATAAATTCACATCTCTAGTTTTTTATGGATAAGCTTAGAGTTTGTAATCACCGATCAATCTCTAGCTTCGGAGACTACTTGAAGAATTTGAATGTTCTGCTTATATATATGTATATGAATGCGTGTTTGGATTTGACGGTGGGATTGGCATAATCACAATGAGCTCTCACCGTGATTTTGGTAAAAGCTACGCTTTGGAGCTTCACAGAATCAAGTGCCACCATGATTTTGCCAAACTCACCGTCAATCCAACCATACACTTGGTCATTTTCTGAAGGATTGCTAATTTTTCTTGTTTTAACTAATGAAACAGATTAAAGAATTCCATAGGAGGGATGGTTTTGAGGTAGCAAGTGCCGATAAGATATTTGAAAGCACATCCAAGGAACAAGTGAGCCGAGCAGGCGCATAGAAGGCTCATCTCAGTCTGTACCGCGATCATGTACATATACTTTTCCCCTCGGGGAAGAGAAAACATTTTAGACCCAATTTTATTGTTGATGTTTGGATTTCATGCATTTCTAATAATGTGTATACTGCATGGTTCAATTGGGTTTAATAATTTAGCAAAAATAGTTACATGTTCTCCTCAAAATAAAATAAATAAAGATCAGGTATGCTTTTCCAATTGTTTATATATTAAATTTCAAAATAGGGAACACCGAAGGAAGATGAAATGTAAATTGAAAAATAATCAAAATGTTGGGCAAAGTGAAGAATCTGGGCTATTTGTAGCTGGTTGAGATGGGGAAGATTTAAGTTCTTGATGCAGGTAAGGTAATTCACTAGATAGCGATACAAAAAGAGAAACAAGGCAGTGTACTAGAAATACACTCCACTAATAACAACAAAGACACCAAACTACAAACACCTGAACCAAGACACCTGACAAAGTGGAGAAAAAAAGAAGAAGAGAAAACCGACAAAAAAACAGGTCAAACACCACCAAGAAGCAACAGGACTCACAACCAGAAGTCCACCAACCGCTATCGGCTCCAACACAAGATCGGTTGCACCCCCCACTCATAGAAGGAGCAGGTGTTACCAGGGTTTTTCGCCAGATACCACTTCCAAGAAGAAAGTTTCACCTTATCCACCAAAGATTCGACAGAAACCGTTCATCTCGCAAATATGACACCATTCCGAGAGTTCCAGATAACCCAAACAGTAGCATGCCAAATTACCAATCACCCTAACCTATTCTTCCTACCCATCCCAAAACCTAGAAAAATTTGAAAAACACTATTAATGCTAATGGGAGACACAAAACGAAAATCCAACCACCTAAAGATAGGGTACCAAACAGGAGAAATAAAATCACAAGTAACGAGCAGATGATCAACCGCTTCCATTGAAGCCCCACAAAAAGCGCATAAGGCACTACCAGGATCCCTAATCACCCTACGCTGCATAAGGTTTTGTCTAGTTGGCACTCTATCCTGAAGTAATTGCCAAGAGAAAACAATCACTTTAGACGGGGCCCAGGATTTCCACACCTTAGCTAAGAGAGAATCTAAAACATTAGGAACTACACCAGCCGTAAGCAATAAGTAAGCCGACTTAACCGAAAATATCCCAGTAGAATCATGTCTCCAAGACCAAGAACCGATATCCCCTAATACAGGGTGGTTCTCTATGGCAGCTAGAAGAGTCTGGAGCAATTCAATCTCCCACACCGAAAGCTCTCTCCTCCATGTAAAATTCTAATGCCACTCTCCGTCCAACCAATTACCCATCTCCCCTACTAAATTCAATTGTTGATCAGACACTTGAAACAAACTTTGAAACTGGGATTTTAAAGAAGCACCCCGCACCCAAGGATCAAACCAGAAAGAAGACCAAGATCCATCGCCCACCCTTTTAATGATGCCCTCTGCGAACCAATCAGACGTTACCTCAACAGAAGTTCCTAAAAGGGAAACATCTTTCCACCAGAGAGAAGCCCCACTAAAACCAGAAGGACGACCTCCAAAATGAGGCGAAGGGTACAAAAGGCCATATAGCAAAAATAATATCTTTCCAAATCGCGTGTCCCCCTGACAACAACATCCACCTCCACTTACCTATCAAAGCTAGATTCACAGCACGAAGATCCCTTATACCCAATCCTCCATCTGATTTTGGCCTACACACCTTGTCCCAACTGACCCAAGCAATCTTACGATCCAGATTAGCACCCCCCAAAGGAAATTCCTCTGCAATTTAACAATTTTCTTCCAAAATTTTAAAGGTAACTTCAGAAAAGAAAGATAAAAAATTGGTATAGAATTAAGAACCGATTTCAACAAAACCACCCTGCCGCCTAGCCTAATAAACTTGTTCCGCCACACACCAAGTTTCCTGGCTAAAGACTCCAACAAAGGCTTCCAAGTACTCTCCCTCCGAGGGTTAGCCCCTACTGGTAAACCAATATAGGTGAAAGGGAGAGATCCAACGTTACAATGAAGAAACCTTTCAGCTAGGCTAAGGAACTCAGTATTCACGTTAACTCCCATGATACTACTTTTAAAGAAATTATCTTTGAGACCCGAAGCCAACTCAAAACAACAAAGGATAGTCTTAATTGACCATAAATTCTGGACTGAAGGTTCCCCTAAGAAGAGAGTATCATCAGCATACTGAAGGTGACTAATTGAAAGCCCACCATTACTCACCTTAAAGCCTTAATACAAACCAAGATCCTCGGCTCTCCTAATAACACCACTCAGCCCTTCTACCACTAAAAGAAACATAAAAGGGGCTAGCGGGTCCCCTTGCTTTAAACCCCTATGAATATTCACCTCCTCTGTAGGGCAACCATTGACCAAAGCAGCTAATTTACCATTACAAACACACGTTCGAATCCAACTACGCCACTTAGGACCAAACCCAAATCTTTGCAGCATGTAATCAAGAAAGCTCGAACTAACTGAATCATAAGCCTTTTCGAAATCCACTTTAAAAATGAAACACTCCTTCTTTAGTTTTCTGGCAAGATCAATAATTTCGTTAACCGCCACCACACCATCAACCAACTGTCTACCTTTAATAAAAGCCGACTGATTCAGAGAAATCAACTTGGACACAAGCTTATACAGAGACCCAACAAGGGAGATAGGCCTAAAATCTCCAATCTTGCAAGGGGCATCAACTTTTGGAATTAGGGTGATAAAGTACGAGAAGAAAAACAATTGATCCACCAAGTAACTAATGGGCCTCAGAAAAGGGTACTCACGTAAGAAAGGAGTGTTGAAGGGAAGGTATATTCTAGAAGGGCCAAAAAGGTAATTAGTGGCTAAGGGAATGTGGTGACAAGGACAGGTGTCATGAGAGCTAGATAACAACTTCCATGATATGAGGAGTGGGAAGGAGGGTAGAGAACTCACCTTTGGATGATTTGTGAATTCTGTTAGAATGAGCAAGCAGCATTAGCTGGTTTGTCGGAGCCTAGCTCTGGTCAGGATTTAGGAATGTTTTGCCTTTATTCTATAATAATCTCAATTTGCATAATCAATAACGCCTTGTTTTATTCTTATTTCATCAATTACTGTTTCATTATCTGCTATTAGAATTTTGGGTTCGTATCAACAATATATTATTTGATGCATATGTAAAATAATTTTACACGGACAATGTATATAAATGAAATTCACGATGTAAATAAGTGGTTGATATTTTTATAAAAGTTTAAAGCACACACGAGAATGAGTCAATCATCCATGTCATATCTAAAAAGTATAGTAAAGTGAGGTGACGTGGCAGAAAACATAATTGTGATTGGATGACAGTGTAAAAGTATTTTACTCCTGTCAGTGCATATTCATTTTTCTCTTAAAATTAATTTATTGATTGAATAATCTAAATTCATTTTTCTTGTTTTTTTTTTTCTAATTTGGTCCTGTGTGCAATTTCCTTTTTTGGATTTCGTCCATCTAAGTGGATGACTGAACATCATCTTTAACACATAATCCTCATTTAACACGTCACGTGTTGCCACGTTAGGTACTTAACGTTTGTCATGTCATCGTTTTTGAAACGTCATTTAACGTTGGGGACAAAAACCAAAAGCATTGCACATTCAAGAATTATTTTAAAACAAAAAAGATACGTGAACGAAAAGCAAAAACTCGCAAACTTCCATTAACCAATTGATTATTTATGCCAATGATATATAAAATATATACAACTGCTCTATGATATCGAAGTGGCTCGTGATATCGAAGTGGCTGGACATTTCGACGGTGCTTCATGGTGTGGTCGATGCTCATTCAGTCCAATTTTGCGGACTGGGTGGTGCATCAAAGGGCTTTACAAAAGTTTTTACCATCATTTGGATATCGGTTCTCTATGTGATTTGGCGTGATAGAAATAACAGAATTTTTAAATCAGTACATGAGTCGATCGATAAATTGGCTGAGAGGGTTAAGCTTCAAACCTTTTGGTGGTTGAAGTCAAGCTACGTTTTGTTTGTTTTTGATTACTTGGGGTGGCGGCAAAATCCTTGGAGCTGTTTTCAGGCTGTTGTATAGTTTCATTACGTGTTTGTGTTTTGGTGTGTTGTATTTAGCGGTATTGTAATCTTGTAAACTTGATATTATCTTAGTCCCTTACTGGTACACCTTGTGCTTGAGGGGCTGAGTTATTTATTTAATAAAGTTTTATATTAGTTTTTTCAAACAAAAAGAATTACCCAACTAAGTACTAACTATACCAAACTCTAACAATAAACATCATGACTGTGTCACTAAGGCAAAATGGTGACCACACCAAATTCAATTTCCTTTATAACACCTTACATTAATATGTAATAAAAAAAAAGAAGAATATTTGTACCAAAAAACTCAAGAATATAATATACCCTTGTATTGTATCATTCAAGTGTATACACAGCTTTATGATTATAATAGTAGTAATCTAAAAGAAAGGAAAATAATTCTAAACCACTTCAACTTAATTTGAACGCAAACACGTGCCTAAATTTTGTATACCAAAATAAAAACACATAATTTACACGTGTATTGTTTCTATAGCATGCAAATCATTTTCAATGATGACAATGCTGGCAATTATTTCCTCCAAGACCACCAATTATTGAATCAACATAAAAAAAAACATTATCTTATGTCAAGTAAATAAATAAACAAATAACATTATCTTAGACTTCTATTTTAGTCCAAAAAAATTCAATGATCAAATTAAGTTTGAATTTTTAACTATTAGATTTAGAAGATACTATGCTATAAAGCATAAAGAGCACCTTATAGTTTAAATATGGCAAAAAAAAACATTATAGCTAAATAAAGCAACCAATCATTTCCTAGATCTTATAGGAACATTCAACTAACATAAATTAATACAATAATAAAGCTCTTTTCTCATCTTTCTATAAACAAAAGCTTGTGATTAATTAATTTAAGGAGCCATAATGTTTGAATTCATACACAAGCAAAGCCTAAAGAAATTAAGAAATAATATTTCCAAGGGCAAAATGGGAAAATAAATAAATAAAGTAAAATAGTGTTGCAATATTTTCAAACAACCTGAAGAAACATAAAGAGATGGAAAATTTTCACCAGCTCTATGCTTTACCATTAGGTTTAGGTGATTGTTGGGGATACTTATGGTGGTAAGGAGATACATGAGTACCGTTAGGTATCGAAAGGGTTCTTCGCTGTTGTCCGTTCCGAGCAAGTGATGCTCCTTGTGCATGTGCACTTCGAGTGTTTGGACTCGCACTGAACCGCTCGGCTTGCATTGATTGGAAATAGTATGAAGAGCTTGCCATGTCTTTAAGGTTTGGAAGCGGCTTTAAAGCTTCGACAACTTCACTCATTAAGGGTCTGACTTTCGGGTCTCTACTGAGGCAGTGAGCGGCTAGTTGAACAGCTTTCTGAGCTCCTTTTACGGAAAAGTGACCTTCAAGACGAGGGTCTAATAACCGGTAGAACCGTCTTCGTTCTCCTAGATGTGGTCGAGCCCATTCGACAAGGTTATGCTCGCCGTTGGGTCGGTGTTTGTCCATAGATCTTCTGCCGCTCAACATCTCAAGCAGTACGACTCCGAAACTGTACACGTCACTTTTTGATGTGAGATGACCTGCCAGTGCCACACGAGCAAATATAATTATATATTGCCGATGTTAGATTACATTGAAATAGATTTGGAATAAATGAAATTGAAAATTATCAAAAGAATGTAATAGAACTATGAGCTTTGCGGATGCAACAGAAATCATCAATCTCATCAAACACAGTTGATCGTCAGACAGGAAATTATAGACATCTCATTCTATTAAAATCTTAGGCTTGTTTGGATTGACTTATTAGAGTTTATCTACTGGTATGAGCACTTATGGGATTGTTTGGAATAGTGTATAGAAACAAAGTATGACATGTCCATAAGTTGTTTTCAAGTTATTTCTATAAGCTCTCTGGGATAGCTTATGAAAACAACTTGACACATGAGCAATTATATAATAAGTGCTTATGCTATGAATGCCTAATTAAGTTGTTTAACCAAATAGGGAAAAAATCATAAATATGACTTATGAGGAGAACAATTAACATCATACCGAAAAAAAGGTCAAGAGCATAATATGCACGACATGATAAAACAGTCCCACAAGGAATTACAAGAAAAACCTACAAAGTGTAAGCATGTGTGACGGCAATGACAACTTTGTAGATTTGAAATTTTCATTTCAAGCTTATCTTACCTGTCATGACATATTCAGGTGCGGCGTAACCGTAGGTTCCCATCACTCGAGTAGACACGTGGGTTTTATCACCTTCAGGACCATCTTTGGCAAGACCAAAGTCCGAGAGTTTGGCATTGTAATCCTGATTCATAACAAAATTAGATTGACAAAATGGAAACAAGGTTTACTCTTTTTGTAATCTGTGGTACTTACTGCATCTAATAGTATATTCGATGTTTTAAAATCCCTATAAATTACTGGCCGTTCAGCTTCTTCGTGAAGAAAAGCGAGACCCTTAGCAGCTCCTAGTGCAATTTTCATCCGAATAGACCATGGAAGAGGCAAGGGTCCTGCACAGGATATAATATTAATTTCTACACGAGAACATCGAAAAGGATATAATCGAAATTTCCAAACATAAAATATGCACCATGTATTTTAAGTTAAAGTCTCTCTATTCATGAAAGCTTCTAAATTCAATATAAAACAAGATACTCAAAGAAACATGAGAATTATAGAAGGAAACATATTTATAATGCTATAGATTAGTTCCATACGCGATTCTTATATTCACAGATCATCAGGGATATACATCATAAACAAAGATATTCAACGAAACAGCATAGTTATAGAAGGAAATATCCTTATAAAGCTATAATTTAGTGGCATACATTGAGCAATGCATCATATAAATAAGAAACACTCAAATGCAGAGGAAATAATTTTTTATTTTCCTTATATAGGGTAGGAACCGGCTTTAAAAGAGACACATCCAAAAGGGTTCAATATTTGATAGTTGATGCTATTAAATTTCGAGGTGCAGTTATTATTACTATTGAAAAGGAAAATGAGAAAATAACTAGTCAGAAAATAGTAACTTACTCCTAAATAAGTGATTTTCCAAGCTTCCCCGAGCCATGAACTCATACACGAGCAGCCTTTGATCATCTTCAATGCAGTAACCTACGAGTTTAACAAGGTTTTGATGAACGAGATCGCCAAGAAAATTTACCTCAGCCTGTCATGTAATCCAAACAAGAATCGTGATTAGAAAGATAGAATTCAGAGATAAGACAAAACGATAACAAGATTCATTAAAAAAAATACGAACCAGCCATTCTTTATGACCCTGAAGCCCATCATGGTTAAGCGTTTTTACAGCGACAGTAAGCCCTGTGCCTGGTTTCACTGCAGCAGTTCCATTCTCTTCGATCCACCCCTTGAAAACACAACCAAACCCACCTTCACCAAGAAAACTCTCGGGCCGGAAATTTCTTGTTGCCAACTTAAGTTCATTGAAAGTGAACTTTCGCAGCCTAGAAGCAATTTTAATCTCGTCTTCAAGTTTAGAAGTGGAGGAATTGCTTTCTGCAATACTAGTGGTTGTAGAAGATATTACTGGAGCTGTTGGTTGTCCTCTACTCGTATCGTTAGTTGATTTACTTTCAGCTAATAAGGAACCAAAGCGATGGGGAAAAAGTATTAGAACGAACAATAAATTTAAAATAATGTTGTGCGGTATAGGCATAGAATATAAGCGAAAATTAGACACCACCTCAAGAGTAATTTTATAACTCGATTACTTCAACCTTTTAGCATATGGTTAAAATTCAGTTATTTCCAAACAATAATGTATTTCCTAACCAATCCAAAATGCACTCTTTTGTCATTGTGTTAACTTGAAAGACAACATACATATTAAAGAAACATTTTTTCGCGACAAAACTTGCATATGATTCAAGGAATAACCCCAAAACCATCTTCTCTTCTGATTTTTGAATAAGCAGGATTCTGAGAAACTCAAGTATTTCACTTTTTAGTAACTAAATATCTCCATTTTCAAATTTACTTTGATTCATTCATCCTTTTGAACAACTTCCGCGTCACACACGACACAATCAGAAAACCTTGATTTTCACATATCATTTTACATCAATTAGCATCATAATTTTCAATTTGATTGCAGAAAAAAGGTGCTCAACGAAATTTCAAAAGCAAACCATGCGCTAAAGCAACGGAAAAATCATGCCAACCAAAGTACCATTTATGCATAAACAAAATCATACCATAAAAACATTTTACAAAGATAGAATCTCCAAACACATCATAAGAACAATCAATCAACAATAACCTATAAAGCACAAACACAGACACCAGACACTACACAACACAGACACATCAACACCGATAATAATTTGAGAAAATGGCAATTCAATGTAATCATGTGTCGGTATTGTGTCAGACACCGAAACACGCCTAATCTGAGGAGTGTTTGTGCTTCATAAACAATAACACATTTGCAAGGAAAACAATGATTACCATAATGAGTACTTGCGCCGCTGATTGAGCTATCAACTTTGGATCTTGAAGAAATGCAGCTCCCAAACAACCCTAACCCAACCCAACACCCAGTTTTTTTCTCTTCAACAACACCCTCATTCTCTTCACTCTTCTTTTTCTTCTTCCTCCCCTTAGATTTACACACATCCCAAGACTCCACCACTTTACTCTTCTCAGCACCCAACAAACCCATCAATAACAAAACCTATAAAACCAAAACCTAAATATCATCAAAAGATTCAAAAACCACTCAAAATTTCAAACATTACAAACACACCCTTCATTGCCATACACTCCAACTACCTCAAAATCAAAACCCCAGATGAAAATTTTCAAATTAAAAGCTAAAAATCAAAACTTTACACCTTAAAACAGCTCAAAACCATGTAACTAAGAAAACCCAGAAATTAAAACTGAAAAAAAGAAAAGAAACAGATCAGAATAAGTAAATCAAATTACTAAAAATAGAAAGAGGGGAAAATGGAAAACCTTTGAAGAGATGATTTTGATGAAAAAGGGTTGGGAAGTGGAGAGTAAGAACAGAGATGTAAGACAACAGAAACTGAACTGAAATGAGAAATCTTCGCTCAAAGAAACATGAAATATCGGAGGATGGGGTCAGTCCTCGTATGCAACAAAAACACAAACACTATGTCTGTACTGCAAAGCAAAACATTGGGAATTAAATTAAAAAAAAATTGAATAAAATATATAAACTTTGTCTGAATATTTTATGTTTACTGTTTTCTTTTATACTAGTAATATACTGTATTTATGTTTACTATATTTAAACATTGGGAATTATTTTAACCCTTATTTCAAAAAAGACACCTAAAAAAAGACATGTCACTCATTTTTATAATTATTTGTTACGTTGTCACATTGTGTGCATCTTTCTCAACAATTCACTCCATGAGATAATAATCGTTGTTTTATAGGACATATCAAATTACAATAATGTATTATTTACATATTTAATAATTATAAGATTGTATTAAAAAAACTTAACACTTCTAGGAATATAAATTTTGTAAATTTTATTATTAGATTGGATTGGAAGTTTATAATAGCATTGAGATAATCTAATAAAAATTTTACACAAATTTAAAATTATTTAACATGTTATTTGAAATCGACCATGATTAAGGGTTTGTGTGATTTTTTGAACATTGTAAATCTTTGTAGACATCAATAACATATAAAAGTTTTTTTTAGTTTGTGTAAAAGTATACGTGCATGATCTAAATTATACGTGGATGACATGTCCTTTTTTTGGGCGAGGCAATGCTATGGAAGTATGGGATGTGTGACAAGGTTGGGGGCGATAATTCAAGCATTGGTGAAAGGGATTGATGGTTTTTTTGTATTGTTCTTCAAAATTATGGAAGTGACGTCACAAACGTAGTTGCATAATTTCGCCATGATGCTATGGTGCATATGGAAGCAGAGGAACGAAAATAAGGGATGGTGTGAACATCATGGCAGGGTAGCGATGGTGCAAACCAAAAACAAGGTAGGTTACATTTGTAAATGTACTCGTCTTTATGTCTAGGACACATAATAGAATAGGTTTTGAGTCATGTCTCTATTATGTTTGTTTTTGTGTGTATATATATGTGTCTTTTGTCTAAGTTTCATCTCTCAACGTGTTTGATTGACAATTAATTTTGTGCATAAAATTTTGTTTTTCTTACTTTGAGAATTGATTGAATACAATTAGAGATGTTTCTGACTTGCTCGATTCTATTCAAATGAACAATTTTTCATACAGATCTTTTCAACCGTGTTTGATTCAGATCAAGAAACCTCATGAGACTTTTGATTCAAATAAAAAAAATGTTGACTCTGATGATTCGAATTAAAGGATCAAATTTTTACTGAAACCTATTATAGACTAATTTGATTCGAATCATAAAATATTTTGACTCCAATTATTTGAATCAAGTGACCAAATTTTCACTGAAACATGTTTTACTTTAGCTTGATATTCGCATCAGAAAACTTTCTAACTTAATTCATATCAATCTTCTTCATAAGTACATGTTATTCGGTTTGATTCAAATAAATCTTAGCTGATTCGAATTAAATGCACGAAAACTTAGATCTCACTTTTTAAGTCATTGGTTCAAATCAAGACCTATTTAAATTGAATCAAAGCTTATAATTTTTACACTATTTTTTCCAGCATATATTTACTCTCATACTCACACACCGTATATAACCTCATATTTTCTAGTGAAGTGAAACAATCATGTATCTCTCCCCGTCTCTCTCTCAATAGATTTTAATTTTAATATAATTTATTCAACTACGTTAATAAATTTAGCATATTTATTTATATACGAAGTTTAAGTTATTTTATTTGTAATTTAATTATTATTTTTTATTAAACTCCTCTTCTTTTTTTTATAATAAAAATTTAAGATGAGGGAGTGATTCCTTAGTCAAAAACATGGAAGTCCTTAAAACTCAAAGAACACTTACAAAAGTGATTATTAAACTAGACCAAACCTTTGGAGTTTATTAAACTCCTCATTGAATAAGTTTCAAGATCAACTAGACACTGACCCGTGCTATCGCATGGGTTTTGTGGATTATCATATATGATATGAAAAGAAACATAACAAAAATTTCAAAATAAAAGTTCCAGAAATAAAAAGAATTCAAACGATATTGATTGTAAAAATAATAATATTCAGTACATTTATATTTAGGAAAATAGGTTACAAAAGAACTACTGAACTTTACGAAAAACTTCTTTATAAACAACATTTCCAGTTTCATCCGTATCTTCTCCTTTTTCGTCGGTTATCAATATCTTCAAGCATTTCCTTGATGTTACTCTTGACATTGCAACATAGAGTTGACCATGGGAGAAAATTGATTGTGGAAGATATACACCAACATGTTTAAGTGACTAACCCTGATGTTAGAAATAATATAAAACCGTTGATGTAGTTCTATCCTAATAGCTTAAGATTTTGGGATAATCAGTTATTTAATATGGTATCAGAGCCTATCCTAGATCCATTTGTTGTTTGTTGTGGAGACCTCCCATATTTGGGCCACCCGTTGTTGTTGATTCCACGCACCAAGCCCAATAGTGCTGGGCGAGGGGTGTGTTAGAAATCTCACATTGGCTAGAGATATGGCAAAGATAACTTTTATAATATAGTGCAAACCTCAACCCTCAAGCTAGCATTTGTGGTTGAGTATAAGTCTCTCAAATTCTAATATGGTATCAGAGCTACATCAATGGTTTTATATTATTTCTAACACCTGAATCTTGTTGATAGTCATAGAAAATGAAACAACCAATGGAAATTGTCTACGTTGAAACTTAAAAGGGGTTCTTTTATCTGAAGGAGTTAATGATAACCTAGCAATAAAAACATTTTCACCAATATTGTTGTCGGATATCACTCTACCTTCAATGGCAGATGTTCCTAATTTTGTAACAATCAACCTTATGTCATTGCATAACCCCAAAGATTGTTCAATGTTTCTGAGCAACATTATCGGTGCTCCAACTTTTAATCTCAGCTTGTGATTCGGAATTCCAGAAGCACTGATGGTATTTAAGAATTCAGGTGTATGAATATCATCTGGTGTGTCAATATTTGATTTGGCATGACACGGAGAATCATAACTCAAATAAGTTGTTTCTTCTCCGGGAATTAAAGTCAACGCGTAATCATTGACTGCATCAACAATTGTATTTTTAGGAGCTAATATAGCTCTATCTTGGAAAAAAGATGCATCATTCATGTTGTGCAATAGATCTAAATAAGTGCTCTGAACAATAGATGAAAGTGGATTACCTAAGCTAGGAATTAAAAGATCATGTGGTATCTGTATTGTGATATCAGCATCATTAGATTGTCCAATACTTTCATCACCAATACCTAAAATCCACTCTAAAAATTTCTTTCTCTCTTCAACGTCAGAATCTGAACTTTGTACTTTCATAATTTATATATAACCTCATATTTTCTAGTGAACTGAAACAATCATGTATCTCTCCCCATCTCTCTCTCAATAGAATTTAATTTTAATATAATTTATTCAACTACGTTAATAAATTTAGCATATTTATTTATATACGAAGTTTAAGTTATTTTATTTGTAATTTAATTATTATTTTTTATTAACCTCCTCTTCTTTTTTTTATAATAAAAATTTAAGATAAGAGAATGATTCCTTAGTCCAAAACATGGAAGTCCTTAAAACTCAAAGAACACTTACAAAAGTGATTATTAAACTAAACCAAACCTTTGGAGTTTATTAAACTCCTCATTGAATAAGTTTCAAGATCAATTTGTTTATTACATCTTCAATATGGTACAGTACCATACTAAAAACTAAAAGTAAACATATAACTAAAATAAAGTTTTTTTGTGAAAATATAATTTGGTATTCATCAGAATAATTGAAGGTTAAAAATGAAAAATGTTATAAGTTTTTTTTAAAAAAATTAAATAGTTGAGTGTGTGTGTATTTTATAAGAAAAAATGAAACGAGATTGATAACTAAGAACTACCACTCTAAAAAATAAAATGGTGTGCACATTACACTCACAACATCTTCTGAATGGATAGAACGAACAGCTTCTCTGGAGAAATGAAACCTTAGCTTATGGTGGTGGAGAACTTCTCGCTCTGAGGAAAAAAATATTTGTAAAAATGTTAGCACTCCAACGCTCAAATTAATTTTTGTTCAAAGATATGTATGAATTGGATAAATTGTATGTATCTTGAGTGTTGGTGCATATGCTATTTATATGTAAAGTGACGAATGAATATGCATGGAGCGTAACAATTTCACACTATTTGAGTAAAATTGAGAATAATAATATGCAACGGCCGTTATCAGCCGTAGGTGGCATAACATAAAAGATGATATGATGTAATTGTACTATGGTGAGTTGTATTTAATTTCATGGGGCTCTAGATGGACTTTAGTCCGGTCGAAAACAATCGGTCATACGAAAATTTCTCAAGCGACCCCTCCTCCCCCCCCCCCCCCACCCCCAATCTCTTTTTTACTCCATGAATTTTCAATTTTGTTCTTGCAAAACACTTCGGTTCTTAAAAATCGAAATTTTTTTTCGGTTTATACGAACCGAAATTCCTCTGAATTTGCACTACCAAAAAATTTGATTTTTTCAAACCGAAGTTTCTGTAGGGGCAAAATTGGAATATTAGGGGTAGAAGAGATAGGGGGTTGCTTCAGAAATTTTCCAGTCATATTTTATCATATAAATACTTCTAGAAATTGTTTAGGAATTCTTAATATACCATACCATGTGTTTGTGTCAAAATAAAATAAAGGGTTAAATATGTTTTTAGTCTTACATTTTGTGAAATTGTTAAGAATGGTCCCTACATTTTAAAAATGGTAAAAAAAAACCTATAAAATTTTCCGCTATCAAGATTAGTCCTTGCGTTTATCTTTTAGGGATCATTCTTGACAATTTCGCAAAATGTAGGGACTAAAAACATTAAAAGGTAAGGACTATTCTTGACAAATTTCCAAAATGTAGGGACTAAAAATATTAAAAGGTAGGGACTATTTTTGACAATTTTGTAAAATGTAGGGACTATTCTCTACGGATTGGATTAATCTTGATAGTGCAAAATTTTATAGGTTTTTTTTTACCATTTTTAAAATGTAGGGACAATTTTTAACAATTTCGCAAAATGTAGGGACTAAAAACATCTTTAACCCTTTAATTTATATGCACCGTCAGTATAAAGTTATTTTACACATGCGTCCAATAATATATCGACACATCATGTATGATAATCAAAAATACATGATGTGTCACATTCATTAAATGATGTGGCAACACATCATTGGATGTATGTGCAAAAAATTTTACACCGTGCACAACAATTAAACTCAAATAAAATATCATGTGTTTAACGTGATTGGAAGCAATTATTTTATAGGAACTATTCACTTGGGCCATAATCTTTGTTAAGATTTCGTTATCATCTCGAGACAAAGCCTTGAAGAGCTCCAAGATTGGATCTCTTTTTAATTGTACATGGCCTCTTTAGGGTTGGAAATGAGTCGAGTCGAATTCGCTTAAGCTCAATTCGACTAATTTATTTAACGAGCTTAATTTTCAATTCAAGTTCGACTCATTTGGTTCATGAACCAAGTTCAACGAGTTAATTATCGAATTAAATCAAGTCTTGAACTATTTTCGAGTTGGTTCGGTTCATTGTCAGCCTATTTGGGAGTATTAGAAAAATGTGAAACAATAACAAACCCACCATAAACATTTTGTTGTGTTTCCAAGACATGTAGTACACAACCTATTTATAACAAAGTTTTCTCTCAATACTAGATAACTTAACCGATGTGAGACTTAGTTTTAGTGCATATATATAATCGAGTCAACTCGTGAACCAAACGAGCTGAACTATATATAGTTCAAGTTCAGCTCATTTAATTAACGAACTTAATATTTAACTCAAGTTTGACTCATTTAGTTCATGAACTAAGTTCAACGAATCAATTGTCGAATCGAGTCTCGAACTTTGTTCGAGTTGGTTCGATTCATTTTCTCTTGCAAATTCACGATGAGGTCTTTTAAGTAGTTAAGATTTTGTTTATTTTGTAAAAAATATTTTCTATTTTTATTTTTTAAAATATACGTTTTTATTTTTTTAAAATTGTAAAATGCATTATATTAAAAAAGTTACTTCTGGCACAAGTTGTGTAAAGGAATAAAACTGAAAACAGAGTTACATACAAAAACACGCTAATAATAGCTACCAAGAGAGGGTACTAAAACCTCCAGACATAAAGGATAAAACACTAAGAAACATAACCTAGACATTTGCTAAAGATTGTGTTCAGATCCTTTTGCCTTGAACTTGATCTTTAGCCACCACCAAACATAGATCTTGATGTTATCTACTATCGAGTCCACTTATTGATCTTTTGCATGGTTCCTTTTGCAATTTTTTTATTCAAAAAAAAAAATAATGTTCAATAATAAACAATTAATGAGGTGGATAATAATATAACACATCAACATTGTTAAATAAGCAATTATGATTTATGAGTCAAATATTATAGGGGGAAAAATCCAAAGAATTATAAAATAGGGATTAAAATTCATATTTTAAAATAGGGGATAAAACTGCATTTAAGCCTAAACCTTTTTAGCTTCACCACACCTTACGCCCGTAAAAATGATTTAAAGAGCGATTTGATAAAAGAAATTATGCATGCAAGAGTTTTGAAGAAGAAAATCAATTAAACTGACAAAGACGACAATACTTATTTGCTGAAATTTTGTATATGGACCAAAACTAAATTTGAGATATTTATAGGAACCAAAAACATATTTAACCCTTAAATATATAAGGGCATAATTTGTGTAACGCTCGCCTCATTCTTGTTAAGAACAATCAATGGGGTAAGTGTTTTCACAAAGTAAGTATTCATTCAAGAAGTTCCACATTGAGTGGTTAAAAGAAAAAGATGTAGAATGATATTATAAAGATGAAGAGTTATATTGAGTTTTGTTCACCACAATAACTCTAATTTTCTAAGTGCATTGGGGCTTAAGTATCTGTGAGTCTTGAGAATGATAGATTCTTTTAGGCCCCTTAATAGATGACCTTAGAGCATATGGAGAGACCTAAAGAGAATTCATCCTTGAGAAGAGGATTTGCAATTTTCCGTTCAAAAATTTTAGTTGAAAGAATTTGCAATTTTGATTCTTTAAAATGCTTATTAATTTTTGTTGGGAAAAACAGACATAGAGTAAATAAAAGAACACAATCACAATACAAAAATATAACGTGAAAACTTCAAAAATAGAGAAAAAAATCACGCCCTTGTCAAAACCGGAGAATAAACACTATATGAAAATTGGTACAACACATATTTAATTTCTAGTAGTGCCAGTTCACCCACAGTCTCCAAATTAAATATTTGAACTACATCTCACTAAACTCTAAACGAAGAGCATAAGAGGAAAAAAAAAGACACAAATATAAACTTAAAGTATTTTCAAGTGCTACTGTTTGGTGCGTTGCAACATGGAACTTGAGGTCTCTATATGTAACATTGAGTTCTCTCACCATTCACTTCTCTAATCAATGTGAGACTTCTCCAATATAATTTTTTTTATCTTTTTTTCCTTCATTAGCAATGTGAGACTTACATTGCAATCTACCCAACAATTTTGACTAAATTACTAATAATATTTTTCATACTGATTTCCAACTTTTTGATTGGTCAAAAGGAGGTGAACTTTTGCTCTTTCTTGCTCTCTTTTTTTCCTACACATTCTCACGTAGTATTTAGGCAAACAACATAAGGCACATATTTAGGATAGTTGCTTTCAAATTTTGATACCAAAATTTTGTCTAAAGTATAGGTTGTTGTTGATACCAAAAATATGTGAAAGCTAACAATAGATTGATCAAGATAGTGCTTGTTGGTGAAAGGCATTACACTTGACTTTAAGGATCGAGGTTTTACTTTAGTACTTTTGTTTCTACATGTTAATTTAACGTGAATGGCTGGTAATTATTTCAATTAAAGAGTTTAGCGGCAAAATTCATGTACACTAGACTTTGTTTGTATTGATGGAATGTAACGGAATGAAGCGGAATAAAGGGGAGTGGTATAAGATGGAGCGGTGCGGAATAAAACTTCCATTCAATTGTTTGGATATTTTAATAAGGAGATGAACAAAATTGAAGGTATTGGTAGTATTGGATGGAATCCATCCCATCCTATTCCATTCCATTATTATTTTGCAAATTTAAACAATAGAACATTATTTTATTTCATCTCGCTCCGCTCTATTCCATTATATTCCACCGATCCAAACGGAGCCTAAATATTGACAAGTGAAAAATTCACATATCAGTAATTATTTCAATTGTTGTATCTAAATTGTGCTCCAACGTATTAAATATTCTTACGATATTTTACTATTTTTGTATAAGTTGTAGGACACTCAATTATTGTGTCATGCCCTAACATACTAAATTACTATATTAAAATTAAATATATTTAGTAACGTACATTTTAATGTATTAAAATAGTACACTGAAATGGAACATGTTATGATATTTTCAGGCGGACAAGCGTGAAGGAAAACGAAAGAAAAGATTGATATAAAAAAACGGAAGGAAAGAGTTTGGTCGTCAAAATTATGAGTTGTATTAATATTTATCTTTACAAGATTAAAAACATTAAATGATTCAAAACTTACAATTGCATAATCTATATTATTCTTTTCATTTCATTTTAAACATCTTCATGAATATGAAGAAGAATTTTGCATTTGGTGTGAAACAAATAATACAAAATATTGATATAAGAGAGATGATATGTGTGAAAGAAAATATAACGAAATCATGAAAGAAAAGGTAATAAAAAAAATTCACTTACAATTACAATTATATGACTTTTGTACAAAATGTATAGAAAAGCTTTAGGAACTATCCAACGTTTTCTCAATGAGAATGACACTTTCTCTCTTCATTCAAATTTGAAGCATTTACCTATCTTTCTCTTCATTTCATTTCCCTTCATCCAAAAATAAAGTATGAACATCCTAAAAACACAGAAGAATGTGCAAATAGCTGAACATCATATCTGTTCTATACCCCCTTGCAAATGCAGGAAGTTGAGTTTATCTTTAGGGAGCATTCAGGAATATAGGCAACACCTGTTACACCAGGATATAAATATGTGAGGAAACGAGGACATGGCCTAATTGGCATTTTGCATCATGATATGGAGTTGACCATTTGCAGAAAAGAAACTTTTTTTTGAGCGGCAAATATATTATTAATAAACTAGATCTCTGCACAAGACGAATAGAGACCGGTAAAAAAAGAGTTACAAAACAAGGCGCAGTATAGAAAAGAAACTCTTTTTGATGACGAATGAAACAGAATCCACAACATAAAGTTCTTGAGAATATGCTTCTCATTTATCACTGGTACACACACATGTAAGAACATATGCTTCTTCTCATGTGTATAATCTAAAGGGATGAGAGTGAAAACAAAAAACCAGATATCAAAATGACTAAGTTTGTTTGTTATAGTTTATTCCATAAAAAATATCATTTATTTTAACTAAAAAAAAAATCATTTTTCAGGACTTTAATTGTGTTTGTTAATTTAATCTTTTAAAAATAATAAGAATCTAAAAACGTGATTTTAAACAGTCTAATTTTAATAAGATAAATGATTAAAAAAAAAAAAAAGTGCTATATTTCAGCACACTTCATTTTTCTACTCACAAAGTGATACTTCAAAATAACTTTGCAATCGTAGAACACTTCCTATAAATTTGTAACCAAATATTTATTTGGCTAAATGCTAAAACATGCAATTAAGAAGAAAAAGTTGGCAAAATCAATCATTGATACCTTTTTCCTTGACATCGATTTGTAGAGAGTCCAATGTAATTATTCCAGCAGTCAATGGAAGTAGTTCAATCTTGACAGTGACTACGGATTTTGATGGAATGCATCTGATTTAGCAAACAAGTGGTTTGAAATGAACCAAATCAGTTAAACAATTCACAGTAATAAAAATGAGATCTTTCAGCAACTGCGATCGGTAGGGGCTGGAACCAATTGATGTCAGAACTGACCCCGAACTAGATTAAATTAGCTGTGAAAATAAAATAAAAAAATGAGATCTTAAATATTACCCAAGTGGAACTCTGCTTTGCAGCCATAGATGTGTACAAGTAATACCGGAACTAGGAATCACATCATGATCATCACTCGAAGGAATTTCCGAAGCTTTGTGATAGCAACTTTGTTCCTCCTTTTTTTTAATAATAGAATTCAATCCATTTTTCCATTTGGTACCAATACTTCTTTCGCCATTTGCTTTTGCTAAAAACTCTGCGAAACCGATAAAAGGACTCTTTGGAGTCCTCGGTGTATTCAGGGAAACCACCGAAGGGGGTGAAGTAGATGAATCTGGAGCTAGCACTGTCAAAGTTAGATCTTCAGATGTCAAATTTGAAGCTTGAAGAGTTAATATCTGATCAAATCAAATCGATGAAGTTAAACTAATAATGATTGTTGACAAGAATTTAAAAGTAATAGTAGTGAAGTTCCAACATAACACAAGAGTTAAGCATATATTAACCTGCACTGGAAGACAATAAGTTTTTTCATATGCTCCATGAGGTTTTCCTGACATTTGTGATGCAATAGAGATCATGATATCTTTCGAGCTTCGTGGTCGCCAACTAGTTGGTTGTTTAAAGAACCAACTTGATGCTAGATTTAGTGAGAAAACCAATCAATTAACACCTAAAAATTCACTAGATTGCAAAACAAAAAATCAAGAAGGAAAAAAACATACATGAATAATTGCTTCGACATGACACCATAATTGCATATTGATCAATACTGAATTTTGATTTCTTATTTACATATTGTAGCTTTAAAAAACGGGAAGTTCTATTATCTCGAGCTTTGAGACTCTTCAAAGTAGAAGTTTCTGGTTTAAGGATAAAAGAATGTTCTTCACCTATCCTGTAAGCAGCGAAACGTCTAATAAGATAAACGAAAATATGAAATTTAAATAAGAATGTTCAGGGGTGTCACTCGGCACATGCATATATTTACCAAAGATAAAGTTTTTACAATTGAATAGTCAGGTACATACAGAAAGATCATAAATATTGTTGGTTATCTGATAGTATATTTATTAAGGAAAATAACCTGAGGGCTAGATTTGGTAAAGAATGATCATTTCCAGCTTCCACGCATAAAATTGGCAATGACGACACTGCTACATTTCTTGTAGACTCCTCGAAAATTATATTTATTGCATCTATAAATATCACAATATCTGGTGCATGTGCAGGAGCAACATTCTGAAGAACGAACAACTTAAGAATTATTGAAAATGTAGAACAAAGAAATAAGTAAAAATAGTAGCAAGGCACAAAAGAAGAGTTATATATATTCTATTTGTGAAGTCATAATTCAAACCTTTATCTGAACACAAAGAAGATCCTCTGAATTTATGTTAGCAACAAAAGAATGAATCTTTATAGGTTGAATTATTTCAACTTTCCTTCTCCACCTTCTACCAGGTATATAGACGCCTTCTAATCCACAACAAACGGAAAACCTATCCCGCTCCAATGAGACGCCTCGAAAAGATAAAAGTTCGTCTACTCCAATTTTTTTCCAGAAAACTTTTTTAGGTGAAATTTGATCACAATCGTCTGGCTCAAAGCTTGGCTTAGAACTAGCTGCTTTAACAGGAAGACTAGGCGGGTTTGTAGTTTGGGGTAATGATGACATGGAGTAGCTTCTAAAATTACCGAAACCGAATAAATGAGAGCTAGTTGGTGCTGAATAGTTGGACCATTGAGAACTGCTACCAATTCCCGAATTTGAAGTTAAATGATGAGGAGGTACCGGGCGAATAGGAGCCCTCCCATTTTCCAAAGGATATATCCAATTTAACAGCTCTGCACATGGATCATGATTTTTACAAACTGCATCCACCTGACTTATTCGAGACGTTGTTCTCTCCCGACACTTTTCAAATTGGAGAATTTCTATACAAGGGTCTTTAAGAAAACTTACATCAACATTCGCTTGTAAATGAACCTGCATTCTTGCAAACAACAAAATTTAATTAGATCATGAATTAGAGGTATTGAGATGATTCAATCATAAATAAGAAGATTATGCATATTGAGGGTAAAAACACCTCAAGAGCCGAGATGTCGATACATAAAAGTTTTGGTACATACCACTATGTCTCCATTAGGTAAAGCAAAACACTTAGCAGAATTTCTTGCCATTCCGCCACAAGTAGTTGCATCAAAATTTCCTTTATCAATAACTACACTGGTAGAAGGGAATGCAATCTCTTTAGTTTTAATTGTTGAGGCCTTTTGACCATTTGCTTCAGAATAATAGGAATTATCATCTACAGAGCTTCTTTTCGACCAAAGGGGTTCATCGGACTCAGAAATTCTCACGAAGAAGTGAGAATTTTCAAATTTTTGTAACAACAATGCAGTTTGTCTTTTGTGAACCTCCTCCATGTCAACAAGGGAGTCACCATAAAAAATATTTCTCGACTTCTCTTCACCACTGGTACTCAATTCCTCTTCCGCGGATACTAAGGTATTTATGTTTTTAATGCTTCCACTTTCTTTCTCGGAACTTTGACCTTTTCCATTCTTAATTGTCGTTGTAGCAACTTTAAATGGAGTAGTAATTTTTGTATTCTGCTTACATGCAGACAAGCATGCCAATATATGAACTTGTTCACCTGAATTATCGGTATAAATTAGGTCGATCTGCCCAACTTTTTTGTGGAAGCCAGCTGACCAAATCACATATGCTTAAACTGAGATTAGCATATTTAAAGAATAAAACAATCTAATACCCGGAAAAATAAAGGAACGGTCGAGAGGTAGCAGCGATTGTATATCTGTCACGTTATTCCAATTTTCAGGAAGTTCCTCTACAAAATAGAATAAGATGTATCATGCTAAATTATATACGCAGAGCAACCAAGCCTATAAATTAACATAACATAACAACCAAAATGTTTTGATTGTTATCTGAAAAGAAAATGTTTTGCTTAATTCTACCAATGAACTAATTGCAGACCTAATCATGATTATAATTTCATTCCTATATGAAACATATAACAATCAAAATTAACAAATTACCTCTAGACGTAGACACTAAAAATATGTTCCGCCTAATGCAGATTCGAAAATAGTTGGCCGCATTATGGAGAACTACTCCCTTTCGCTAAATAAAACCAATGTTGTTCACACTTAAGCTTATAATTAAATAGGATATCATAAAACCAATGTTGCAATGTGGTGTGGATTACTTGAGGGTGAAATGGAACGTTGGCACCAAAAGGAGTGGCCTACATGCCATTAGCCCCTTAGCCTCGCTGGGGGGCAATTGTTTGGGCAGACATAAAAGACCCACATCATTTGGGAATAACTGTAGGCAAGTACACACGACTCGAAGCGGACAAACGGAACATTGCCACAAGACGGACAATAGCCTCGACTAGAGGAAAATTGTTCTAGTACACATAAATGTCTCATATCACTTTAGAATAATTATAAGGGCTCACACGTAGCCCAAAGCAAATGATAAATTAATCTAGTAAATTGCTCAACAAGCATAATCCTTCAAACATAAATTAATCCTAACAAAAAATGCTACATCATGTCCGAACTAAATAACTGTAACAAAAATTTTAATCCAAAGAAAAACAATGCAGCAAAATTGTAACAAACAAGAAAATAATTGAATTAAGAAAATACATACTGCATGGAATAGTGATCCATCCTTCTTCTTCAGAAACATCAATGTGTTTATCAACAACTACAATCGGTAAATCATGATGCTTTGAATTCAAATCAACCTTTGAATATGGAACATCATGTTTATGACTTTCGTAATAAGATCCCGCGGATGCTGACCTGTGATGAGCATCAACACGAGGTTCTGGAGTCGATATGTGTTCTGAATACACAATTGATGTAGAACGCATCAAAAAATTCATTATGCCAACTTTGAACAATTTGAAGAGAAAAGAATAATGAAATTTGTTTGCAAAATTGAACAATTTGATTGTGAAACTAAGAAAGGAATTGGAGTGAACGAAAATTAAGCTTTGGTTTTGTTTTGTTAATACTAATTTTAGCGATTCATCAACGTATAGTTTTTTTTTTTGGTAGGAAAATTTGTGTGCGATATTAATATTGAAATTTTGAGGATTGGTCAAACCGTCAAAGTAACTGAATTAGTTTTTTTTGTTGGTGAAGTAATTATGAAAATTTTATTATTAATTTTATTATTAATGTTTTAGGAAATGCTAACAAGTATCTTATGATATTCTGGGGTCAATACATTGAAAATTAAATTGTTTAATTTTTTAAATAAACAATTTCTTTAAATTGAATTCTTAAAAAGTGCTTTAAAGACGAGAGCAGCTATGCTCCATTTAGCAAAACTCCATTTATTTCCAATTCATTGTGTAGATCTATGACATGTGGCAAACATAAAATCAAATTCCAAGATTAAAAGGTTGAATTTAAGTTTGAGTTTAATGAAGAAAAAAAATACAGTCACTCTTCTCTTTTCCCCTTCTTTTGATACAGCACAAGTTTCATCATCTTTCTTTTGCACTGAAATCCCTAATTTCAATGGGTACACTTTCAAGCCAACAAAGACAAAACATATGAAGAAAACACTCAAATTACTACCACAACCACCGTGGACGAACCCCCTGCCTCGTCGCTACCGACATGATATCAAAAGTTGTGTTTACCGTCACTACCAAAAATCACTCTAACACCCCTACCGAACCCCAAAATGACAGTAAATCGGATCCTGATCTCTCCTCCGATGAAGCCGCATTAATCGGATCTGCAGAACCGCCGTGAAGAAAAGTTGATGAAGACGAAGGGAACGTTTTTTTGTTGGTGAAGTAATTATGAGAATTTTATTATTAATGTTTTAGGAAATGCTAACAAGTATCTCATGATATTCTGGGGCCAACACATTTAAAATTAAATTGTTTAATTTTTTTAATAAACAATTTCTTTAAATTGAATTCTTAAAAAAGTGTTTTAAAGATACACATTTAAAAATTGTTATCCTAAGTGTACATTGTGGTAATTCATTAAGCAACAAATAATCTATATCTTTAAATGAGGAGAGATTGTAGCACAATTGCTTCTATGGATATAAGTAATATATGGGTGCATTTTTTTTGGTCCTGTAAGTCCAAATCTCTTTCCATAAAATTTATATCATCAAAATGAGATTGTGAAAAATTTAAAAGAGTTTTAATATCTTCAAGCAATAACAATAACTTGAAGTATGTGTCTTAATTTCATTTTGCTTTCCATTGTTCTTTATAAAATTATGTTTTAGAATATTGCAAAATTCAAAGATAAAATTCTACAAGATGAGCTAAAACTTTCACCTAAGAATTCCAACTTAATCCTTTTAAAAATAACTCATGTTTGAGGACCGGTAGCATGGCCCTAATTAAACTTAACTAGTATCCTGACTCGTGCCAAACACGGGTAAAAATGCGTTTGGAGATTTATTGACTTATAAATAATAATATATTTTAATTTCTAATGGAAGATAGTTAATAAAAATAACATAAATATTTATAATCTTATATAATTTAATAATTAAAATGATACTCCGTAATAAAAACTAATTGTAAAATTTAGTTAAATAAAAATTTAACTTAAATAAAGTTTAAAGTCAATTCGTAGAAAAAAATAAACATCTCACAATATTGATATTGGTTTTTTTTTACTTCAACATATAAGTTACCATAAATTAAATTTAAAACAATTATTTTACTTAAATTATTAATAACTGTAAAAACAAAGTCTTTGTATCAATATATGAGTAGAAATATAGACTATAATATAAATAAATAAAAAATCGATTTCCGTATTAATATTTAAGCAGAAATATAAGTTATCGTTGAAATTAAAAAAAAAGATTCCGTAACATAATAAAATAAATAGGTCTTCGTATTAATATATGAGTAAAAATATAGATCTATGTAGAAATTATAAAAAAAAAAGTTATCCGTATCAATGCATAAGTCGAAATATATTTTCCCGTAAAAATTACAATAAAAAATAGACTCTGTATTGATGTATGCATTGAAATATAGGTCTAATAGAAATTATAACAAATAGGTCATCGTATTTTTTTATTATATTAATAATATTTTGAATATCAACTTCTTATTGCCTATTTTGTCGCACTTCCTATAATTTTGCTTGTTTTTTTTAGAGAATATATATTATTTCTATATTTGGCTTGAGAAATTGAGTGCCAATGAAATTTCTAAATAAAACAACACGCACAAAAAAAAATTACACATATAAACTTTAATTTCCACCGTTTTATTTCTGATTTATCCGTTTTCTTTTTTTATATTTTCCTATATAAACTTTAATTTTATTTAATTTGCTTTTTCATTATTTTTTTTATTGAAATAATATAGTTTTTGGACAAAATAGTCAAATTTCAAGGCTACGAATATAAGATCAACCAAAAGAGTCAAATAAACAAAACATATTCATTTAATTTGAAAAATATAAAAACGTCTTTCGTGGAAACATTTCAAAACTCTAATTAATTCAAATTTAATTTCAATAAAATCAATAGTTTATGAATGTTGAAACTGCCAATATATAATCTTTAAAGTATCAAAGAGGAATCTTGAATCATCTGGAAAAAAAAACTTGGATTAGAAAAATCACATTCAAGTTTTAAAAAAATAACAGCAAAAATTAACTGACAAAAAAGAAAAGAATAAATGAAGGATTCATGAACAAATGAGGTGGACTTACCAATATATAGAGAAGATAATCACAAATGAATCATATGTATAAAACTCACCCCCAACATCTGCAATGAGAAATAACCCTAAATGCTAATAATTAAGTCTTAGATCTTAAAAAATAGAAAGAACAAAAATATAAATATACTCTTCTTCACTCATATGCACTTTCGATCTAAGAGAAAATATATACATAAAATACAACAATGAATACAAATTGCATCACATTCACTTATTACACCACCACAAAAAAATAATAAAAGAGAAACACAAATTGTATCTCATTAACTTAGTAAACGTTTAAGAAATTTCATAATTCTACACGAACAACTCTAACGAATACATTCCATGATTAGTTCGAAGGAGTTATGTTAGAAATTTCAGAAATTGAATTACACTTTGGAGGCATTTTCTTAAAAATTCGAGTAAATAAATAACAATGAAAATAACTAAAGAGAAAAAACTAAAAGAAAAAATTTAGAAATTTGTGAGTTATAATGTTTACACAAAGATCATATATATATATATATATATAGAGAAAAAAATGAACATATGAGTATTTTTGTGTTTAATTCGTGTTTAATATGGAATTAAAACCAACTATGACACAATTAGTCAATATAATAAATCAGGATAAAATGTTCCAACATAACACTATTTTGAGTAAAAAAAAGGTGAGAAATTAATGCAAAAAAATAAATCATTTAAAGAATATAATTCATTTATTGCTAAAACAATATTGAAAAAGAATCACCATGAGAATGTCACGTGTACAACTTCATTTGAAAAAAGACTTTCAATAATATTATTATAGATTAGACATCAAATCTTTAAAAAACAAGGAGTATTATGATGAATGAAACTCTTAAATTTTAAGATATTATATTAGAGCGTGTTATGTTAAGGAACTTAAAAAAATTTATGTAAAAGATATGATATTTTAACTTAAGAAATATTCCCTCCGTTTTTTTAAAGTGTTTTGACGTCGGATTTTGTTATGAGTAATTCATATTAGTATAAGTGATTAAGTGATTACTTGCTTTACAAGCAAGACAGATTTTGAAGAATTCAAAATCTGGGTTTGTTCGCTTAGCGAGCCATCTTTGGCTGAGCGAAAACCACGGGTTTTTGCAAAACTGTTTTGACAGTTGACAGTTAGAGTTTGTTAGTTTGTTTGTTACTTCTTAACTGTTTAGCAACAGAAATGTTGGTTAGTTAAGAGAATTAGATAGAGTTAGTTAGCATTTGCTTAAGTGTCAAACAATTGTATAAATAGGTGGATATATGATTAGTGATTGTATTCCTTTCTTTTGTGGCCCATAGTGGATGAATAAAATTTCCTATTTTCTCTTACTCTCTTCTTCATCATCTCAATCAAAGTGTGTGTGTGTGAAGTCATTCAAAACTTCCATTGTTGTGTGCTTCACCAAAACAGAACATAGCTGCATTTTGTGCATCAATTCTTGAGTGTGAATTGATTGTGATTTAGAGTGTGTGTATTCTAACATCTGGTATCCAGAGCTTCTGGTTCGATCTTGGAGCGTTTCTTGAAGGTGATCTTGAAACGAAAGTGAAGCAAAGATGTCAACAAATCATTCAAACGGCCATTTCCCAATGAATCTTCCAATATTGACAGGGAAGAACTATGATAATTGGTGTAAGCAAATGAAGGTTGTGTTTCGATTCCAAGAGATGTGGAATCTTGTCACTGAAGGAGTACCAACTCTTGGTGCTCGTGCTACTGATGAAGATAAAGAATCAAACAAAGAATTAAAGAAGAGAGATTACAAAGCTTTATTCATCATACACCAATGTGTAGATCCTGATAATTTTGAGAAAGTAGGTGATTGTGAAAGTTCTAAGGAAGCATGGGATATCTTGGCCCAATCCTTTGGTGGTGCTGATCAAGTGAAAGAGGTAAAGCTTCAAACCTTTAAAAGACAATTTGATTTGATTCAAATGGAGGAAAGTGAAACTGTGAGTGATTATTTTACAAAAGTAATAAGGCTAGTGAATCAAATTAAGAACTGTGGAGAAACTATTGAAGCAAAATTTGTGGTTTCAAAGATTTTGAGATCTTTGACACCAAGATTTGATCATGTGGTGGCTGCCATTGAAACCTCCAAAAGGATAAGTGAAATTTCCAAGGAAGAATTACTTGGTTGTCTAGAATCAAATGAGCAGAGAATAAATGAAAGAAAGGCTGCAAAGGGAAAGTCAGAAATTGCTCTACAAGTCCAATCAAATAGAGGAAGAGGTGGTAGAGGAAGAGGCAATGGAAATAAAGGAAGAGGAAATTACAATAACAATGCTAGAGAATTTCAAACCATATTCACAGAAATCCAACAATTTTCATGGAAATTCTAGAGGTGACATTGAAAGAGGAAATTGAGAGTGACAAAGACCAATGGTACTTAGATACAGGGTGTTCCACACACATGACTGGAAGGAAAGATTGGTTTGTAAAAATCAATCAAACCACAAAGGGCAAAGTGAAATTTGCAGACGACTCAACACTAGTAGTAGCAGGCATTGGTGATGTCTCTATCAGAAAGAAGGATGGGGGAAATGCTTTGATATCTGATGTACTTTACATTCCAGGTATGAAAAGCAATTTATTAAGTGTTGGTCAATTGCTAGAGAAAGATTACAAAGTGGTAATAGAGGACAAAATGATGAAACTCTATGATTCAAATGGAAAGTTAATTTTGAAGGTTCAAATGTCAAGTAATAGAACATTCAAAATTGAACTAGACATTATGGAACATAGATGCTTGGCTACATCAGAGAATAGAAGTGAATGGCTATGGCATTATAGGTTAGGACATCTAAGTTTTAGAGATCTTAACCAAATGCAAGGAAAGAGAATGGTATTAGGACTTCCAGATATCAAAGTGCCATCTGAAGTCTGTGAAGAATGTGTGCAAGCCAAGCAACCCAAGAGTAGCTTCAGTAAGGATGCAGAGAGAAGAACAAAAGACTTACTTGAAGTAGTGTATTCTGATGTGTGTGAGCCATTGCAAGTGAATTCACTAGGAGGAAACAAATACTTTGTGACCTTTATTGACAACCACAGTAGAAAACTATGGACTTATCTCATAAACAAGAAGAGTGAAGTGCTAGAAGTGTTTAAGAGATTCAAGTCACTAGTGGAGAGACAAAGTGGTTTCAAAATCAAGGTGCTTAGAACTGATGGTGGAGGAGAATACATGTCAAGTGAATTCACTGCATTATGTGAACAAGATGGCATAATTCATGAAGTCACACCACCCTATACTCCTCAGCGAAATGGCATTGCAGAGAGGAAGAATAGGACAATCATGAATATGGTTAGAAGCATGTTGAATAGCAAAAGCTTGCCTAAAGAGCTATGGGGAGAAGCTGTAGCAACAGCTACTTATGTGTTGAACAGATGTCCAACAAAGAGATTGGAAGGTATTACTCCAGAAGAGTGTTGAACAGGTTCAAAACCAAGTGTCAATCATCTTAGAGTGTTTGGTTCAGTAGCATACAAACATGTACCTGACCAACTAAGAAAGAAACTTGACAACAAAAGTGAAATGATGATTTTGGTTGGATATCACAATACTGGTGGTTACAAATTGTTTGATCCAATCAACAGGACCATTGTGATTAGTAGAGATGTCTTAATTGATGAAGCAAAAGAATGGGACTGGAAGAAGAGTATTGAGAAGAGTACAGTTAGTATAATGTGTGAATATGAAGAAGTAATCAGAAGAGTGGATCAAAGTGAATCATCAAGGCCACAGAGATCAAGACAAATGCCAGTTAGATTACAAGAGTATGAAATCACTCAAGATAATGAAGTAAATGAAGAGGGTGATCTTGTACATCTAGCATTCTTAGCTGATTCAGAACCTGTCAATGATAGTGAAGCATTGAAGAGTTCAAAGTGGAAAGAAGCTATGAAGGAAGAGCTAAGATCAATTGAAAACAATAATACATGGTCACTAACTGAACTACCACCCATGAAGAAGGCCATTGCAGTGAAATGGGTATACAAAGTGAAGATGAGTCCACAGGGTGAAATTACAAGGCATAAAGCAAGGCTAGTGGCAAAAGGGTTTCTTCAAAGAGAAGGAATTGACTATGAAGAGGTATATGCTCCAGTTGCAAGGATTGAAACTATCAGACTAGTAGTTGCAATGGCAAATAGCAATAACTGGTCTATCCATCAAATGGATGTGAAGTGTGCATTTCTTAAAAATGGACCACTTAGTGAAGAAGTGTTTGTGAAACAGCCACCTGGTTTTGAAGTGAAAGGTCAAACAAACAAGGTTTACAAGCTGCATAAGGCTCTATATGGACTTAAGCAAGCCCCTAGAGCATGGAACAAGAGGATAGATGGATATTTGAGTCAGATAGGATTCATAAAGTGTGTGACTGAGCATGGAGTATATGTGAGAAAAGATAAAAATAAAGGTGTAATCATTCTATGCCTATATGTGGATGACTTGTTGATAACTGGAAGCAATGAAGAATACATTGCTGATTTTAAGAAACAGATGATGAGGGAATTTGAAATGACTGATATTGGTCATCTATCATATTTCCTTGGAATAGAGTTTGCAAGATGTGCTAGAGGTCTAATGATGCACCAAAAGAGATATGCATCAGAGATCTTGAAGAGGTTTGATATGGTTAATTGCAATCTTGCAATTACACCAGCTGAACCTAGACTCCAGTTATCCAAGTGTGAGGAAGAAGACAGTGTCGATCCTACAAAATTCAGAAGTCTAATAGGGTCATTGAGATACTTGTGTAATACTAGGCCTGACCTAGTATACAGTGTGGGAATTGTGAGTAGGTTCATGGATAAGCCTAGAGTATCTCACCTTGCTGTAGTAAAAAGAATACTAAGGTATGTGAAGGGCACAATGGATTGTGGAATTGTGTTTTCAGCCTCTGATGTGGGTAAGAATTGCAAACTGGTAGGGTATACAGATGCTAGTTGGTGTGGAGATGTGGAGGATAGAAAGTCCACAGCTGGCTACATGTTTTTGATTGGTGATGCACCAATCTCATGGTGTTCAAAGAAGGAGCAAGTAGTAGCATTATCCTCCTGTGAGGCTGAGTACATAACAGCTTCAATGTGTGCAACTCAAGCCATATGGTTGAAGAATTTAATTGAAGAGATAGCAGGAAAAGGAATGGATTCTGTCACTTTAAAAATTGACAATATCTCTGCTATTAACTTGGCTAAGAATCCAATTTCTCATGGCAGAAGCAAGCATATAGAAATGAGGTACCATTACTTGAGAGAGCAAGTAAACAATGACTTATTGAAATTGGAGCATTGTAGAAGTGAAGTCCAACTAGCAGACATTCTTACCAAAAGTGTTCAAAATGAAGTGTTCAAGAGGTTAATAGATCTAATGGGAGTAACAAGCTTGGCTAACATGAATTAAGGGGGAATGTTATGATTAATTCATATTAGTATAAGTGATTAAGTGATTACTTGCTTTACAAGCAAGACAAATTTTGAAGAATTCAAAATCTGGGTTTGTTCACTCAGCAAGCCATCTTTGGCTGAGCGAAAACCACGGGTTTTTGCAAAACTGTTTTAACAGTTGACAGTTAGAGTTTGTTAGTTTGTTTGTTACTTCTTAACTGTTTAGCAACATAAATGTTGGTTAGTTAAGAGAATTAGATAGAGTTAGTTAGCATTTGCTTAAGTGTCAAGCAATTGTATAAATAGGTGGATATATGATTAGTGATTGTATTCTTTTCTTTTGTGGCCCATAGTGGATGAATAAAATTTCCTATTTTCTCTTACTTTCTTCTTCATCATCTCAATCAAAGTGTGTGTGTGTGTGAAGTCATTCAAAACTTCCATTGTTGTGTGCTTCACCAAAACAGAACATAGCTGCATTTTGTGTATCAATTCTTGAGTGTGAATTGATTGTGATTTAGAGTGTGTGTGTTCTAACAGATTTAACGTTCCTATTTAACTTTCGTTTTGGTATTTTTAATGGTACAATTTGTCAATTATACCATTTGTCAATTGCTCTCATCTTTTTCAATAAAACTAATTAATGATATATATTTGAAAAAATAAAGTTTTCTTTTTTAAATTTTTGTTTTGGTACATAACATATTAAATTTTTTGTTTTGTACATAATATATTGAGTTTATTGGAAAGGAAAAATGTATGCAAAAGAAAATTATGAATTAAGATAAGGGTATAATAGAAAAAGAATGTGCAAAAATACACTTCCTTAATTTGATGTTATTATTCTAAAAAGACTCTTTAAAAAAATGGAGGCTGTAAATGCATACAATTTTTTTTACATTTAATTCTTTTATCTTAAAAAGCACATATTAATATTTTTCTTAAAAATAAAAATAACTAGCGGAAAGAATCGTGAATTAATTAATAAAAAAATGTTACACCCTCCATTATCCCTTTTTAAGAGTCTTTTTAGATTAGTAACATCAAATTATGTGTCATCTTATCAGCACTAATATACCGGATTTCATCAGAATTCCGCAATTAAGCGTGCTTTAGTGAAAATAATATTAGGATGAGTGACCTCCTGGGAAGTCATCTTGTTGCACCTTTACAATGACTGATGCATGGAAGCCACTAGGTTTGGTTTAGTGGTGAGAGATTTGGGTGTAAGCTATAGAGGTCATGAGTTCGATCCTCAGCTCCATCGTAGACCAACATATAAGCAAAAGTTGGTCAACAAAAATGAATTTATTTTGTCCAAATTTTAAAACAAATACATCAAATTTCTTTGACTCACTTTTAGTTATATTTTAGGAGAAAGGTATTGAGAAAAATTTACATAAGATAGAGAAAATTATATGTGGTACTTACAATTATACCACTCACTCCTTCATGTATGATTATCTAATTTCTAATAGATCAAATTTTCTATTTTTATGAATTTATTTATAAAACTTTTTTACTAAAAAAAAAATAGAATGCTCTTAAATAATTGAGTGTAATTTTGCCTAGTAGATTCACTTCTAATGTCCCACAGTAATAATTAATTGGTGAACTCAAACTCCAATCCAATGATTAGGACCATCTTTGTAGTCGGTATCATTCTTACTCACAACAGTCCAAATGCCAACCTCAAAGTCACATATACCCTACTCGAGTTTGATCAATTGTCTTGTTTCATCATTTCACCAAAAAACTTAAATACGTAGAAAATTACACACTAAGCAAAAAAAAAATGACGAATATATGAGATGACTCGGATTGGATAAGAATCTAGTAAGAGCCAGCATGACATTTTGTAGTCTTATATATTGGTTGTTTGTTCTTTACTTTGTGTTTCTGCATGCACTAAATTAGTTTATGATTAATTGAATTGGATTATTTGGTTTTTCTTTTTGACATACGATTATTAGGTTTTTTTTTAATTCATCTAGTTAATGAATTTAAGTTAATTAATGTTTAATCGGAGAATATATGAGTTCGTATTTTAATTAGAACTATTTTAATTATATTTTTTGTTATCTTTCGACCGACTTTTAGATGAATTTTTTTACATTTTAGAAAGTTGAGACAAAAAACAACAATTATTCGACCTAATGAAATATAGGAACCATTAATTATTGAAAGAACTTAGCAATTGTGACTGTACTCAAAATTAGGTTTAATTACTTTATTTGTTAAAATTACATTTTTGCCCATTTTACTTTTAGCATAAATAAATATTTTTGCTACAGCAATTAACTTTAAGCTATTATTTTATGTTAAAAATTTTAACTCATCATCTAAGAAATTAATTTTTCTTACTTCGAAAATTTTACTATTAATTTTAGGATTTTAGAATATAAAATTCAATTTTAAATAATATTTTAATGACTTTAGTAATTTATCAAATATTTTTATTTTATTGACATAACCACATAGTTTGTGAAAATGTTTAAAAATATATGTTAATATGTGAATAAAATATAATGAAAAAATATGCATTATAAATTTGATTATATTAAAAATGAAGTATTTATTAAAGAGTGAAAATGTAATAATATACTAGAAGGGAGGGAATGAAATTTAAGTTTCTCTAAAGAAATGAGAGTGTAATATTTTCTAATATATATTGTATAAGAGGGAAAGAAAATGTAAATTTTAATATGAAAAGAAAATAGAAAGAAAACTAATTTAAATATCTCTAAATCAAGGAGTGTTTATCGAGGTGAATCGTGAAAAACATGAAGATGTGTTTGGGTTAATAATTCAACATAATAAGAAACTCAATAGTGAATGATTATCCTTAACAAATGATGCATTTGGAATCTTTGGAAGTACTAGGTGTATGTATTTGGAATTACTTTTGTATTTTTCTTTCAATAGCAACAATTCAAAATGGTTGCTCTTAATAGATAATGACTTACGAGATATTTGTATTATATATATATATCTTCATAATTTGTGACGACTTTTAAAAATAGGTTAATGATATACGTGTATAAAAAATAATGAAAATATATGTATTATAAGTTTAAATATATTAAAATGAAGTATCTATTGAAAGGGGAAAATATAATTAATAACTTAATGAAAGGGATATAAAATAGATTCAACTCCTCTCAAGATATGAGAGCGTAATATTTTCTAATATATCTTGTATAAAATAGAAGGATTGTGTATATTTTAACATAAAAAAAGAGAGAGAAAACTTATAATTCAAGTGTCTCTTGAAAGATATGAGTTCGGATTTAGATTCTATTCAATTTGTTCTTTGAGGTTTGTAATTTTGTAGTAATCTTAATCATTTATTCATTTGTTTTCCTTCTTAAAGTTTTTTTTTTTTGCTAGCTCTTTGTAATTTATCGACTATTAGATTAAGAGAAAAAAAAATAACATAAGAGAAACAATTATAGAGAATCTAAATGCTATGAGTAGAGTGTTTGTTGAGGTGAATTTAAAGACATGAAAGATGTAGATTTCCACCGGTAAAATAATAACGCAGTTACATGCAGTTTTAGATCTAGACCGTTAATATTAAATTAAACGGTTATAACTAAAAACTGGGTCTTTTGTATTAAAATCATCTCGACTATTAATTTTAAAATCAAATGACTGATATTGATTACTGCGTCCTATTATAACAGCAGAAAAAACGGTTTCGTGAAATATGTGTTTGGATAAATAATTTGTTTATTACGAAATTATGAAAGTGAATAGTGATTGATTATTATCCTCAACAAACAAGGATGCGTTTGGAATCTTTGGAAGTAGGTGTCTTTGGAATTACATTTGTATTTTTCCTTCTCTTAAGCAACAATTCAAAATAGTTGCTGTTAATAGATAATGACTTATGAGAAATTCCCGGTTTCGTGTCGTAACTTCACCACCCAAGACATCCAAAATCAAAAACAAATCATACAAACGTGTGGTTCTGGCTTTCCTATCCTATGCATTGCACATTCTTCACTGGTCCATTTACATGACCAAAATCATAGAATCATAATCATAATACAGTAAAACTAGAAATAACCCTCCCACTTTATTAACTTATTATCAAAATTCATAAACTCAATAGTTATGTTATTTTGTCTTAAATGCATTCAATGTATATGGAAAAGTGGTACATCTAACCGATCGTTAGTTGTTCAGTGGTGATTGACGTTGAACTTGGTAGGAAGACTACATTTCGATCCTCCGCACTCCGATTGGGAGAGAGCTGAAACCACTTGGTGTCATAACTAACCCCCGACTAGATTAAACTAGTGGTGAAAGTTAAAATAAAAAGTAGTACATCTCAACTACCGATTCAATTAGTAATTGAATTTGATTTCTTTTCAATTTCCTTAGATTTTTTCTTTCTTTTATTACTTTTGAGTAGGAAAAAAAGATATGTAGAGCCCTTGTAATTCGTGAGTATAATTCAGTTGATAGGAATGTGCAGGAATCGGAGTTCGAACTCCGAACACTTCATTTATATAACCTTATAAAGGTAGTCACTAAGCTATTTAATAACAAAAAAGTACAAGTAGAAACAAATTTGTTCAACCAATACATTGAGCTCAATAATTAATGAACTCTCTCTAAAACAAATCGTTCGGAAGATCTCGAATTCAATTCTTGGTGGGAATATTTTTTGGCAAACTTTACTTGCCTCGCTGCAGAAACTTGAAATACAGGAGCTCATTTCTCTTAAAACTAGAGGGTTAAAAAAAACAGTTTTGTTCCCTTATTGAGAAAAATATTTGTTTCTGTTCAATATCCGGCCAACTGGACTGTCTAATCTGGTTCGGAGGTCAGTTCTGACATCAAGTGCTTTCGGCCCTCCCAATGGCAGGGGATCAAACTATGGTCTTCTCTTCCAAGTTCAGCGTCAATAAACACTGAACCAACTTACTATTGATAAATAAGTATAATATTTTCATAAAATAAAATGAACAGTTAATGAGTTGAATTTGATTCAGAATTACTATAATTGTTTAATACCAAAAAAAAGTTTGTTTAATAAAAAGATAATTAACTTATGGGTCATGTTAATGTGTGCCCTAAGGGCACATGTTAAGATACCTTAATATAGAAATTGTATATTTAATGATGCAAGAAATTTAATGATGGAGAGATAAAATGCACAACTAATTTCAATAAATTCTTTTTAAATTTACTTCCTTAACATGTGCCTTTAAGGCACATGTAAGACACATGTTAACATTCTCCTTAACTTATTAGCCAGCAAAGTAATAATTTTTTTAAGCGAGAGTATCTTTTTTAAATCTGAAAAATTAATGTGTCTTTCTTAAAGTTCTACATATACGTTGAGTGTTGAAACTAAACATAATACTCCCTCTGTCCATAATTATAAGCTCCATTTGGAGAATTTTTTTTGTACCTAAATATAAACGCGTATGCAATTTATTAGATGCATTTGTTACTCTCATAAATACCCTTAATTAATACGACTAATTTATCTTAGAATATGAAAAGTTAAAGTTATACACACGAACTTATGAAGGGTATTTTGGGAAGATTAATATACAAAATGTACACATTAATTTCACTAAACACTTTTCTTAAAATGCGTGACAAAAGTACTTCATCCGTACCAAAATATATGATCTAGTTTGACTACTGCACGTTTGATCACTAATATTTTTTATTAGTAAAAATTATAAAAATTTGATATTTTAAAAATACTCATCAAAACAAATCAAACAATATCTTATATGCTAATATTTATATTTATATATTATTAAAAAAATATATGGTCAAAACAAGATAAATAAATAGTGCAATTTAGTCAAAGTAGCTCTTATAAAACAGGGTGCAAGTAAATATATTATTGATTTTTTTTTTTTGCCGGCTCCTTAGCAAATACTAGTTGAAAATTAACACGCAACTCTAAAATTTTAGGTTTAAGTTTTTTTTTATTTACAATGAAGCTGATGATCGAACCTACGATCTCTAACATGTTACCCAAACTCTTCACCACTAGATCAAAGCTAGTGACTTATTTTAGGTTTAATTTTGCATAAAGTTGTTCAATCGAATAATACCGATAATGTCAATTAAAATAGACCTTATAAACATTTTTTTTAGGCAATATTACAATACATGTCCTTTATCTTATTTTTTGTAACACTTTGGTCCTTTATCTTTTTTTTTTGCAACACTTCGGTCCTTTATCTTTTTTATTTGTAACATATAGGTCCTTTATTTTTTATAAATAAATAAGATAAGAGACCAAAATGTTACAAAAAAAGGGACTAAAGTGTTACAAATAAAAAAGATAAAGGACCAAAGTGTTACAAATAAAAGATAAAGGACCAAAGTGTTACAAAAAAATAAGATAAATGACATGTAGTGTAATTTTGCCTTTTTTTTACTATTAAAACAACTATATTAAATGTCATCATGAGTATAACTCAATTAATAGGGATATTGTATTTATATGCAGGGTTGAGGTTCTAATCCAGTATCATTAAATAAATGTGAGACCTATTAAACCCCTTCATAATTTAGGGGTATTTACCTATAACCCAAATAGAACAAGATACATAAGTGGATTTGGATGTGGTACCCACAACTAACTTGTAACAAATTTTTGAATTTGCATATGACTTGTTCTCATTGGTTGATAAAAAAATACCATTAAATTATGAGGGATAGATTAAAAAAACCTTAAATATAATAGAAACAATAACATATAATAGTATAAAAAACACACATATGCACACCATTTTTGTTTTAAGAAAGCATTATAAATATAGCTTAATATAAAAATAATGATTTATTTAAAATTTGTTTAACAACTTTGAATTTGTATTGTATCAATATATTTTATCAATTTAATTGAATGAATATCGTTTATTTTAATTAAAAAATTGTAATTAATAGTATAAAAAAGATAAATAATTTTATCAATAAAAAATTATTAATCTATATCCTATGTAAAAAAAATTTAAATTTGTAATTTCATTGTAATGGAGGAACCAATAAATTTTTTTAAATACAAAATAAGATTTATTCTGTAAATACAATTCAGTTAGTTTTTTTTTAATCGGTTAAATTTTATTAATGGACAAATTCCATAAACAAGAAGTATAAGAGATTGTCAGGTCAAACAAAGAAAGACAAGGTGGTGAAAACATCTTAACCAATTAAAAAGCACAACAAACAACAAATTCAACCCACCCCTTACAATAGTCTGAGTGTCTATCACTAACACTAAAATGCAACAAAAGTGAAGCCAATAAAAACTAATCCCCACAAACAACCTCAACCAAAACTACCGCTTCAAACCCAACAACATCATTTAAATTTCTACAATGATTCACTATCGTCCTACTTCAACTCCAACCTTAAACTAGAGCGGAACACTGATCTGAAATGAAGTAGAATAGAAACATCTCTTACCGAAAACACCATTGTGGAACCAGACCATTCCTAAGTAAAAGG